>JAJOZX010000529.1:657500-902500 GCA_023014485.1 Bathynomus jamesi
TACTCAAGGTCATTGGAGGTCAAACACCCTCCGAAATAAGGAATATCCCATATCCCGGGCAGTCGTGGAGATATTTTGGTGATCTTACTGTCGTTTTTATGGTTTTGGGAGAGACTGAGTAGTTCTATAGGCACATGATAACAATAGGATATCATTTTGCAACTTCATGGGTCAAGTCAAGGTCATTTGAGGTTAAAGTTTGGCCTTGAAATATGATAATGCCACAGTTGACA
This sequence comes from Bathynomus jamesi, assembly GCA_023014485.1. Taxonomy (NCBI): domain Eukaryota; kingdom Metazoa; phylum Arthropoda; class Malacostraca; order Isopoda; family Cirolanidae; genus Bathynomus; species Bathynomus jamesi. Next base: position 657,734 of record JAJOZX010000529.1, read on the forward strand.
TCACTGTATTTGCTTTATTTCAGTGACAATTTTTACAATCTAGCTAACTGCTGAGCACTTAACATCTTTTCTGCAGATAAAACCAGATCTTCTTCTTCTTTCTCTTCGCCCGTTCCCGCCTCTATGCGGGGTCGGCGTTTCTGACCAGCCTCCTCCACACAGCCCGGTCCTGGGCTTCTTCCTCCGACAAACCCTTCTCCCTCAAATCGTCCCTCACCTTCTCCATCCACCTTCGCTTCGGTCTGCCTCTCTTTCTCCTGCCATGCACCTCCATATTCATCGTTCTCTTACCCACATAATCTTCGTCCCCTCTCATCACATGTCCATACCATTTCAGTCTACTTTCTTGTATCTTCCTCGAGATTTCTCCAACCTTTGTTGTGCCCCTTATCCTTTCATTCCTTACTCTATCCAACCTTGTCACTCCGCACATCCATCTCAGCATTCTCATCTCCGTTACATCTAGTCTTTTCTCATGATCTTTCTTTATAGCCCAAGACTCAGCCCCATACATCATAGCCGGTCTTACCACAGTCTTATACACTTTTCCCTTAACCCTTGCGCCTATTCTTCGGTCACACAACACCCCTGAAACTTTCTTCCAATTTTTCCAACCAGATTGCACTCTGTGTGTTATTTCTGTGTCCAGCTCACCGTCCTCAGCCACTGTCGATCCCAAGTACGTAAACTTACTTACTCTCTTTAACCTCGCTCCCTCTAAACTAATTTCTGAGTCTTGATTTTCGTAGAACCTCAGGTACTCCGTTTTCTTTCTGCTGATTTTCAACCCTCTGTCTTCAAAAGCCCTCCTCCATTCCTCCAATATGGATATTCGGATATAAACCACAATTTATGCTGAAGTGCAGAGCACATGCATTCTATGGAAGGTTGCAAAGCTACAAGATATGACCTCGTAAGCAAAACAAAGCTCACACCTAGCTGGGAGATTGGCATTGACAACTTTGATGCAGTTATTCACATTAGGTAACCATTTATTGGGGGCAAATATCAAAAGACATGGTTGTGTCAGGATCGTGAGGATCATCAGTCTGCTCTTCGTTTGCGTTTTGGGTCAATGGATTGTTGCAATCCAAGCCGCTGCCACATGCACAGAACATTGTGCAAGGGATTCCGCGTTCCATGTAGCCGCAGCGACTCCCCCTGCATGCTGATTGTGATTCACAACCACATCTGATTAGCTTCAGAACTTCATCTGGTGTTAAGCACACTCCTTCACCAACTGTTTTTGGAATGAGAACTCTGTTTATTTCGTCTCTCTCCCACCCATAATGCACAGGATCAAGTGGTGGTGGGTTTCACTTTGGTGCATCGAGCCAGTTCGCCACAGTGTAGTGGGCTCTGAGCACATTTTGATGGAAAGCTTCAGTTGTTGGTGGTAGAGAACATAGTTTGGGTGCAGCAGTTCCCGACTTCCCTGTCTTCTGAGCCCATACTCGCTGACGATACTCAGTAAGAGATGAGGACTTCTTTTCCCCATAGCATGCAACAATGAACGCTGTTGCCTCTTTCTCGATATGGTCAAAGCATGCATCAAGCGACCCCAGCTTGTCTAGCTTCCGACCCTTCTTGGCTGTGGCAATGGCAGTGGCTTTGCCGATGCCATGTATTGCTGCAACTGTGTCGCAACCACTCAAAGCGTGTAGTTTGAGGATTTGTGGGATGATGTCTTTGTGCTGGGTTACAGTTGCTCGGATGTCCACTGATTTTCTGCCACGCACTGGAGACTTCATAATCATGGGACAGCCTAGTTTCCAGTGGCGGCTCGTGACTAAAAATTCTATGGATGCTGTCTCTAAGAATGGGTTGAAATAATTACTGAAATAAAAGGATGAGCATTGAGCAATGAATAAAAGTTTCAAAAGTTATTGAAAAAGTTATTCAGTGAGCTCATCCTTATATTGTTCTTGATTATTTCAATTGTAAATAAAAAATTTAGGGGTGCTGCAGTTCCGCAGTGTCTACCGACGAGCCGCCACTGCTGTTTCTTAAATTCATAGAAGTGAGTCAGCATGGCAAACACGTCTGTGTCATCACAAATGATGGAGATGCAACGTAGCGATACCATCCCCATGTAAATCTACAATTTCGTCTTTGAAGTAATCTTTAACTTTTACAATGGGCGACCTACGTGACAACTTCTCACCAGCTAACTCTTTGTAAAGCTTCTCGACTTCAACTGAATTCCATGGTTTCATTTTGTCCTTCGACAATTCTACACACAAAGCAATGAAGGGGCGGTCTTGAGGTTCAACTCTTGACTTATTCTGGCAAGCTCTCTCAACCTCAACATGAAGGGTAGACACAATCTTTATGGGATCGGGCTTCTTCAGCCGGTAAATCTACTTTCATGCCCAACAACCTACTGAGTAAACTTGTCCCTGCTCATCATTTTTCAATTTACACTTTTCAATCAACACATCTTTCTATTTTGTTTTTTTCACGAAGCTTATCGGTCATAAACCTAGATGCTGGAATACGGTATTGCGCCGAAACTTTGATGTCATATTTCTCTGGTAATATACACTCACTGACTTTCAAACAAAAGAGAGTGTTTTTTAGGGTCATATACGGGGCCTTCACTGAGAACAGCACTACGTAGTCTTTTTGGCTCCACTGTAGAGGTATCACATTCTCTCTTTTTCATGAATGCTGATAAATTCTGCTTGGACACATAAGTGGAAACACAGTTCTTGTGACAACAAAGGATTTTTGCTCCATCTTCCAAGAGAGGCTCTAGTCTTGCTCGAACATCTGGCTGCCCTCTGCTGTCGCCGCTCTCTATGATTTTCTGAATCCTCCCACAATTTGAAAGACCTTTCTGACCTCCAGGACAGCTACGCAGGAAATCCTTGAAGAAACATTCGTCTGCAGCTTTTGTAGAACCTGAAAAATAAGAATTTTGTTTACCCATTCTTTAGAGTACAAATCGCATTGAAATAATTTATCCTCAGTAAATGAAAACTAAACAATGCTCACCTGGTATATTCTCCATATTCAGCAGTCAAAAAACAATTTTGGAATCAGCACAACCAAGACGTCATTAGACCACCAGGTGGGCAGCACCATCAGCAATAATCTCAACAACCTGAAAAAAATAAGAGGAATAATTAGATATATTGGAATTCACCTTACCATGGGGAAAATAATCCCTGATTTCATTTTAAACACTATAGAACTACTCAGTCTCGCCCAAAACCATAAAAACGACAGTAAGATCACCAAAATATCTCCACGACTGCCCGGGATATGGGATATTCCTTATTTCGGCGGGCGTTTGACCTCCAATGACCTTGAGTATTGACGAATGTGGGTCCCAAAGTATTTGCAACCCCACCAGATCGACTCATCATCCTAAAAAACCCTAGAAATGACACCAAGATCATCAAAATCCATCAAGTATTGACCAGGATATGGGATTTTTCAGTTTCGCCGGCCATCTTGGAAAATGGCGGCCATATTGAAAAGGCCAAGCGGGGTAAAGTGTACACCCGATGGATTTTTAAATGGGGTGGTATAAGCTTTCAAAATATGTAAAAATTTGCTTTATAACAAACAATGCAGGGTTCCAGTAAAATCAGAGTCTGTGCTACCGGACTATTAAGTGCAGAAATATGGACTGGACGCTGTAGCCCCATTGCGTGGGATCCTAGGTCACCCGGTCTTACACCATTAGATTTTTACCTTTCCGGAGGATTAAAAGTAAAGTCTATGCCAATGAGCATAAAGATTTAGAAGATTTTAAATAAAGAATTAAGCATGCCGTAAACGCCTTAACCTTCTTGGAAATAAAAGATGTTTTTGCCAATTTCGGGAGATTACAACGCAATCTAGATAATTTACAGATTTACGGGCTGACAAAGCCCCGAAGATCAATTCTAGGCTACTCTCAAGAAGGAAGTTAGAAAAAAGAATAAAAAGACAAGCAAATGAAAATAAATAATACTAAAAACACTCATACGCAGGAATAATATAGTAGTAAAGAATAGACGAGACAGTGAATTATATTGAAATTTGATATCTTGTATATGTTGTTTCTTTTGTTTACCGTTTTAATAAAGTTCAAGTACTTTGTGTATTCAATATTTAATTTTTATTTACATTCAGAACCGCGAGAGGATTTTATGAACACCCTATATATATCAATATAATGCAAATGTAAGGCCTCTCTCTCTCTCTGTATCATATTGATTTCCATTATTGAAAATAAGATAATCTGTTGTTTATATTTAACTTTCTTTGAAACTAAGCACACAGTCAGCTTCGTATTATTTAATTTTTTCTATAATTAAAAAGGAAAAGGTTTCAAAAAGTATTTTAATGTTTTGTCAAATGAATTTTGAAAGATTTTTTATAACCGTGATTAAAGTGTTATCACTTGTAAGGCTGCATACAAAACTCGGTTGAAATTTCTCTTAAAAAAGGTTTAGCCTTTCCTTGAGCACTAAAGGAAAACTTTCCTTCAAAACGTCTTTCTCGTTGGTGTAAAATTTCTCTCATATATGAAGGCATTTAAACTTTCCTATAAAAGGGAAAGACCTTTGAACTTTAAACATTTGAGAAGAATGAAACCTCTAAATTATTGTTAAGAATTTCCTGTTCATTATATAAATTTTCTTAACCCTTCAGAACCTTGCTGCACTTCATAGATTCTGTTCTGGTTAACGTCAGACAATTTATCAGTCTCGGGAAACACCCATGGAAGTTTTACAGTTAAGAATAAAATTATGGTTGGTATTAAAAAAATTATAGTAATTTTACTGTTCACTTTATTTAATGCATACGTAGTTATTTCATTACTGTTTTATGTTGAGTGCGAGCGCGCCACACACACACACACACACACTAATTAACGAAACCCATCCTTAGTGCCATCGATCAGAGAAGGGCGATCAGAGAAGGGTCGACCACAGGTCAATGCCGAAACGTGTGTGTGTGTGTGTGTGTGTGGTGTGTGTGTGTGTGAGAGAGAGAGAGAGAGAGAGAGAGGGAGAGAGAGAAAGAGATCCAAATGAAATAATAGGTCTTCCGAGATTCATATTGTGTTTAACAGAGTTTCAGTTTTATCTCGTTTTAATTGAAGTGAAGGTTTTCTCAGCTTAGAAAAGATGTATTGCATAGTAAGACAAGCCAGGATTAATTACGAATTTATTGGAGTGTTTACGCTATACATCGCAAGCTCCCTCCATATATTGCAACTCTCATTATGTTAATTGTGTAACAAAGCGAGTAGGCATAATTATCATAATGTATTTGCAACAACAGCTCTCAGCATATTATCACCAGAAAATAATATATATAATATATATATATATATATATATATATATACCTCGTTAACCTCGTTTAGGTTTCGTGCGTCGGTCTTTCTTCACACGAAGGTTAAGCTGGCGGCCCCGCATCTAGTCCTGGCTTGGTGGAGGAGTGAGTTGCTCTCTTGCGCTCTCCACCGTACACAGCCAGATACACCCGGCTCATCTTGTACTGTCCTGAGCCAGGCATCTAGTCTTATCTTGAAGACTTCAACTTTGACCCCTGTAACGTTTCTGAGGTCCTTTGGAAGTTGATTGGAAATTTTTGACCCCCTCACAACCAAGCTATTTTCCTTCAGAGTTGAGGAAGTCCCTCGTCGGGCCTTTAATTTGGGAACACTACACATTCTGCCTTTCCTATTTTCCAGCGTTGTTTGGATGGTAATTGGGTTTAGTTCTTTCCAGGGTTTAGTTCTTTCCAGGGAGTATAGATTTAGTGTACCTAGTCTTTCCCAGTAGTTGAGTTCTTTGCAGCCATCACTCTTGGCTGTGAAATATCTCTGCGTTTCTTCTAGTTTATTAATTTCTTCCTTTTTATGTGAGGACGTCAAAACTGAGCAGTATTCAAGTTTTGGTATGATACCAAAAATAATGATCTCAGCAGTTGGAATCATTACTATCTTGTCCCTCCTTTTGAACGTTCTTAGTACCTGTATATATACGAGTGTATATATATATATATTTAACTGCAAACACGCAGTATAATTAACGTAAAGAACGACGCTTGTATAGGAGATATTCCGCGCAAGACGAGAGAGAGAGAACGAAACAAATGAAAAAATGAGGTAACCACCCAGGAATCGAACCCGGGATCTTCCGATTGCCGGTCAGATGCGATAACCATTACACCATGGGCCTCACTCTTCCAAATGCCGTAATTCTTCTACATACTCGCAGAAACCAATGCCCCAAGGGGGCACCTCCCGCATGCCGTAACATTATATACATTTAACTGCAAACACGCAGTATAATTAACGTAAAGAACGACGCTTGTATAGGAGATATTCCGCGCAAGACGAGAGAGAGAGAACGAAACAAATGAAAAAATGAGGTAACCATTTTTTCAGTTGTTTCGTTCTCTCTCTCTCGTCTTGCGCGGAATATCTCCTATACAAGCGTCGTTCTTTACGTTAATTATACTGCGTGTTTGCAGTTAAATGTATATAATGTTACGGCATGCGGAAGGTGCCCCCTTGGGGCATTGGTTTCTGCGAGTATGTAGAAGAATTACGGCATTTGGAAGAGTGAGGCCAATGGTGTAATGGTTATCGCATCTGACCGGCAATCGGAAGATCCCGGGTTCGATTCCCGGGTGGTTACCTCATTTTTTCATTTGTTTCGTTCTCTCTCTCTCGTCTTGCGCGGAATATCTCCTATACAAGCGTCGTTCTTTACGTTAATTATACTGCGTGTTTGCAGTTAAATGTATATAATGTTACGGCATGCGGGAGGTGCCCCCTTGGGGCATTGGTTTCTGCGAGTATGTAGAAGAATTACGGCATTTGGAAGAGTGAGGCCAATGGTGTAATGGTTATCGCATCTGACCGGCAATCGGAAGATCCCGGGTTCGATTCCCGGGTGGTTACCTCATTTTTTCATTTGTTTCGTTCTCTCTCTCTCGTCTTGCGCGGAATATCTCTATACAGCGTCGTTCTTTACGTTAATTATACTGCGTGTTTGCAGTTAAATGTATATAATGTTACGGCATGCGGGAGGTGCCCCCTTGGGGCATTGGTTTCTGCGAGTATGTAGAAGAATTACGGCATTTGGAAGAGTGAGGCCCATGGTGTAATGGTTATCGCATCTGACCGGCAATCGGAAGATCCCGGGTTCGATTCCCGGGTGGTTACCTCATTTTTTCATTTGTTTCGTTCTCTCTCTCTCGTCTTGCGCGGAATATCTCCATACAAGCGTCGTTCTTTACGTTAATTATACTGCGTGTTTGCAGTTAAATGTATATAATGTTACGGCATGCGGTAGGTGCCCCCTTGGGGCATTGGTTTCTGCGAGTATGTAGAAGAATTACGGCATTTGGAAGAGTGAGGCCCATGGTGTAATGGTTATCGCATCTGACCGGCAATCGGAAGACCCCGGGTTCGATTCCCGGGTAGTTACCTCATTTTTTCATTTGTTTCGTTCTCTCTCTCTCTCGTCTTGCGCGGAATATCTCCTATACAAGCGTCGTTCTTTACGTTAATATATATATACATATATATATAATGGCGCTCATAAGTATTCATGCAGAGAAATATTTCGGTTATATTCATCCTCATCTTTTGTATCATACATAGGATAGTTATGAAAAGTTTAACAAATAAAAAAATTAGTTTAACTCCAGCATATGATGTAAAACATCAAAGAATTTAAGGAGAATAAGACAAGTTAAAATGCAAAAGTTTTCTACCTTTACTTTCAAAAATTTTTAATACTTTGTGTTGTCACCTTTAGCTTGAATGACTTCAATGATTCCTTTTGGGTATTTTTTTACAAGGTTTCGACATCTCTCAGTAAAAATTTTAACCCACTGCTCTGAAGAAAATTGTTGGAATTTATTCAGATTCGAAGGGTTTTTCTTGCAGACAGCTTTTTTCAAATTAAACCATAAATTCTTGATTAAATTGAGATCTGGTCTTTGACTGGGCCCCTTGAGAAGCTTTATTATTTTGTTGAAGCCCTCTCATGGTGCTCTTACTTTTATGTTTTGGATCATTATCTTGTTGCGGTACCCAACTGCAACCCATTACATTTTCTTTAAAAATTTCCTGATATTTATTCAAATATACTAAAGAAACAATTTACTACTGTATATGACAATTATAGCAGAATGGAATAAAATGCTTGGAAGATGAAATTCACCACAGGTAATTGTAAAATTCAAGATTCCACTGATGACAAGTTTTCCTGGACTAGAAGCACTAAAGCATCCCTAAAGAAGCCAACTACTACCACCCATGTTTAGCTGTAGAAAGGATGTTTTTTCCTCGAATGCACTATTTGATTTTCACCAAACATACCGTTGCTCAGTGTTCCCGAATAATTAATTTTGGTCTCGTCTGTCCAGAGAACTTTCTTCCAGAATGCAAATCCATCGTTTTGATAATCATTGGCATACTTTAAACGAGCTTCTTTGTGCGCTTTTCGTAGCAGAGGTTTTCTTCGTGCAACTCTTCATGTAGGTCATTCTTTCTCAATGGACATCGATCTTATACATCCTTAATCTTTGACAAATATCACCTGCAGTTATTCACTCGTGGATTCGTAGAAGCTATTCTTTCAATCCGTGTAGCTGTACTTTCTGAAATCTTGTAAGGTCCTCCACATCTTGGTAGGTTTGATTGTTCCAAGGCCTATTTATTTCTTAATGCTGTAGCAACCGTCGTACATGGAATTCGAAGTTCTTCTCCTGTCTTCCCATAACTCCTTCCAGACTCATGTGCAGCAATAAGAGATCTCTTAAGATCTGTAAACATCTCTTTACCACGACGACCCATCGCTTACTCATGGCTTCTGCAGTCATCCGTTTTCCATGAAGATTCACAGAGAAAATTCTAGAATTCAGAATTGCCAACAGTCTCTATCAATAAACAGCCAACTACTGATAAGCATTTTAAATTCTGCAAGCCAAAGGTGGACGCACAAAGTATTAAATAATTTGGATCACCTGAAGATCAGGGCCCCCCCAGCCTTCTTTAGTGAGCTTTATAAGGCTAACTAACGAAAATATCACGACCTAACCTAACCAATCGTCAAGGGCGTACAGTTAGCCTAACGATTGTTAGGTAAGGTCGTGATATTTTCGTTAGTTAGCCTTATAAGGCTAACTAAAGAAGGCTGGGGGCCCTCATCTTCAGGTGATCCAATAATTTTGCAAGTGAAATTAGTGAAAAGTTTTGCATTTAAATTATTTTTTTTATTTCCCTGAAATTCTTTGATGTATTATACATATGTTGGAGTTAAACTAAATTTTTATTTGTTAAATTTTTCTAAACGAACCGTAAACTTTTTATAACTATCCTATGCATAATACGAAAGATAAGGACGAATATAACTGAAATCTTTCTCTGTTTGAGTTCTTAGTTCTTAAATTAAAATGAAAAACTAAGATTCATTGATGAATTTAAAAGAAAATCATATATTGAAAATATGAAAGAAAAGAATATGAAGATTATAATGGAAATCCGATTAAATATGGTAGAGGTGAAAGAAAACTATAAAGGAAAATATAAGGACATGAAGTGTGGAGTATGCAGGAGAGAGAATGATACAACAGAACACTTGTTCTAATGATCTAATGAAAATGTTTATTGGCAGGAGACAAATCCTATAAAAAAGTCCAGTATACAACGAGTTAATCAACGATACAACTAATACAACGCAGCATCAGACTTTCTACACTTTCTCATTCTTTTTCTATTCAACTCTCTAACGCAAGGGTTAATCAGTATTTTCCATCTTTCATCTACTCAACCGGTGAACTCTGGAACAATCTTTCTCGATCCATCTTTCCTCCTGTCTATGACCTCCCATTTTTCAAACGCAGAGTGTCTAGGCATCTCGAAATCCCTGGACCTTGATTTTTACTCTCTTCTTCTTCTATGGGTGGGGTGGCCCTTTTGCGGGCATTCGCCCTTGGCCCCTCCTTCCTGCATAAAAAAAATAATTAAACAATAAATTTAAAAACGAAGCACAGGATAATCTCGGCACGTTTTTAATTTTGTTTCAGCTGTAACCCAATGGATTACTGACTTTAAACACTGTTAATTTTGATAGGAAGAGGGAGCACGAAACTGACAAGCCTCACCGGCACGAAGAATGAAACAATACTACACGTAATGAAACGAAAAATAATAAAGTTGGTAATAACGGCTTCCCAAAAGTAGCACTAAAAAAAACGTATAAATAAAAATAAAAAATAGATGTAATAGCGCCTCGGTGGTGTAGTGGTTACCGTCGCTGACTAAGAATCCATTGGCCCGGGGTTCGAGACCCGGTGACGGCAGCCGGCGCGCAGCAGAAACTCAGCTGTTCATCCTTCCACACAATAAAGAAAGTGGTTGGTAGATAAATGGGTACCCTGGGTTGCCTAGTAGTTAAAACGCTGGGCTGCTGGTGGGGCGTGGTTCGAATTCCACGTTAAACTGTAGGTCTAAGGAGGAGTGAAAAGCTTGACCTTCGTCAGAATGACCAATTCGGGCGGAAGCTAACCAAAGGTAATGGAAAAGCTTTAATTCTTAGCATTGGACTGTATTGAGCATGTCTTGTTACCTCGGGGGGGGGGGACTCGAAATGTTGCGGTAAGCGAACATTTGAGAGGCTGAGCACCTTAGAGTAAGTTATACAGCATGTAGGACAAGGGACTGCCTAACCTTGAAGAGATGTAGCGGCTTAACTCAAGTAGATGACTGCTGGAAATCTGTGAGTAGATTTATGTAACCGTTAGGGGACAACAGGCATATGGAAGGTCCTAGTTAGTAGTTTGGGAAGCCATGTCAGGCCGAGCAAGCCTATGGCGGATTTTTTATTTGCTCAAGAAACGGTAGCAGAGCCTCGGGATCGACTGACACACACGTTGACGACTCGGACCGGACATGGACAACGGACGAAGAATAAATAAATGACAATTGCAACGTTAAATGTCTCCACATTAAGGGAAAAGGAGGAGGAAATTATTGAATTTATGAAGGAAAAGAACTTAGATATTGTAGGAATCTGTGAAACAAGATTACAAGAAAAAGGTATAAAAATATTACATCATGACTATCGGCTTATATTTAAAGGAGGACAAGATGCTAAGCACGGAATTGCCTTCTTTATGGTGACACCAGAGATATCGGATAAAATTGACAATAAGAATATAAGAATGATCAGTATATCCATAAACAATGGAAACGTGAAACTAAGCCTTATCCAGGTTTATGTCCCACAGTCAGTGATGGGCAGTATCTAGATACATGTATCGCCGATACGTATCGATCGATACTTTTGTATCGGTATCGGTATCGCTTTAGTTACTTGACAAAAGTATCGATTTATCGGTATCGCTAAGTTCAATTTTCTTAAATGTATCGAAAAAATCGATACTTCGATACATCGATACATTAATAAGAATTTTTAAATATTTAAATAGATGTTATAATGTGACACTACTGAGTTATATTTATGAATATACATAAATAATAATATTATTAAATACTTATTTAATGACAGTACTGCTCTACTGGTCACGTCACACAGTACGGCGCAACGTTTAAACACGTTTGTACTTGTGTTATTGAGATTAATTAACCATAATATAGAAACGCTCATAATATAGAAACGCTCATATAATATAGAAACGCTCATTGGTGTTGCAACGCTATTGGCCACGCCCACTCGGTGTTGAGTTTAAACAGGTTCATACTTGTAACGCAGCGATTCCTCTTGGTCCCCTGAGGCATTTCTTATCAATCAGTCACTCATTAAGTCGACGTCACGCCGAGTAGTTGTGCGATAATGAGTGAAGATATTAATAGTAATAATAACGCGTCAGGGAGTGAGCCACAAAAGGAACAACCTGGTGAAAATGACGCGACAGAAAATCATTTCCATAAAATTAAAGATACCAACTGGTCAAAATCAGTCCTAATAACTTGCGGTAACCCCCCAGCAACAACTAAGTGATGCTGCATCTGACGGAAGTGCAGATGATTTCTTCTGTTATGAGTCTGCTTCCACTAATGTCTCTGCAACCCAAGATTCCACTGAGATGGAAGTTTTGCAGTATCTGGGTGACGGAAGTCATTCTCTCCAATCTCTGCCTCAGTACCCAGGAATTCTACGGGTCTTCCTGAAGTATAACACACCACTACCATCCTCTGCTCCTGTAGAACGGTTGTTTAGTTTGGCTGGTCACATTCACGCTCCAAAAAGGAATAGACTGTCTGACCAGATGTTTAGCCAGCTGGTATTTTTGAAGGGTAATAGTAATTACTTTTAATTGTTAGTGTAATATTTTCAGTCATTCATGTATCCTACAAAATTAAAACATACTTTCATTAAATAAAGCAATTGTTTTTATTTACGTCTATAAAACCCATTAAAATGTCGTTGATTTTACTTACAGTGCGTACAAATTACTAGTATAAACAATAATATCTAATACCTACATATTAAATGAATAATTATAAAAATGTACCGGCGATACATGTATCGGCGATGCATGTATCGGTATTGGTATCGCTTAAGACATCTAGAAAATATCGGCGTATCGGTATCGCCTAAGACGTTCTTCATGTATCGATGTATCGGTATCGCTTTAGCGATTTTCATGTATCGATGCCCATCACTGCCCACAGTAAGGACGACCCATAAACGAAAAGGAAAAATTTTATAACTGTACGAAACAGTAAAGTACAAAGACAACATAAATTTACTAGGAGATTTAAATGGGAATGTCGATTTGGAGAGAGAGAGAACCGAAAATGTTATAGGAGACTTCAGCATTGGAAACAAGAATGGACCTGATATTTGCCGTGAAGATGATGTTTAAAGAAAAGCTGAGAGTGGAACCAAAGGAAATGCGTAGCTTTCATCGATCTGGAGAAAGCTTTAGACAGAGTGTTAAGGGAGAAGCTTTGGAGAGCACTGAGACAAGAAGGATATGATGGTAGGATAAATAGACCAGGTACAGGTGGAAGGAGCGTCGACAGGAGTATACTGAAAATTCAATGACTGATTTAATGTTGACGAACAATAAGAAATTATTCAATGATGTTAGAGCCGTACCTTCCGTCTCATTTGATTCTGATAACATGATGGTCATGGCCAGTATAAAAATTCTAAAACCTAAAGTTAGGTCCAAAAGAAAAACTAAAAGGTATATTCTTGAAAATCTGAAGAATCGGGAATGTATCGAATTATTAAAATATAAAGTAAGAAAGAAACTCCTCGCAGAAATATCAGAAAGAAATGTTGAAGAAGCGTGGTTTTACCTGAAAGAAAACATAAAAGACATTGCTGAAGAAGTTTTACAAGGTAAAATGTGGCACTAAAAAGAAAAGTAGAGCATAGTGGAATGATGACGTTCAAAAAGTAGTTAAAGCGAAAATGAAAACTTTCAGACGATGGATGAAGACTAGGAGGCAGGAAGATAAAATAGAATATGCTGAAGAGAGAGGCCAAGCTGAAATAACAAAGTTACAGAGCTAAAGAGAAGTATGGACAAAAATCGGAAGGAATTTAGAAGAATACTTGCTGGGCACAAGAAAGCTTATCTATAATTTGTTTAAAAATTATAGAAAAGGTGCATCTCCTCCGTCATATGTAATGAAAGATAACAATGGCGCAAACTCATTAAGTGAACCAAAGAACATTCCACAGAGATGGAAAGAATATTTTGTAAACCTATTAAATGTGAGGGAAGGAGACCTAGAAAAAATCGAAGTACAGGAAGATGTTTATGAGGAAAAACATAAAGGATATGAGAGAGTAGGCTGACCAACTCATCTCGAAACTTCGATATCGATCGAAGTAACTGGATTTCGATATCGATCGAAGCATTTTTTGGTATTAAAAAATTCCGCCAATGTATGTCCGTATTTATTTTCAGAATAGCTACTCTTTACGCTAGGGTGATGGGCGGCGTTGTCTTTATTTTTTTCAGGAAAGTGGCTCTCTGTCGGACGGTGACGTGGAAGCAAGCTTAACCGCATTGTAATACACTTTTCATTCGAGAATTCACGTTTCCTTCCTTCCTATTTTTATACTGCAAAACATGTAAAATATGAGAACAACTTTGAAAACAATTAAATTCTCCTTCGTTGGTTGCAGATAAGCCGTATTCGGACCATGTAGAAATAAATTTTGCTTTGTCTTTGTGTGCTCGTTTCGTAACGGTAGCAACGAAAAAAGTGCGTATATAAATAGAAAAATGCGACACATGAAGGATTTAAGCATTTTAAAACTCAGAAATAGCCCAGGGGAGTTTCGACATTTTCGATATCGATCGAACTTTCTTCTATATCTATCGAAGTTTTATATCAGATTCGATGGACAGCGCTATGAGAGAGACAGAAAAACATACAAAGAAACGGAGAGGGCATTTAACACATTCACCCCAAAAGACAAGAAATTTCGTCTTTTGACACAGATCACTTGACCGCCAAAAACGAGAAATCTCGCCTTGAATGTATACATTAAAAGCCTTATTTTGGTATATTTTGTTTAGAGATGTCTTTAGTTTAAAATTTTTGGTGAGACCTTGTAGTTGGGTAAAAACTTGGGCAAAAAGGATGGCGGATGCTGCTTACCTTCTTAAAAAGTGTTGGCGGTGAATGTGTTAAAAGAAAACGGGAAAACACTGGGAGATGACGAATTGCCCGCTGAAATTTTCAAGGCACTTGGGACAGAAGGAATAAACTGGCTAAGACAAGTTTTCACTGCTGCATAGAAAAAAGGTAAAACACCTCTACGTTGGGGAAAGGCAATAGTATGTCCAATCTAAAAAAAAGGAGAAAAAACAGACTGGAAATTACCCAAGAATTTCTCTGCTTTTGCACGTTGGGAAGGTATATGAAAGAATTCTGAAGCAGAGACTGAGAAAGCAAGTAAAGGAGAAATTAGGAGAATAGCAACACGGTTTCAGGCCAAACAAGGGCACAACGGACCTGATATTTGCTGTGAAGATGATGATAGAGAAAAGCTGGGAGTGGAACCAAAGGAAATGCATAGCCTTCATCAGTCTGGAGAACGTTTTTGACAGAATGTCAAGAGAAAAGCTTTCGAGAGCACTGAGACAAGAAGAATATGGCGTGAAACCTAAAGTAATTAGGGTTCTAGAAAAGTGTTTACCAGCAGTTCGAAAGTAGAATCAAATACAAAGAACCTGATAGTGCCGAATCGACGTGCAGTGTTGCGAACAATGATTAACGAATTCACCTGATACAAACATAGTCAATATAGGTCCTTTAGTTACGAAATTATACGCCGTGTAAACTTATTTTCTGACCGCCCCTCGTATATGCACCAGTGTCTTAAAAAGATATGCGTAAACAAGATGGGAAGATACTTTTGCATATGCCTATGACGTAGCAATTGCGACTGAGAACGACAGAAACTTACAGATGGCTATGTACAATAGGGTGGATCGATTTTACATTGTTTTCGATTTCCATATTCTAATAGAGACAAAAACTTGCGCTTGCATGAGAGAATAGCCTCTGCAAAATCCTAGCTTATTAGGTAATCATCTTCTGCCCCCGGCAGAGCGATGAAAATCATATTTTAGTAGTCAAAAACGTATTTTTCTTATAATTTTTAAAATATTTGAATATGCATCAAAATTATTCCTAATAACTATAAAGTCGATGAAAAAGACCTCATTTGATCGTTTTTCCAAGCGCGTTGTCCTACGTTAATATCTTTTGCCCCCGGCAACAACGTCAAATGTTGAAAAAATAGGTAATTTATATACATATTCAGATCGGCTCTTTGTCTTAAATAATGCATTTATATATTTCCCATAGCATTTATATCGTTGCTTAGGCATGAAATAACACACACGCAAAATTTTATGACTCTAGAGTAATATCTTCTGTCCCCGAGAAAAGTCTAAATGTGGATTATAATTACGTTAATGCGATGTTATAAGTACGATAAGTACTAAGTACAGCTCCTCGCTTGCTAATTTTATAAAATTAGCAACCCAGAACTCACCACGAGGAGGTGGCTGTACGTCGAGTTCCACCCTATCCAGCCCCAACCACCCTTCCTTTGGCTGCATGTCGATTTACATACGGTAATCTTTCTTAGAATCAAATCGTGGAATTTTTGTTCGGGAGTGAAGACGGGAGCGGATGAATCCGTCCCTCTCTTCTATTCCACTTACACAGGCAGAGGCTTCGGTTACTAATTTCATGAGTCTCTCGACCGCTTCAGTATGACAAGGGAATAGTGGGATCAGTCCATCAGGCTGGTCTCCCGTCTCAACAAACTCTTTTATTCGGGTATCAGGTATTGTTTTTGTGACGGGGGGTTCGGTCACCTCAGCCGTTTGCCAGTTGATCATTTCGTAATAGTTTTGACTATCGTAGAGCAGCTCAGGCATGGCGAAGGCTCGAATTTCCCCCGCTGGTGAGTTTTGATCGTGCTTTTAATATTCTTCTCCATCCCAATTCTCTTATGTGTTGCTCATCGGCATGTAGCATGGAGATCAAAATATTTTCTGGGTGAGCAAAGAAAGAATTTCTACGGAGGACTTTGTTGGCGATTGTCTTAGATCTTTGAGGCATGGTCTGAGAGAGACGCATCATTTCGAAAAAATGTTTTGCGCCCTCAGTGAAACTGGAGTTTTTCTTTATCTTAAACCAAATTGGTGCGTAAACTGTCATAATGAATCGCACAATTTCGTTGAAGGTGCTGGAGGGTTCACTGGTTGAAACATAGAGGCGCAGAAATCTATTTGCTGTTGTCAGCCACCTGGAATGCGCCATCTTACCTGGATTTCGAGCCGCGAGAGCTGAAGAGCAGCTACCGCTCGACACTGCTCTGTAGATGCCTAACAAATATTTTTGGTCAGTGCTCAACTCGGCATCATCTATGTCAATGTCGGGAGATGGAATGGCATCGAATTCCGTAATTGGAAGTTTTTCGCAGTCGTTCAGTTGTTTTCCAACTGGTCCAGTAAAGCCCATTGGCCCAGTTGTTTTGCCGTCCAAGTCTGAATGAGGTGTCGCAGTGATAATTCATTACCGTGTAATAGGCATATGATCCACTGAACTGGCCTTTTGTAGTTTCATTTCAATCATACGAATGGCTCCACCCTTTCGACCCGTGTTCACTGCGGTACCATCACAGCCGATAGCCACAATGTCGTCCGTGCTAATATTGTTAGTCTGCTGCTGCTGCTGGCAGCACTCACCAGAGATGACCTTTAAACCCTAGCCTAGAGTCATAAAATTTTGCGTGTGTGTTATTTCATGCCTAAGCAACGATATAAATGCTATGGGAAATATATAAATGCATTATTTAAGACAAAGAGCCGATCTGAAAATATGTATATAAATTACCTATTTTTTCAACATTTGACGTTGTTGCCGGGGGCAAAAGATATTAACGTAGGACAACGCGCTTGGAAAAACGATCATATGAGGTCTTTTTCATTGACTTTATAGTTATTAGGAATAATTTTGATGCATATTGAAATATTTTAAAAATTATAAGAAAAACACGTTTTTGACTACTAAAATATGATTTTCATCGCTCTGCCGGGGGCAGAAGATGATTACCTATTAAGCTAAGATTTTGCAGAGGCTATTTTCTCATGCATGCGTAAGTTTGTGTCTCTATTAGAATATGGAAATCGAAAAAAATGTAAAATCGATCCACCCTAAATTGTACAAGTGGTGTGATGTCCTCGGCAGAACGGGAATGAAAATAAGTGCCGCAAAAACTGAAGCAATTAGCGTAAGCAGGCAGAAAGAAGAATGTAGTATATTTATTGGCGACCAAAAACTCAAACAGATTAACAACTTCAAATATCTGGGAGTTAATTTAAACGACGAAAATCTCCAACACACTGAGATAAATAACAGAATAAGTAAATGTAACTTAAATGTGAACCTATCATATCCTCCTCTTAAAGATAAAATGGTACCAACAAGATGTAAAGCAGTGAGTAGTATGATGGCATTTGGGGAGACAGACATGGACCAATTTGAAAATTCCAACCCACCATCTTCATGACAGTCCTTCACCGTCCTTCATGACGGTCCCCCACCGTCCTTCATGACAGTCCCTCCTTTGTAAGGTGTCTTTCGTGGTCTTTCAAAAAAAATAAAAATTTTAAATAAAAAAATTAAAAAGGGTTCACCCACACCTTCCTTCAAAAAAAAAATTCCTCATCAAATTTCACGGTCTTTCGAAACAAACAAACATTCGAGTACTTCTTACGCAGCGTTCCGTCTTGTTCGCGGTCCCCGTTAGTTTTAGCTGCAGGGGGAGGAAACATTCTCACAATATAAATGAAAACTTAAGATAAATATCTGAAAAGGGTTTAATAGACCTAACGAGAGTATGCATCGACATCAAAACATACAATGACTTGTATTGTATTCTCAAAACATATTATTATATTCTAATACCACATTACATCTTCAAATGTAATTCCATTTTCAAATGTCAACAAATTGTGAACACCACAAAAAACAAAATCAGGTTAAGTACATTTTAAATCAAAAACAATTTCTTTGTTTAATATCTGTATTAGGAAAAATAAAATGAAGGTTTATTATTTTAATTTAAATAAATTAATTTCTCTCTTTTTTAAGGGAAAATGACATTTTCATCCGATCTGAACCTCAAATACAAACTTTTTATACACTCATAACATGTTTAATTGCTTATTTACTTTTAAATATGTATAGTTTTCTACTGCACATCAAATATTGTATAAAATTATATATATATATATATATATATATATATATATATATATATATATATATATATATATATATATATATATATATATATATATATATATATATATATTAAATTTATAATAACATAATATACAATGAGGAAGTGGAAGAATTTAAGTATTGGGGTCAAACCAACTCCTTGACTGATGACTCAGATATAAGAAAATCTCGAATCCTTTGTGTTAAAGCGAATATGACTATAAGGAACCTCAGGTTCTGTACAAGGGAAGCTAAAGAAACTCTTTTAGACTCCTGCATAAATTACTCCGAGATGCGCAGTTCCGCAAATGATTGCTACCCACAGTGAGCTTTCCTGAGGTAACAAGACTACAGTCTATTGCAAAGAATCAACCACCCCAATTATCCAAGCTATTAATAATCCTATTGTACGTCTTCTAAGCTATGGAATTTATGGAATGAAAACGTCTGATTGCAGCTCACTCAACTTCGACATTACTGTATTATTTCTCATTAATTGTATATATTTCTATCCTTAGTAGGTGATTTGTCATTGTATTATTAATATTTGTCATATGGGTAAATGGTCTGCCAATAAACTTGATCATTTTCATTTTCATATATATATATATATATATATGTTAACCCCTCCGTCTATGGCCCTGGGTTGGTTCGGATCGACGGGGGTTCTAGTTACGGAGGCAAGCAACGGATATTTCTTATATATACTTTTCTTCTATAACTTTCTAATTCTTTTCTCTCGCTTTATGGGGTTGACACTCTGTTAATTCTTTTCTTTCAATAATACTCTGATACTTCTACTTTCTTGACTAAATTCCTCTGAAGATAGCCCAACTCGAGGGGGAAAATAAAAAAGTTTCTCTTACTGTAATTTTCTTCTTAAAAATTTACAGGTAGTGGTCTGAATTTTACAGGGGTAGAGGTTCGACCTCTTTCGACCATAGCTCAGGCCGGAATCTAAAAATATTAAGGAGGCAAGGGGCCTCTGCCCCCTCCCCGCAGCGAGGCTGCTAACAAGGGGAGTCTCTTAGCAGTGACCAAAGCAGAGAGCCGTAATGAAGTGTCCTTCATTTTACAAATACATGTATAAAATATGCCTGAATGTTGGGGGATGGCAGTTGGAGGTTAAGTTTCCCCCCTTTTAAACACGATCAGGTGTTTGAAAGTTTCCAAATAAAAATTTAAAAAAATAAATAAAAATAAAAACTAATCTTTTTTTTTTTTCCACGTCTTCATTTCTGAAGGCGATAGATATCATTTCACGACTGATTACATTTTTGTTTGGGTTTATTACAATTATGATTTCGATTATGGATTACTTCCCATTCGCTTATGATTGTCCCTTACAGTTCTATTAAAGTACATTCTTACATTATATATAAAGTCATTACATTCAATTATAGTTTCATTGAAGTACATTACAAGTTATTATTAATTAAAGTATTAGTTAATTACAATTAAACAGTTACTATAGCTTTGTTTTGTTTTTACAGTGTTTCATATTAATAGACAATTAAGATGTTAGAAATATAATACAAAGTACATGGCACACATGATATAGATTTATATACATAATATGTTATAATATGTTTAACATGTTATAAATTTGGATCAGAGCGAAAGGGGATGTTTATCTTAGAAACGTTCGGTTCTGCTGATTCGCGAATTTGAGCATTTAACTACTGTAAGCCTAATGAATGCCTTGTGAGAGTTGAACGCACTTAAAAAAAAATAATAAAAAAAAAATATATGTGGACGTATTTTACATGTACATAATCCAATAGGTTGTGTGCGTAATATAGAGACGCGTAAAATATGGACTGATAGGTTGATAGGTATCAGTAGACAATAGGTAGGAAACAACATAACTAATGATGTATAGAGAATGAAGTTTCTTTTTCTTTTTATTATTATTATTATTATTATTATTATTATTATTATTATTATTAAGGAATTTACCATACATTCAATACGGAAGATGTCCAAATACTAAACACGTGATTCAGTGTTCAAGGTATGGAAAACGTGAAGAGAATTAAGTTACTTTATGACGTCATAGTTATTCACATTATGTCATACGTGCAGTATAACTGTAAGTCATTATTTGGGAGGACCTAAAAGAAACGAATTAAAGACAGAATGGGTATCAAGGACTAAGAAGCACAACTACGGGTTCCAGTCCTCTTATATGCAATGTGTATGTATAATCTAGGGTCGAGGGTGAGATGCAAGACAATCATAATTAATTATAATAACTTCTATAACAAATGGAAAATGGATACGACTAAACCATAGATATGGTAGATCGTAGGGTTGTGACACGAACAAAAAATAGGAAGCTACAAGTAAAATTATTATCCAAACTCGCGTTAAGCGATTTTGGTTCTTATGTAAAAATGAATATTGATTATTCATTTCATTTTTACATTGCTCTCCCCTTTTAAAAAACGATATTTATACAATAATCTAATAGGGTATCATTAATACAATACAAATGAGAAAATAACATCCTAACTACTTCAAGTTAGATGACGAATTTTTTCTTTACATTACAAATTTTTATACAGAACAAGTGAGTTATTATATAATATAAAAAATTCAAAGATTAATACTTTAATTTATGCAAACAGAATAAAAGGATTAATACATTAATTTGGACAAACAATTAAGTTAGGCAAAGAATGGTATTGTTAATTTTAAAAAAAAATTCTGTGGGGAAAATTACATACATACTGAATAGTAGGTAAAAGGGAAAAATATAAATTATTTTCCAAAGTTACCCTGATCGTGCAGTCTATAACTAATTTTATTGACTATTGTAGGTAAAAATCGAATTACGTAATGGATGATGTATAGACCTGTGGTCTAGTGTGTATGTGTGTATTAGATACAAAGTGTGTATCTTATAAATTTGAGGGATAGATTAGCGGAGAGGATTCTTAACTGAATAAATGCCTGAGCAAAAATTTATATATAGTAAGCAAAAAGGCTTAGGACTATATAAATAGCAGAGTTAGCACCTACACGCTATGAAATAGTTTGTGATATCGAATGATTTTAGAATAAGGTTTGTATATATAGTATATATAGTGTGCATACATGCGTGTGTATGTGTAGAGATTTGGAAGGTTTTTGAATTAACAAAGTTTAAAAATAATGTATAATAATTTAAGATGGGTTTAGGGTTATAAAATCTTTTGAGTCAATTATTGTTGTTATTATTATTATTATCATAAAATCCTTTAAGTTCAAGGTAGTATTTAAGTATTTAATTAAATCAGTTACACGTATTAAGGTAATAAAAAGAAATGTACTTAGAGGACTTACAATTGATGAAAGTAAATCTCACGGTTTAAAAATTGAATTTTGAAGATGGAATTAAATTCGACTAGTAACATTCCTAGCTATATATGAACTATATAACCATTAACATTAACCAGAAGTATCGGTACGATAATTGAATTAAGAAAATTAAGAATACAAATTAAAAATATAAATCAATTTATGCATTTTAATGAGCTAAACATAATTTTATAATATTCTTAAAAATAAAAGTAAATCGAACCTTAGATGAGTTTCGGCCAAGAATAAAAGTTATTGAAATGGAAGGAAAGCATTTCGAACAATCTTTTCTTTTAATAATTTCAGGTAAATTTTACATTAAAAATTATTTTTATATACTAAAAAAAATATTAAAAAGGTTTAATAATTTTTGCATGTTAAGTAGAAAAATTATACTCTTTCGTTAAATGTTGATAGACTGAATTATTTGATATTTTAGTCTGAAAACTTGTTTGCATATGATAAATACATATGTTTTATTGTGTAGAAGTTTTATTAAAATTAAATGACAAAAAAAGAATAAACACAACTGAAATTTAGGGTATGTGCGGTCCTACGGGTAAATTTCCCGACCATACAGAGCAAGATAAATTAGGTACATGATCGATTAATTATTACACTATTTCTGTCATCATATAATCGCAATAATTATAAAACTCGTTACCAACATTTGTAAAAACGGTTTTGGTTGCCAACAATAAAATATGTCATTTTACCTATATATTTTTATACGCAACAATGGCATGAAAAAGAAAGACAAATCGGTCCATTTCCTTCTTACAACAAAACAAAGAAAGGTTAACTAAAGACGCAACCCGGTCAATTCAGGTTGAATTAAATTCTCTTTACAACACAAAAAAAGGTTGAATTAAATTCTTAAATTACATTTTCTTAAATTAAATTCTCTTAACTTACAAAGAAAAAGTTGAATTCAATTGACTGCATTGAAATGACTTGGGACTTAAAAACTGACTTCTTAAAAACTAACTGCTTCAAAACTAACTGCTTCAAAACTAACTGCTTCAAAACTAACTGCTTCAAAACTAACTGCTTCAAAACTAACTGCTTCAAAACTAACTGCTTCAAAACTAACTGCTTCAAAACTGGCTTCTTCAAAACTGGCTTCTTCAAAACTGGCTTCTTCAAAACTGCTTTTCAAAACTGGCTTCTTCAAAACTGGCTTCTTCAAAACTGGCTTCTTCAAAACTGGCTTCTTCAAAACTGACTTCTGTAATCTCTGGGGCGGTTGTCCTCTTGGATGCAACCTTTGACTTGACCTCTTCAAGTATTTCTATAAATCTCTGGGGCGGTTGTCCCTTTGGCGCAACCTTCTGACTTGACCTCTTGTCAAGTATTTCTATAAATCTCTGGGGCGGTTGTCCATCTTGGCGCAACCTTCTGACTTGACCTCTTGTCAAGTATTTCTATAAATCTCTGGGGGCGGTTGTCCATCTTGGCGCAACCTTCTGACTTGACCTCTTGTCAAGTATTTCTATAAATCTCTGGGGCGGTTGTCCATCTTGGCGCAACCTTCTGACTTGACCTCTTGTCAAGTATTTCTATAAATCTCTGGGGCGGTTGTCCATCTTGGCGCAACCTTCTGACTTGACCTCTTGTCAAGTATTTCTATAAATCTCTGGGGCGGTTGTCCATCTTGGCGCAACCTTCTGACTTGACCTCTTGTCAAGTATTTCTATAAATCTCTGGGGCGGTTGTCCATCTTGGCGCAACCTTCTGACTTCAAAACTTATTTGCAACTTATTTGCAACGAAAACTGACTTGCAACTTATTTGCAACGAAAACTGACTTGCAACTTATTTGCAACGAAAACTGACTTGCAACTTATTTGCAACGAAAACTGACTTGCAACTTATTTGCAAATAAAACTTACTTCAAAACTGACTTGCAACTTATTTGCAACTAAAACTGACTTCAAAACTGACTTGACTTGCAACTTCTTTGCAACGAAAACTGACTTCAAAACTGACTTCAAAACTGACTTGCAACTTCTTTGCAACTAAAACTGACTTGCAACTTCTTTGCAACTAAAACTGACTTCAAAACTGACTTCAAAACTGACTTGCAACTTCTTTGCAACTAAAACTGACTTCAAAACTTCTTTGCAACTTCTTTGCAACTAAAACTGACTTCAAAACTGACTTGCAACTTCTTTGCAACTAAAACTGACTTCAAAACTTCTTTGCAACTTCTTTGCAACTAAAACTGACTTCAAAACTGACTTCAAATATCTCTCTAAATCTATAAACTCTCTATAAACACTCTCTCTCTTAATTTGCAAGTCAATTCAATTCAATAAATTGAAAAAAATTGTAAACAAAAATAAAAAATGTAAACATTTCACTCGAACGTACGTGAAGGTACGGTACTATTATGTTTGGTACATAAATAAAATTATTCTATACTGAATATAATAGTGAAAATAACTGAAATTAACTCTCTCTGAAATTAACTTCTCTTTGAAATTAACTTCTCTTTGAAATTAACTTCTCTTTGAAATTAACTTCTCTTTGAAATTAACTTCTCTTTGAAATTAACTTCTCTTTGAAATTAACTTCTCTTTGAAATTAACTTCTCTTTGAAATTAACTTCTCTTTGAAATTAACTTCTCTTTGAAATTAACTTCTCTACATTTAACTTCTCTCAGTAATTTTCACAGAAGTTAAATGTGTTTCACTAAAAAAAATGTATCACTAGTGTCTGAAATGTTCACTGTGTTTCTTGTAAATTCTGATTTGATACTCATTATTAACTGTTAATAATACTGACTTTTCAAGTGTTTATAAATTACTTAAAAAAAACAAAATGTACTTAACAAAAGTTCTACTGGCAAAATCCTCAGAGACGTGTCCTGAAGACGTCTTGCTGGCTACTTCTTGGATGAAAACTAGGCGTGGAGAACTTGGAGTCGTGACCCACCGGTTCAAGGGTGGATGTTACGAACTAGAAGTCGTGACACGCCGGTCAACTGGTTTTATCCTGGTGCAGGGTAATTTCTATCTTGGCCAAAGAGTGGCCTCTTCTTAAAATCTTCTTCTTAAAGTAATCTTCTTCTTAAAGTAATCTTCATCTTAAAGTAATCTTCATCTTAAAGTAATCTTCTAATCCTGATGCAGGGTAATTTCTATTCTTGGCCAAAGAGTGGCCTCTTCTTAAAGTAATCTTTTTATCCTGGTATAGGGTCTTCTTATCCTGGTAAAGGGGTCGCCAGCTGTTAACCCCTCCGTCTATGGCCCTGGGTTGGTTCCGATCGACGGGGGTTCTAGTTACGGAGGCAAGCAACGGATATTTCTTCTATATACTTTTCTTCTATAACTTTCTAATTCTTTTCTCTCGCTTTATGGGGTCGACACTCTGTTAATTCTTTTCTTTCAATAATACTCTGATACTTCTACTTTCTTGACTAAATTCCTCTAAAAGTTTCTCTTACTGTAATTTTCTTCTTAAAAATTTACAGGTAGTGGTCTGAATTTTACAGGGGTAGAGGTTCGACCTCTTTCGACCATAGCTCAGGCCGGAATCTAAAAATATTAAGGAGGCAAGGGGCCTCTGCCCCCTCCCCGCAGCGAGGCTGCTAACAAGGGGAGTCTCTTAGCAGTGACCAAAGCAGAGAGCCGTAATGAAGTGTCCTTCATTTTACAAATACATGTATAAAATATGCCTGAATGTTGGGGGATGGCAGTTGGAGGTTAAGTTTCCCCCCTTTTAAACACGATCAGGTGTTTGAAAGTTTCCAAATAAAAATAAAAAAAATAAATAAAAATAAAAACTAATCTTATTTTTTTTTGCCACGTCTTCATTTCTGAAGGCGATAGATATCATTTCACGACTGAGTACATTTTTGTTTGGGTTTATTACAATTATGATTTCGATTATGGATTACTTCCCATTCGCTTATGATTGTCCCTTACAGTTCTATTAAAGTACATTCTTACATTATATATAAAGTCATTACATTCAATTATAGTTTCATTGAAGTACATTACAAGTTATTATTAATTAAAGTATTAGTTAATTACAATTAAACAGTTACTATAGCTTTGTTTTGTTTTTACAGTGTTTCATATTAATAGACAATTAAGATGTTAGAAATATAATACAAAGTACATGGCACACATGATATAGATTTATATACATAATATGTTATAATATGTTTAACATGTTATAAATTTGGATCAGAGCGAAAGGGGATGTTTATCTTAGAAACGTTCGGTTCTGCTGATTCGCGAATTTGAGCATTTAACTACTGTAAGCCTAATGAATGCCTTGTGAGGGTTGAACGCACTTAAAAAAAAATAATAAAAAAAAATAAATGTGGACGTATTTTACATGTACATAATCCAATAGGTTGTGTGCGTAATATAGAGACGCGTAAAATATGGACTGATAGGTTGATAGGTATCAGTAGACAATAGGTAGGAAACAACATAACTAATGATGTATAGAGAATGAAGTTTCTTTTTCTTTTTATTATTATTATTATTATTATTATTATTATTATTATTAAGGAATTTACCATACATTCAATACGGAAGATGTCCAAATACTAAACACGTGATTCAGTGTTCAAGGTATGGAAAACGTGAAGAGAATTAAGTTACTTTATGACGTCATAGTTATTCACATTATGTCATACGTGCAGTATAACTGTAAGTCATTATTTGGGAGGACCTAAAAGAAACGAATTAAAGACAGAATGGGTATCAAGGACTAAGAAGCACAACTGCGGGTTCCAGTCCTCTTATATGCAATGTGTATGTATAATCTAGGGTCGAGGGTGAGATGCAAGACAATCATAATTAATTATAATCACTTCTATAACAAATGGAAAATGGATACGACTAAACCATAGATATGGTAGATCGTAGGGTTGTGACACGAATAAAAAAATAGGAAGCTACAAGTAAAATTATTATCCAAACTCGCGTTAAGCGATTTTGGTTCTTATGTAAAAATGAATATTGATTATTCATTTCATTTTTACATATATATGGGAATGAACTCAGAATGGGCCCCTGAGTTTTTTATGATACACACAGACAGTGCATGGAACAAGGAACTCTTCTGGGATAATTAAATCCACTATAGTCCGAATAAGTAATGGTAAATGACAAATACCATAGTTTTTCTTTTTCATGATGCTAGCCCGACGTGGGCAACGGGTCACTCGCAAAGAGGTCCCATAAATATAGCTTCCCTCACCAGCTATCTGTAAAGCAGACAGGATCCAGCTTTGGGACATGGATCTAGGGTTTAAAGCCGCGAGTCTTTTGCTTATATTGAGGTTCTAAATGTAGCAGGGCTAGGCTGCTTTAAACCCTAGATCCATGTCCAAAAGCTGGATCCTGTCTGCTTTGCAGATAGCTGGTGAGGGAAGCTATATTTATGGGACCTCTTTGCAAGTGACCCGTTGCCCACGTTGGGCTAGCATCATGAAAAAGAAAAACTATGGTATTTGTCATTTACCATTACTTATTCGGACTATAGTGGATTTAATTATCCCAGAAGAGTTCCTTGTTCCATGCACTGTCTGTGTGTATCATAAAAAACTCAGTGGCCCATTCTGAGTTCATTCCCATCTTGAAACGGACATGTTATGTGCCTTGAAAAGTGGACGCTCAATTCTGCCAATTGAGGTTTAAGTTTTGGTTTTTGGCTAAAAATATAATAGTTACCCCTTTTCCTTTGATGTATTCAATCTGACGTGAAGGCAGCGAGTCTTTTGCTTATATTGAGGTTCTAAATGTAGCAGGGCTAGGCTGCTTTAAACCCTAGATCCATGTCCCAAAGCTGGATCCTGTCTGCTTTGCAGATAGCTGGTGAGGGAAGCTATATTTATGGGACCTCTTTGCGAGTGACCCGTTGCCCACGTCGAGCTAGCATCATGAAAAAGAAAAACTATGGTATTTGTCATTTACCATTACTTATTCGGACTATAGTGGATTTAATTATCCCAGAAGAGTTCCTTGTTCCATGCACTGTCTGTGTGTATCATATATATATAATATATATATATATATATATATATATATAAGTACTGTAGGTTTGTGCCGAAAAAACAACTTTCTTAATATATCCAATTAATAAAAAACGACTAGTGAGTTTTATAGGGCATACTCTGGTATTTAACCTCGTATCACTATACATTTAATCAACTTTTGTATCGAAACAGTTATTCCACCATTGTGGCCCTAACTCTATTCGCAGATTCTGATGAAACGAGTTTTTTATATGCTTTCACCTTATATCCCTCACAGTCTTTCATGGAGCAGGGCCACTAAAGTAATTGAGTACATATCTTCAATAATACTACACGGTCACTCGCGATTATTTAATCAGACCTGAAAGTTGCATTCTCCGCAAATTCTGTGCGCAACAATCCAATCCGTGTTGATCCACACTTATTTATTATAACTTCTTTCAAGGCAGTCCTAATATTTCCTCTGAAGCAGGAGTCACACCAATCTATTTTACGCTTTCTAACACCTACAGTATGCAGATATATAAATGTAGTACAATATAGAATTTTGTCAGCTTGGTTATTTCCTTTTGTATCACACATTCCTAGCTGCACTACCTAAAATTAGTTAGCTAGTTACCAGCTAGCCGTTTTTAATGTGTATGAACCGAGGTGTGAAGCACGGAGCTGTGGGAAGATGTGGAAGTGGCTTGTCCCCACCCTCCACTGCTGAAGGAGCAAATTAAATACAGATTCCTGTAAATAATCTCTGATCACTAAAAATTAGGAATTTATGGTAGATGTCAATAGTTACACAATCAACTGAGATGGAAAATCCACTTTTATTCAGAGCTCAGGATAGAAACATAAAATATTGGGAGAAAGTAGTGTATTTCACAACTTGTAATAATTAATATTATTTTTTCCATCATATAATTATAAAAGACTATTATAACGATAAATTATTTATTGAGAACTTTATTTAAAATATCATGAATTTCCAATTCAATGTTTAAGCACATGCTGCTTTGCTTATGCCTTTCTACACTCCTGTATATATATAGTTTTACAATCCTGTACACATTCAACCTTGAATGTTATCATATTTGGTCAAATAAATTTCTATAAATAAAAGTTTTATAAGCTCATTCACCTCAACTTTGCGTTTATGTACATTGCTTTGGGTAGCAGTTGGATAAGTGAAACCATATATAAAGTTTTCATATGATTTAAACTCTATTTGCACAAAACACAGCTCTTTATATGCATGACTGCTCTATCGTTGAAGGTAATGGGTAGTTGTGTTAATAATGCATCATTTACTCAAAGAAATAACAGATGCACGATCACAGCTATTAACTTGTGGCATCTACCACATGAAAGCTGCCCAACCGACCAAAAATTTCCGCCAGAAACGTCACACTTAGGGTATGGAACAAGGGTAACCAGCAGAATTCTAGTTGGGCGTCACATGTGTAGCGATCAGCGGGCTAAATTCGCCACATAGTGAAACTGTGTGTACTAACACGTTAGAAATGGAAGAAAAAAGGACATATAAAAGGAAAACTTTAATACAACAATGATATATATGTTTAGGATAAACTTTATTGTAAAAACATCAAAAATGTTAAAAATTACAGCAATGCAATTAGCTATATTAAAAAATTCAATGTGAAGCTTGGCAGTCTTTATCTTGCACTAGCCGCGTGAAATCAAGCATAATGTTTTCACTTATTGAACATCTGAACTATGCCTCTAAATTGGCATCAAACAAATTAGAGCGATACTTTGTCTTCAGGTGACTCACTACAGAAAAGATGGATTCACAATCGTAAGTTGAGCCAAAGATCGAAAACAATCTTGCAATACCTGACTGCAACACCACGAACTTGTTTTCTCCCAAAAACCGTGTCCAACACTGTACGACGGATTCTTTTCTTTGTGGCTGGCCCATTTTGTTTTGAAACGAAAGGACACCCATTTCTAAATGGCGTCTTTCCAAATGAAATAGGTTGGCAAGTTCCGTCGATTTTTGCGCACTAAAAATGTCAAAATGCAAAGGATATTTCATGAACTCAAAAGCCATTCGCCACAAGCTAATCGTCAATTCGCCACATGTGTCGATTGGCGAGTGTTGGATACCCTGATATAGAATTACATAATTCGGCACTGATGAATCAATTTATAAAATCTCATTCATGAAAACATCCAAAATTTTCTTAAAATAAACTTAACAACTATTAATTATTTATTATCATATCACTTCAAGTTGAATTGCTATACTCGGTGTTTAAAACATCGCTTCAGTTGATGGATGTTGACAAAGTTCCTCATTTCCACCATACCTCAAGAAGTGAAGTTTTTCAATGTTAAATGTAACATTGATATTGATGCAGATGGGTCTAGGAAAGTTAATCGCCCACAATTCACCGCCCACAATTCACTGCCCACAATTCATCGGTCATATATTTCACCGCAACACAATTCATCGCCCATACAACAAACCGAACATACTGTACATATATAAATTTTTTATATATATACTGTTTATTATGTATTTTTGCTCTCATCATTTTCGTTCAAACTAACGAAAATATCACAACTTAACCTAACCAATCATCAAGGGCGTTCAGTTGACCTAACCGGGCATTCAGTTGACCTAACCGAGTATTTTCCGTTTTATTTTGTTTTTCCGCTTTAAATGGAAAATGTGTTTTTCGTAGGTAGTCCCGATAATACTAGATGAAGACAAAACATTGGATGTTTTTAGCAATTTCGGCGTTATTCTCTCATCCTTAACTTGCCCGAAATGTGATAGTGAGTGCCTAATACGAAAAGATCAGAAGATATTTAGGTGAAATAACCAATATTAACCTGTTAGGTTGATTGAATGCCCGGTTAGGTCAACTGTACGCCCTTGATGATTGGTTAGGTTAAGTTGTGATATTTTCGTTAGTTTAAACGAAAATGACGAGAGCAAAAATACATACACAGTTTGGTAGTCCTGATAATATGTAGGCGATGAATTATCCTGAGCGATGATTTGTGGGCGATGAATTGTGGACGGTGAAGTGTGGGCGATGATTTTTCTGGATACCGATGTAGATATTAATGACAGTATTGTATCATGCTTCGCAGATGACACAAAGATATGTAAGTAAATATTGTACGAAGGTGACATAAGAAAATTACAAAACGACAGTGAAACATTATTGCATTGGGCAGAAGACAACAATATGAAGTTCAACGAAGAAAATTCCAACTTCTAAGATATGGTAATAACAAGGAGCTACAGAAAAAAGGATACAAAACTCTGCAAGCCAAACAGATAACACCAAATCCACAAGTCAGGGATCTTGGCGTAATAATGTCTTCGGATGCAGAATTCAGAAAGCACTATAACATCAACACATCTTTTTCTTAAAACTAAGTAGTTGCCATTTACCACATCATATGGCAAGTCACAACAGATATACTGGTCTCTTATAGCACAATTATATCAACTCCAAAAGTATCCTGGATAACATGGCACTGTTTACACAATTTACAGCTTTTTGTCATATGTGAAAGCACGTAAAACTGTATAATTCTTCTACTCGATGGTTTAGAAAAGGATTTCTGGTAGATCGGGTATGATCAAATAAATTATCATACTGTTGGAAACACATAAGAATATATACAGTATATGTATATATATATATATATATATATATATATATATATATACACACTCTTAGGTATTTCCAACAGTATGATAATTTATTTGATCATACCCGATCTATCAGAAATCCTTTTCTAAACCATCGAGTAGAAGAATTATACAGTATGTATATATATATATATTATGTATTGATAAATAAATATATATATATATATATATATATACACAGTAATATATATTTATGTATTGATAAATATAAATATATATATATATATATATATATATATATATATACTTTAGGTTACTTTAGGTGAGTTTGAACGACGGTTCAGGATCGACCAGCGGTCTACCGCTCTGCAGCAACCAGTCTCATTTGCAGGATTTGGAAGGAGGGAATTGCTGTCTGATGTCCTACTGCACTCGTAGCCAGCTACGCATGGCTGTCTAGGGACTTTGTCCAGGCATCTGTTCAGCTGGTGTGCTGGAGATTCCTCACTTCTTTTGGTAAGACATTGAAAAGCTTTGGGCCTCGTATTCTGACGGTATTTTCCAGTCTCGTTTTCAGAGACCCTTGCCCCCACCGCATCTGAGATCGCATAAATCTGTCTCTTCTCTCATTCCAGTTTGTTTCTATTTCATTTCTAGGGTTAGGGACAGATCCCTCAAGTATTTTCCATACGTATATTATTGTGTATCGCTCGCCTTCTTTCAAGAGAGTAGAATTCCAGGGAATGTAGTCGAGACCATTATTCTTCACCTTCCGTTTACTCTATCTTAGACGTAAATGTCTTTTGTATAGCTTCAATATTCGCAATGTCTCGTTTTCTGTATGGGTTTGTGAGTACTGAGCAATACTCAGTTATTGGCAGGACTAGACTCTTCCATAATTTGAGCATGATGTGCTGCGGAAGATCCTCCAGATGATTCCCATTATTTTTCTAGTCGTTGTAATTTTGATGTTACAGTGCTCTCTGAATTCTGCATCCGACGACATTATTACGCCAAGATCCTTGACTTGTGGATTTGGTGTTATCTGTTTGGCTTGCAGAGTTTTGTATCCTTTTTTCTGTAGCTCCTTGTTATGACCATATCTTACAAGTTGGAATTGTCTTCGTTGAACTTCATATTGTTGTCTTCTGCCAATGGAATAATGTTTCATTGTCGTTTTGTAATTTTCTTATGTCACCTTCGTACAATATTTCCTTACATATCTTTGGTTCATTTAAGAAGCATGACACAATACTGTCCTTAACATCTGCATCAATATCAATGTTACATTTAACATTGAAAAATTTCACTTCTTGAGGTATGGTGGAAATGAGGAACTTTGTCAACATTCATCAACTGAAGCGATGTTTTAAACACCGAGTACAGCAATTTAACTTGATGTGATATGATAATAAATAATGGGTGTTTAGTTTATTTTAAGAAAATGTTGGATGTTTTCATGAATGAGAGTTTATAAATTGGTTCATCAGTGCCGAATTATATAATTCTATAACAGGGTATCCAACACGCTCTCCAATCGACACATGTGGCGAATTGACGATTAGCTTGTGGCGAATGGCGTTTGAGTTCATGAAAGATCCTTTGCATTTTGACATTTATAGTGCGCAAAAAACGACGGAACTTGTAGCCTATTTCATTTGAAAAGACGCCATTTAGAAATGGATGTCCTTTCGTTTCAAAACAAAATGGGCCAGCCACAAAGAAAAGAATCCGTCGTACAGTGTTGGACTCGGCTTTTGGGAGAAAACAAGTTCGTGGTGTTGCAGTCAGGTATTGCAAGATTGTTTTCGATCTTTGGCTGAACTTACCGTTGTGAATCCATCTTTTCTGTAGTGAGTCACCTGAAGTCAAAGTATCTCTATAATTTGCATGATGCCAATTTAGAGGCATAGCTCAGATGTTCAATAAGTGAAAACATTATGCCTGATTTCACGCGGCTAGCGCAAGATAAAGAATGCCAAGCTTCACATTGAATTTTTTAATATAGCTCATTGCATTGCTGTAATTTTTAACATTATTGGTGTTTTTACAATAAAGTTTATCCTAAACATATATATCATTGTTGTATTAAAGTTTTCCTTTTATATGTCCTTTTTTCTTCCATTTCTAACGTGTTAGTACACACAGTTTCACTATGTGGCGAATTTAGCCCGCTGATCGCCACACATGTGACGCCCAACTAGAATTCTGCTGGATACCCTTGTTCTATACCCTAAGTGTGACGTTTCTGGCGGAAATTTTTGGTCGGTTAGCCAACTTTCATGTGGTAGATGCCACAAGTTAATAGCTGTGATCGTGCATCTGTTATTTCTTTGAGTAAATGATGCATTATAAACAGACAACTACCCATTACCTTCAACGATAGAGCAGTCATGCATATAAAGAGCTGTGTTTTGTGCAAATAGAGTTTAAATCATATGAAATTTTTATATATGGTTTCACTCATCCAACTGCTACCCAAAGCAATGTAAATAAACGCAAAGTTGAGGAGAATGGACTTATAAAACTTTTATTTATAGAAATTTATTTGACAAAATTCAAGGTTGAATAATTGTTTTGGAGCAAAGTAGTGTGCATGATTGTAAAACTATATATATTATATATATATATATATATATATATATATATATATATATATATATATATATATATATATACAGGAGTATAGAAAGGCATAAGCAAAGCAGCATGTGTTTACACATTGAATTGGAAATTCATGATATTTTAAATAAAGTTCTCAAGAAATCATTTATCATTATAATAGTCTATTATAATTATATGATGGAAAAAAATAATATTAATTATTACAAGTTGTAAAATACACTACTTTCTCCCAGTATTATGTGTTTCTATCTTGTGCTCTGAATAAAAGTGGATTTTCCATCTCAGTTGATTGTATAACTATTGACATCTACCATAAATTCCTAATTTTTAGTGCATCAGAGATTATTTATAGGAATCTTTATTTAATTTGCTCCTTCAGCAGTGGAGGGTGGGGACAGGCCACTTCCACATCTTCCCACAGCTCCGTGCTTCACACCTCGGTTCTTTCACATTAAAAACGGCTAGCTGGTAACTAGCTAACTAATTTTAGGTAGTGCAGCTAGGAATGTGTGATACGAAAGGAAATAACCAAGCTGACAAAATTCTATATTGTACTACATTTATATATCTGCATACTGTAGGTGTTAGAAAGCGTAAAAGAGTTTGGTGTGACTCCTGTTTCAGAGGAAATATTAGGACTGCCTTGAAAGAAGTTATAGTAAATAGGTGTGGTTCAACCCGGATTGGATTGTTGCGCACAGAATTTGCAGAGAATGCAACTTTCAGGTCTGATTAAATAATCGGGAGCTACCGTGTAGTATTATTGAAGATACGTACTCAATTACTTTAGTGGCTCTGCTCCATGAAAGACCGTGAGGGATATAAGGTGAAAACATATAAACAACTCATTTCATCAGAATCTGCGAATAGAGTTAGGGCCACAATGGTGGAATAACTGTTTCGATACAAAAGTTGGTTAAATGTATAGTGATACGAGGTTAAATACCAGAGTATGCCCTATAAAACTCACTAGTCGTTTTCTATTAATTGGATATATTAAGAAAGTTGTTTTTTCGGCACAAACCTACTTATATATGTATATGAAAATGAAAATGAATAAGTTTATTGGCAGACCATTTACCCATATGACAAATATTAATAATACAATGACAAATCACATACTAAGGATAGAAATATATACAGTTAATGAGAAATAATACATTAATGTCGAAGTTGAGTGTAGCTGCAGTCAGACGTTTTCATTCCATAAATTTCATAGCTTAGAAGACGTACAATATGATTGTTAATAGCTTCAATAATTGGGGTGGTTGATTCTACGCAATAGACTGTAGTCTTGTTACCTCAGGGAAGCTCACTGTGGGTAGCAATCATTTGCGGAACTGCGCATCTCGGAGTAATTTATGCAGGAGTCTAAAAGAGTTTCTTTAGCTTCCTCTGTACAGAACCGGAGGTTCCTTATAGTCGTATTCGCTTTAACACAAAGGATTCGAGATTTTCTTACATATGAGTCCTCAGTCAAGGAGCTGGTTTGACCCCAATACTTAAGTTCTTGCACTTCCTCATCGTATATTATGTTATTATAAATTTTATATGTACAGTGCTTACAAGAAGTCTCGCGCCTCTGTCTGGTCCCAAGCTAGTCTGTTAGGTATAAAATGGCGGTCCTTATGGCAGCGGAGGTGTATTCGGATTGGTGCACATAATTGCTCTAACCCCATCAATGACGTCCACATTATCATTGTGTTGATCACTCTATCTATTTATATATAGAGACATACTGTATATAGATATATATAGAGTATGCAGGGGATAACGTGTCTCAGTCCCAGCTATGGTAGTTGTCTTACAATTAACAGTCCCAAGTGCAAGTTACGTTAACACCCCCACATAAACTACCCTGGACTAAAATAACATACGTGAAGCCCTTACCCACAAACCATTTAAAAGGTGTGATTTAAAAGCGCTCTCTCTCTCTCTCTCTCTCTCTCTCTCTCTCTGATCACACCGCATCCCATCAGAGGTTTTCAGCAGGGACATCGGCAATGTATCCATATAACGTCAATAATAACCGAAACTCGAGAAAATATACTCTCTGCCTTCCGCTCTACTCCAAATCCTTTTCTCTTAGTGACCTCTTAATACAGACTAATCTATCATATTTTGCGACTTTTTAACTCTGGTTAGATTCAATTCCATTCCTATAGTGTAAGAGATACTTAAATTCATGTGTGTATTATGCCATATGATGTGCGTAATAAATAATCATTTTTAAATAGTTGGAGCGTTGAAGGTCATCTGTAATAATCTATAAACTACCCCTCAAGCCCACTCTCAACACTTAGATTCCCCTAAGACACAGGCGTATTCAAGTAACATGAATGCGTAGAGATCTAAGGTGTTAGATTCCATATTATATAATTTATGTGCTAGGTTTAAGAACGCTGGTATTGAAGGAGTGAAGGAAGGGACAGTAAAAGCGATAATAGGTTTAATGAAGGAAGTGGAATGAGGATGGAGGTAAGCGTTGCTATTTCGAAGGAAACGAGGTTAGGTGGGGAATTACGAAGGGAGGAAAAAATGCTAAACACAAACTCAAATATTTATTTTAATGCCCTAGACCTAGAAAGACAAAGAGCAAAATACCTTAAACTAACAATAAATTGACAGAAACAGAAGAGTCTCGTCTTAGACGCACTGATAGGTTTAACGTATGTGGCTAGAGGCCGCCACTCAGAATTACTACTACTACCTAAGTCATAATAAGGTTATTTACTATGACAGAGTAGTCATGAGTAGTTATGGAAATAAAATATGATTATACTGTTGATGGCTGACTATATTCAGTTGGGATATAAACTATCGCTGACAATCTTTGGATCCTTGGCTTTTAAGACGAATTTTTTATGCATATGTTCAACAAAATAGGAAATTGGCTGATTATTATTACCATTCGAAGGGTTGGTACCCTTCACAACCGAAATCAATTTCAGAAGGGGTGCATGGTATCCTCATTTCCTTTATCGTCCCAGCACGCTTCATATAAGCCATTTACACAAAGATGGAAAGGCTGTCTGTGCAGCACGAGACGACCCAGGCAATGCGGGGAGCAATGGTGACATTGCATGAATATGGTGTGCCAATAAGAGAAATATCAAGACGACTAGACGTTCATCGAAGCACTGTGGAACGGTGGATTCATCGGTATGAAGCAGAAAACTCAATCGCTACTTTGCCGAGGTCTGGTCCTCCGCGTTCAACATCTCAAGAGGAAGATGCTGCGATTGTTAATCATGCCAGAGAGCATCCGTTTGTTCCAGCGACGCATATTTACAGACACCTGAACCTTCGTTGTAGCGCAAATACAGTGAACAACAGACTTCACGAGGCAGGATATTTTTCTCGCCGTCCAGCTATAAAACCTGCATTGACGATTGAGCATAAAGAGGCGTGGATGGGATTTGCCTTGCAATACTTGCCGCAGGAGGAAGAATTCTGGAGAAAAGTTGTGTACTGTGACGAAAAAACATTTTCAACAGATAGTCATGGTTCCCTGCATTGTTGGAGGCAGCGCGGAAAACGCTATGAAGAAGGAAATGTTTTCCCGAGCAAACGTAGTGGTCACATCAATCTCGGTGTGTGGGGCTGGATGTCTGGCTATGGTGTCGGAGAATTGACTCAAGTAGATGGACGCTTTACTGGACAGCAATATTGCCAGATACTGGAAGAGGTGCTGCTACCCAGTGTTCGTGCGTATCTGGTTCCAGCACCGGATCCATTTTACTTAATGGAAGATAACAGTCCCATTCATGGGAGTAACGTTGTGAGAGCGTGGTACGAAGATCACCCAGAGATTATTAATCTAATTCTGCCACCACGTTCTCCTGATTTGAATCCGATTGAAAATCTTTGGGCAATAATGATTAACGAATGGGAGCAACGCAATGAAAGAACATTTGAAGCACTTTTAGCTCACACGAGGAATAGTTGGGAGAGCTTACGCCGAACACCAAACATTCCCTACAATCTCGCCTCTTCTATGCCGCAACGATTGCATGAAATTATTGATGCTGGAGGAAGCTATATGAAATACTGATGTTAAAGCCATGACTTAAATGTGTATCGAATATATATTTATATTAATATAGAATTTTATTATATTTTTATGTTTGACATCTATAAAAGTATATATTGTGACCATGAAAGAACTTTACTTATCCTTAGTTAGAATCTTTTCTTGCAATTCCTACGCTCGTGGAGATGATAATATATGCATTGTTGAAACAAACTATGAGAAGGTAATGGTTTCAGGAAAAAAATAAAAACTGGCAACATCGAGGTCATCACATGTTTATGGGAATTGTCATATGATATGCTACCAATAAACTCTTATATACTACTATATACAGTATACTGTATTATGTAATAATTACGATGAACAAATCAAATGCAAATTTCTCTGATTCACGGCCCACCAGTCTTGCTTTAGACTAATGACTTTCATAAGATGGAATAGGTTTAACATAGTTCGTTTAATAGGTTACCACTTAAAACAATGGATAAACTATCTATTAGTGAGACGACCGTGACTTCCTCGAAATGCGAGCGCGTGAGAGGTTCACTGAAGAATTTGGTCATTAGATTCTTCACGTAGGATATATATCACAAACAACAATATTGACAACAATTCCCAACAATTACTTAATATCAATAATTGCATTTGAGCAAATAATTTAGACCTGCGTCAAAATAACTTAGGTATCATGCCATGATTTGGGATATTTGCCGAATTAGTCGTTCTCTATAGTCTACAGTATATATTGAGACGGTATAATGTAATGCCCAGCTAATATTATGATGACTAGGATTGCTCCATAACCATCCCAACATCCCGAAACTTACTCCATTCTGCTTCTTAATCATTTGTATTTTAAACACTAAAATGTAGCAGAAGTGACGTAATAATGGACGTCATTGATTGTGTTAGAGCAGTTATGTTCACCAATCCGAACACACCTCCGCTGCCATAAGGACCGCCCATTTTGTACCTAACAGACTAGCTTGGGACGAGACAGAAGCGTGAGACTTCTTGTAAGCACTGCACATGGAGACTTCCCTGTCTTCTAGTTTTGTAAATAAAATTTTGTGATTCATTTTATCATATGCCTTACTTATATCTAGGAAACAGCTATAAATAGTTTAATTACTGTCTGTGTATTTAAATATAATTTATTTAAGTACATAGATACACAGATCAGTTGAGAGGGAGCTTTTAAAACCAAACTCATTTAGCTCATACGTAATTATTTAAGCAGTGTAGTAACAAGAGTTTCTCTTGTAGTTTCGAGAAGCAAGAGGTGTTAGCAATAGCTCTGTAATTATTGCTGGATAGAATACCCCATACTTATATATATATTATATATATATATATACACAGGGTGTCCGAGAATTATCTGTACAATTTTTGGCTGTTATTAAAAGTCAACCATGAAGTGTAGAAATTCCAGTGTTGTCCCATTTTACAGAGAATATCATTAAGTCTTTTCTGATACCAAGTTTTGACAAGTTTTTTAGAAATTCCAGTGTGTCCGAACATTATCTGTACAATTTCATCTTTTAATAAAATTCTTGATAACACACGTAAAATTCTTAAACAAGATTATTTAGAATCTGTATTTTCAAAAGTTTCTTTTATTAAAGTAACGTTGTTACAAACATTCGATATGTGCACCATCAGTGATCCGCAAAACATCCAATCGATAATCCAAATGTTGCCATGTACGCTGCAGCATATCCACATCAATTCGCTCAATAGCAGCTGTGATTCTTGCTTTTAAATCATCAATATCTGTCACCCGCGTACAAAAAAGAAAAAACTTGTCAAAACTTGTTATCAGAAAAAATTTAATGAGTTTCTCTGTAAAATGGGACAACACTGGAATTTCTACACTTCATGGTTGACTTTTAATAACAGCCAAAAATTGTACAGATAATTCTCGGACACCCTGTATATATATGTATATACCGGGTGGCCCAAAAAAAATGGCACCAATTTTGAGAAGTGATATCTCAATAACCATTGCAGCTAGGGACTTGAAAAAACAACCAAATGAAAGATAATTCTTTTCTCTTTAAATACGTATTCTATGGCTTGATGGTTATAAGCCCATATAATGCCCAAAATTGGCTTCCAAAAAAAATATACAAAAAAAAGTTGCGCATTTATATTTATTCCTTGATCCTAATTTTAAATGAAATTTTTCTATTCCAGACCCCTCAAGATGGGATTGAGAGAATCTGATAAGAACATTATACAAGCACTACGTGAAGAAAAAGGATATTCATTAAACATAATCCTTTACGAATTTCCAAATAGAAATTGGAAAAAAGAACTGTGGCACATTTTTTACAAAAACTTAAAGAAACCGGCAGCAGTCAACGGCGTCCGGGAATGGTCGACCAGAAACTATTAGAACGCCAGAAAACATTGAAAAAGTAAATGAAATGGTTTTAAGTCAAGAGGAACAACCGGGAACAAGTAAAGTGAACGTGAAGTTGCGAAAGAAACCGGGATTTCACGTTCATCAGTACAGCGAATTATTCGCTGTACTGATGAACGTGAAATCCCGGTTTCTTTCGCAACTTCACGTTCACTTTTACTTGTTCCCGGTTGTTCCTCTTGACTTAAAACCATTTCATTTACTTTTTCAATGTTTTCTGGCGTTCTAATAGTTTCTGGTCGACCACTTCCCGGACGCCGTTGACTGCTGCCGGTTTCTTTAAGTTTTTGTAAAAATGTGCCACAGTTCTTTTTTTCCAATTTCTATTTGGAAATTCGTAAAGGATTATGTTTAATGAATATCCTTTTTCTTCACATAGTGCTTGTATAATGTTCTTATCAGATTCTCTCAATCCCATCTTGAGGGGTCTGGAATAGAAAAATTTCATTTAAAATTAGGATCAAGGAATAAATATAAATGCGCAACTTTTTTTTTAATATTTTTTTTGGAAGCCAATTTCGGGCATTATATGGGCTTATAACCATCAAGCCATAGAATAAGTATTTAAAGAGAAAAGAATTATCTTTCATTTGGTTGTTTTTTGAAGTCCCTAGCTGCAATGGTTATTGAGATATCACTTCTCAAATTTGGTGCCATTTTTTTTGGGCCACCCGATATATATATATTTATTTATTTATGCGCTTCAGTGGTGTAGTGGTTAGCATCGCTGACTACGAATCCATCGGCCCCGGGTTAGAGACCCGGTGACAGCAGCCGGCGCGCAGCAAAACCCATCTGTTCATCCTTCCACACAATAAAGAAAGTGGTTGGTACATAAATGGGTACCCTGGTTGGCCTAATGGTTAAGTCGCTGGGCTGCTGGTGGGGCGTGGTTCGGACTCCATGTTAAACTGTAGGTCTAAGGTGGAGTGAAAAGCTTGACATTCGTCAGAATGAACAATTCGGCCGGAAGCTAACCAACGGTTAAAGGTTATATATATATATATATATATTATATATATATATCTGTGTGTGTGTGTATATATATATATATATATATATATATATATATATATATATATATATATATATATAATTTTATAACAATATTTGATGTGCAGTAGAAAACTACATATTTAAAAGTAAATAAGCAATTAAACATGTTATGAGTGTATAAAAAGTTTGTAGTTGAGGTTCAGATCGGATGAAAATAAGTTATTTTCCCTTAAAAAAGAGAGAAATTAATTTATTTAAATTAAAATAATAAACCTTAATTTTATTTTTCACAATACTGATATTAAACAAAGAAATTGTTTTTGATTTAAAATGTACTTAACCTGATTTTGTTTTTTGTGATGTTCGCAATTTGTTGACATATAAAAATGGAATTACATTTGAAGAGGTAATGTGGTATTAGAATATAATAATATGTTTCGAGAATACAATACAAGTCATTGTATGTTTTGATGTCGATGCATACTCTCCTTAGGTCTATTTAACCCTTTTTCAGATATTTATCTTGTTTTCATTTCTATTGTGAGAATATTTGCTCCCCCTGCAGCTAAAACTAACGGTGACCGCGAACACGACTGAACGCTGGCGGAACGTGCCGGAACGCTACGTAAGAAGTACTCGAATGTTTGTTTGTTTGTTTGTTTCGAAAGACCGTGAAAGTTGATGAGGAATTTTTTTTTGAAGGAAGTGTGGGTGAACCCTTTCTAATTTTTTAATTTTTTAATTTAAATTTTTTTTGAAATACCATGAAAACACCTTATAAAGGAGGGACCGTCATGAAGGACGGTGTGGGACCGTCATGAAGGACGGTGTGGGACC
Source organism: Bathynomus jamesi (assembly GCA_023014485.1). NCBI lineage: Eukaryota > Metazoa > Arthropoda > Malacostraca > Isopoda > Cirolanidae > Bathynomus > Bathynomus jamesi. The sequence goes on from JAJOZX010000529.1 coordinate 700,383, forward strand.
GTCATGAAGGACGGTAAAGAACCGTCATGAAGGATGGTGGGGGGGAAATTTTCAAATTTATCCATGTCTGTCTCCCCAAATGCCATCATACTACTGCAGTGTAGTGCGCCTCGGTGGTGTAGTGGTTAGCGTCGCTGACAAATCCATTGACAATGGGATCGAGACCTGGTGACAGCGGGTGGCCAACAGCAAAACCCAGCTGCTCATCCTTCCACATAATAAAACATTGGTTGCTACCCTGGGTAGCTTAGTAGTTAAGACGCTCGGCTGCTGTTGGGGCGTGGTTCGGATTCCACGTTAAACTGTAGGTGTGGAGTGAAAAGCATGATCTTCGTCAGAATGAACAATTCGGGCGGAAGCTAAACCAAGGTACACCAAGGTTATATATATATATATATATATATATATATATATATATATATATACATATATATATACACACACACACACACAGAGTATATATAATCTCGGTTAAATTATATATACACGATTGTCCAAAAGTCCCTATTCATTTTGCAGACATGATGATATTTCTATTTCATTTTCTATAGGCCATAGATGATGATGGATGTACAGTTGTGCTTATTAAACGTAAGACACTCTTGAGAACAGATAGCGACATCTGGCATATATTTGTTGTGTGTGCTACAAACGGTTGTAACATTTTATGAACGAATCTGGGGTTTAGCGCTAATTGGTTGGTTGATTCATTGCCAAATGTCTTTAGAACATAATTATTTCCATTCATCACTCTGGTTTACATATAACTAAGGAAACATAAATGAATAATTAAATAAAAATTCAAGAAGGGGATATATATTAACCAGGGGGATGTCAATGAAGTGAATAAAAAATGGTTTTATAAAAACTAAAAATAAAAACCTTCGGACGTGATGACAGTGTTCATGGTATTGGCAAGCCTGTCATCCTGAACGAACTGAAGTTTCAATGTATAAAAGCAGAGCCGTTGGTAGGCATTATTGCGCCCTGAGAAAATTCCAGAACTTCCACCACCCATCCCCCTTGTATTTATTTATTTTTTTATTTATTTATATTTAATAGTGAACATAGATTAAGATATTATTTTGTGTTATAAAAAAAGAGCGAAAACCTGATATACTGTATATAAATACATATATAGGCGGTTTATGAATAAAAAAACAATTTTTTGATGCATATTAAATTTTAATAACATTATAACATTACCAGATTGATGGGTATCTGTAGGTTTCATACGTCACTGCTTAGAATATCTCCGAATTGGCAAGTGGACTGAATGGATGCTACTGGTATGGTATTGTTATATCTGTAGCAAATGCTATTTCTAGATCAGCAACACTGATATAGTAATAAAGAGTCATTGAGAGAAATATTTAGAAACGAAGAATGTTTTGTAGTGAGGCAGCGTCATAAAGGCCGCTTAAGTGTTGAATAACTGCAGCTTAAGTGTTGAATAACTGCAGCTGTGACTCTTGGCGGTTTCTCACCTCAAAGGAGTGAATTACAGAAAATAAAACTATTACAGTGATTCATATCAATACACATAGAGCCATTTAAACGATGATATTTGACAATTTGGAAAGGTGTTGCACGCTCATAATTACCAATGTATTTGAGAGATACTCTATACATGAACACAACAAATTTAATATCTTGTCCAGCCACCGTTGTTGTCTATGACTTCCTGCAGTCGATGTGGTACAGAAGCAACATGATTATATACCAGTTGTTGATTCCTCCGCAGCACCTCCCACTTACTAAATGTGTGTTGTAAAAGCTGGTCTGTTGTTCATTCCTCCGCTGGTTTCCACACATTTACAATATTGACCCATATATTCTCAATGTGATTCATATCACAACCCTTACTTAGCATAATAGCATATCCAGAAGGTCGATATTTCTTTGCTCAGAGAACCAGCGTGTGACGATCCGTGCTGTGTAGATTAGGAACCTTTCTTGCATAAAAATGATTCACTCAGGAAATGGAAGAGCATATGCACGCACAGAAGGAAGCGTAACTTCTTCGAAAATTTCTATATACTGCTCTGCAGTAAACCTCCCTTCTATTTCTGTGAGCTCTCCTACACAATAAAGATGAATCCATCCCCACATGTTACAGGTGACACGACCCCTACGTGCTTCCTCAAAGATGTGCACTTGAGTATATCAAGTATTATTCCTCCGCCAACAATGAAGACGGCCATGGGATGTTGAGGAAAAGGTGTTTTCGTCGGTAAATATCACTCGGCTCCAAAAGTCAAGTCCTTTGTCAACATGTTGCTGAGCAAATCTCAGTCTATTTTCGCGATGTTGCTGATTTAACTTCTTCTTCATAGCCGGGGTCCGATGGTGTAACCCAGCTTCATGTAGCCGCCGCATTACTGTCATTGCCGAAACATCATGCTGCAATTGTGCCCTTATGGCAACAGCACTGGTAAATGGATGGTCTTCGGCAACCTCACAGAACCTCCGATCATCCGCAGCAATTGTCAATCGAGTTTTCCCCGTTCTGCGGTGATCTCGTAGATTCCCTTCCTCTTGCCACCTCTTCAACCATATATAAACAATGTTTCTAAAAATTCCAAGTTCTCGTGCAATTTGAGTTGGAGACAGCCCGCTCTCCTTCATGCCGATGATTCTTCCCCTTTCAGTAATTTTTTGGTGATGATAATCCATTCTGCAGAGTAGTTGTTTCGATGAGATTCATGAATAATGTGAGCTTATTCGTAGTCACCATACCTGTTAACATCTCTGTCATGACGTCATCTGGTGTCATGTGATATGTTAAAAGTCAGGTGGAATTGTTGGAATGCGGAAACAGTTTGGAAAATGGTCATTAAGCTGCTACACCAGCGGTTCCCAAACATTTTTTGTGATTACCCCTTTTGGTTAATGGCCAAATGGAAATTACCCCCCCCCCCTCTGCCAAAAGCATAGGAAACTTCATTTTACTGAGCATGAGAATAATTATTCAAATTTTATAAACAATACACGTATATTTCTATATACAGAATACAGTGCCTTATATATAAGTTAAACTTGATATTATTAAGTTAAATAATTTAAATATGATATTGGTCAAAGAATGGCTACAACATTACATAGGAAGCAAGCAAAACGCGTCGCCACCAACTACTAGTCTAGTGCGAGGGATGCAACTGTTTCTGCTGAACTAACGCCTGAATTCTGGGTTCAGTTTCGCTGAAGGCGCACCGTAAATCGCCTTCAATGTGCAGCCGATTTCGCAGTTTGTTCTTTATGACCATCATTGCTGAAAAGCCTGCCTCGCAAAGATAACTTGTCGCCAAAGGTACCAGCACTTTCTTTGCCTCTTCAGCAAGCAAAGGATACTCCCCATCTACTTTTGCCAAACTGTCTCAATTTTTTTCTCTGCAAACTTAAACTTCAGTGAATGGCCCCTTTCCTAGATAGCATGGCTGGGGATTAAATATGCTTCTGTATCAGATCGACTGCAGGAAGTCATAGACAACAACGGTGGCTGGACAAGATATTAAATTTGTTGTGTTCATGTATAAAATATCTCTCAAATACAATGGTAATTGTGAATGTGTAACACCTTTGCAAAATTGTCAAATATCATCGTTTAAATGGCTCTATGTTCATTGATATGAATCACTGTAATAGTTTTATTTTCTGTAATTCTCTCCTTTGAGGTGAAAAACCGCCAAGAGTCACAGCTGCAGTTGTTCAACACTTAAGTTGTAACATGGAACTTATTAATACAAAACAATTATATGCATTTATGATGCTGCCTCAATAAAAACATTCGGCGCAAGTGTAGTTTACGTCCCCCTGTGGTGGCTAGTGTAGTTTACGTTCCCCTACATTATCCTAGTGTGGTTTGCGTTTCCCAACTTTGTCCGCGTATACCTAATCAAATAAAACGTTAAAACTAACGAAAATATTACGACTTAGTCTAACCAATCGTCAAATTTTATATATATATATATATATATATATATATATATATATATATATATATATATATACACACGTTTTATTTGATGGATTCAGTTAAAAAAAATTTCCGAAAGATCCTAGTGTAGTTTACATTTCCCAACTTTGACATACCGTAGTTTGTGTCCCTTTTTGCATCAGAGGGACGTAAACTACACTTGCTCCAAACATTCTTCGTTTCTAAATAATATTTCTCTCAGTGACTCTTTATTAGTATATCAGTGTTGCTGATCTAGAAATAGTATTTGCTCCGGATATAACAATGCCATACCAGTAGCATCCATTCAGCTGTCATCCATTTGCCAATTGGAAGATATTCTAAGCAGTGATGTGTTAAACCTACAGATACCCATCAATCTGGTAATATTATAATGTTATTAAAATTTAATATGCATCAAAACATTTTTTTATTCATAAACCGCCTATATATGTATTTGTATATATCAAGTTTTTGCTCTCTCCTTTTTTATAACACAAAATAATATCTAAATCTATGTTCAATATTAAATGTAAATAAATAAATAAAAGGGGGATGGGAGGTGTAAGTCGTGGAATTTGCTCAGGGCGCAATAATGCCTACCAACGGCTGTTTTTATACAGGGTGTACATAAAGTCAGGATCTATTTTTGTGAAGCACTTGGAAATTATATGGAATTCAATCATAAAATGATAAAGTGTTAACATTTATTAAATAATTAACAGTAGGATTCGATGTGACGCCCATCAGTATCCCTGCACAGCTCAAATCGTTCCGCAGCATTTCTAAACACATTCTGGAGCATTTGCGGGGTTATGTTATCTGCAGCAGTTCGTATACGTGTACGTAAGTTTTCAAGACTCGTAATCTTCGTCTGATAGACGTGCGACTCGATAAAGCCCCATGCAAAGAAATCTAAAGGGGTTAAATCTGGTCATCTCGCTTAACAAGGTCTGTTGCTTCCGCGTCCGATCCAGCGATTTGGAAAACGTCCATTTAGATAATCCTGAACAATTTTGGCATAGTGACAAGGAGCACCATCATGTTGATTCTAAGGGGATAGGATTCGTGTCATAACATGACGTAATCAGAATCTATAAATAGATCCACAAATTGTTTAAACTTCATTCTCTTCATTGGGATTGCATTGGAGTGACGTGTATTATTTACTGGTCAAGATGTATCGAAGAAGGAAGTTTGTTCCTCGAAAAAGGAAGTACGTTCCTCGAAGGAAACCTAAATGGCGTTCGAAGAAGATAGTTACAGCTTCAATGAAATTTGTTTATTTATCTAAAAATACTTTTGGTGTTAATAGTGATGGGTTTTATACCTTGTGTTTGGATCTTCTAAATAATGAGTCTAAATCTACCATTTTAAAATTTAATTATTATCAAGTAACAGGTGTATCATTTCATAGTATTCCAGAACTTAATATGTCTGGATATGTGATTAATTTTGAAGATTCAATAGGTCGTAAGAAGGGGGGTAGGGAAAGATTGGAGGGACCTAATGTAGGGATATCGCCATCTCCATATTTAATTGTTCCACATTGTGTTTTGTTTGAACCTAATCTTGACTCCTCTCATAGTGCAGAGCAAGTAATGAATCATCCAAGAACAAAGTGGTTCTCACCTTTTAAAGAGTTTAGATTGTATCGTAGATTGAAACAGGTGTGTGAGTTAGGTGATGCCGTAACTGCCCAATTCCCTAATACTTTAATTAAAATATCTACAAATGATTTAGCTAAACCATTAGGTCGTATATATGTTGGTAAATATACCCCTGAAGGATCTAATAAAAATGAATATGCATCTACATATGTTAATCGTATTGTATTTTATGTTAAGCTGTATGGTATGAAACAATAAAGAAAAAAAAAAAAAAAAAAAAAATTTTGGATTACCCTGTGAACACAGTCTGTCTGTCCTTAGTATTACCTAGGACAGACTCTGTGGTGGTGTATTTAAAGGGCAAATTAAACTGACGTCATGAATACGTCATACATTTCTAATCTATTTTTATACATCCGGTTTACGTTTTTATCTCATTTGACACTCGTTTCGTTGTTTTCATTCAGACCATTTAGCCATTAATTAGACCATTTAGCCATTAATTAGACCATTTAGCCATTAATCTTTTGGCAGCCTCGCAGAGTTAGAGCCTCGCAGAGTTAGAGAGATACCGGCAGAACAGTATCAAGTTACAAAAGGTCATTTGAGGTTCTGTAGTGCCCAATCAATATTTTATTTAAGTTTGTTATGAAAATAGTATTCATGTTTGTAGAGTACGTAAGTTTTCAAGACTCGTAATCTTCGTCTGATAGACGTGCGACTCGATAAAGCCCCATGCAAAGAAATCTAAAGGGGTTAAATCTGGTCATCTCGCTGGCCAAGGTCTGTTGCTTCCGCGTCCGATCCAGCGATTTGGAAAACGTCCATTTAGATAATCCTGAACAATTTTGGCATAGTGACAAGGAGCACCATCATGTTGATAGACGACGGTACTAACAATCCTATCCCCGTCGTCTATCAACATGATGGTGCCTCTTGTCACTATGCCAAAATTGTTCAGGATTATCTAAATGGACGTTTTCCAAATCGCTGGATCGGACGCGGAAGCAACAGACCTTGGCCAGCGAGATCACCAGATTTAACCCCTTTAGATTTCTTTGCATGGGGCTTTATCAAATCGCACGTCTATCAGACGAAGATTACGAGTCTTGAAAACTTACGTACACGTATACGAACTGCTGCAGATAACATAACCCCGCAAATGCTCCAGAATGTGTTTAGAAATGCTGCGGAACGATTTGAGCTGTGCAGGGATACTGATGGGCGTCACGTCGAATCCTACTCTTAATTATTTAATAAATGTTACCACTTTATCTTTTTATGATTGAATTCCAAATAATTTCCAAGTGCTTCACAAAAATAGATCCTGACTTTATGTACACCCTGTACATTGAAACTTCAGTTCGTTCAGGATGACAGGCTTGCCAATACCATGAACACTGTCATCACGTCCGAAGGTTTTTTTTTTTTTAGTTTTTATAAAACCAATTTTTATTCATTTCATTGTCATCCCCCTTCTTAATATATATCCCCTTCTTGAACTTATATTTAATTATTCATTTATGTTTCTTTAGTAATATGTAAACCAGAGTGATAAATGGAAATAATTATGTCCTAAAGACATTTGGCAATGAGTCAACCAACCAATTAGCGCTAAACCCGAGATTCATTCATAAAATGTTACAACCATTTGTAGTACACACAACAAATATACAGTATGTCAGGGGTCGCTATCTGTTCTCAAGATTGTCCTAAAAATACTGAGTGGAACTGTACAAGAACGTGTGATGGTTGTAACATTATGTATCCAAGGGAAGAAGTGCAAAGAAATTTGAGAAAAATTCGAAAGATTTAAAAAAAAAACAGGACCTGCAAAGAAAGTAATTCGTGAGCTGGTCAATAAATTCAAAAGAACAGGCTGTGTTCATGATGAGGCAAATTCTGGAAATCCAGGTACCTCTCAAGAAAATGTCGAATTTGTAAGAGATGTCTTTGAAACAAATCCTAGAATATCAACTCGCACAGCATCACGTAGACTGAGCATATCAAAATCGACTGTTTTTAGGATTTTAAAATCAACATTAAAAAGGAAAAGTTACCATATTCAAGTTCTACATGAGTTACACGAATAAGATTATCCAAGACGAGCTGCTATGTACACAGATTTCATTGAAAAAATTCATACCGAAAGCTTATTAAACCACATTCTCATCAGCGATGAGGCGACATTCCACACATGAGGAAAGGTGAATCGACATAATTGCAGGATCTGCGCTAGTGAAAAACCAACCTAGTTTTAAGAATGGGAGAGAGATTTCCCAAAGTTAATGTCTGGTTGGGTATGACAAGATCGAAGATTTAAGGACCTTCTTTTCTTTGCAGAAACTACGGTAACAGGGCCAAATTATCTTGACATGCTTCAGCAGTTTCTTGAACCCCAACTTCATTCAGATGGCATTCTCGACACTGTTGTCTTTCAACAAGATGGAACTCCATGTCACTATGCAGACATCGTTCGGGCGTACCTTGATGAGCTATTACCAAATCGCTGGATTGGACGTGGTGGAAACAGGCCCTGAGCAGCACGATCTCCAGGTTTCCATTAGACTTCTTTGCGTTGGGCTTTATAAAGTCTGAGGTTTACAAAACAGGAGTTACAGACCTGCAGGATCTGCAAACCCACATGTCGCGGCAATCGCTAAAATAATCCCAGAAATACTTGAGAATGTGTTCCGCAATGCAGTTGACAGCTTTGAGATTTGCAGAGACACTGATGGTGCTCACGTCGAATCTTAGACCTGAGCTTCATAAATAAATGTACGAGGGCTACTCAATATATTTTGTCCCATTTTTTTTTCTTTTCAAGTTTCCTTGTAAGTTCCAGAAATTTTGTACACAAGTAGTTACATACCTTTTTTACAAGTTTTTATTTTTTCACATAGTCTCCATCCCTTTCTACGGCTTTCCTCCACCTCGAAACAAGGGCCTTTATTCCTTGCTCATAAAAGTCCGCTGGGTTCCGCTGGAGCCACCTCTTAACTTCCTCAACAACCTCATCGTCACTCTCAAACTTTCTTCCACGAACAGCATCCTTCATTGGCCCAAAAAAATGGGAGTCTGAAGGTGCCAGATCCGGGCTGTATGGAGGGTGGGGTAACAGAGTCAAGCGCATTTTTGTGATGGCCTCTCTTGTTTGCAAACTGTTGTGTGGTGTTGCGTTATCGTGCAAAATAAGGACGTCTTCCAGTTTTCTCTCCGGTCGAACTCGCTTTATACGTCTCTGGAGTCTCTGTAAGGTAGCAGCAATATATGCCTCTGAGTTGATTGTTTGTTAGGGTGGATCGATTTTACATTCTTTTCGATTTCCATATTCTAATAGAGACAAAAACTTGCGCATGCATGAGAAAATAGCCTCTGCAAAATCTTAGCTTAATAGGTAATCATCTTCTGCCCCCGGCAGAGCGATGAAAATCATATTTTAGTAGTCAAAAACGTATTTTAAACCCTAGCCTAGAGTCATAAAATTTTGCGTGTGTGTTATTTCATGCCTAAGCAACGATATAAATGCTATGGGAAATATATAAATGCATTATTTAAGACAAAGAGACGATCTGAAAATATGTATATTATACATATTTTCAGATCGGCTCTTTGTCTTAAATAATGCATTTATATATTTCCCATAGCATTTATATCTTTGCTTAGGCATGAAATAACACACGCAAAATTTTATGACTCTAGGCTAGGGTTTAAAATATGTTTTTGACTACTAAAATATGATTTTCATCGCTCTGCCGGGGGCAGAAGATGATTACCTATTAAGCTAAGATTTTGCAGAGGCTATTTTCTCATGCATGCGCAAGTTTTTGTCTCTATTAGAATATGGAAATCGAAAAAAATGTAAAATCGATCCACCCTATTGTTTGTCCTTTCTTCATAATGTCCACCAGAATCACCCCTTTCATGTCCCAGAAGATGGTGGCCATAACGTTTCCTGCAGACGGAGCCATTTTGAACTTTTTCTTGCGTGGGGAGTCTACGTGATGCCACTCCATGGATTGACGTTTTGTTTCAGGTTCAAAGTGGTGTACCCAAGTCTCATCCCCAATCACAATTCGTGAAAGGAAGTCATTCCCTTCTGTCTCGTATCGAACCAACGACTCGGAAGCAATTTCTTTTCTTTGGGCTAGGTGATCTTCAGTCAGTTCGCGAGGAACAAACCATGAACACACTTTTGAGTATTCCATTTGCTGAATTATCGTATTCACACTTCCTTTACTTATTCCTAGCTCCAGTGATAGCTCCTTGTATGTGACGCGCCGATTTTGTCGAATGATGCTGTTAGCACGTTGCACAGTGTGAGATTTGACAGCCGATGCCGGGCGACCGCTGCGTGGCTCATCATCGAGGCTGGCTCTCCCTCTCTCCGATGATGTCACACGTTTAGACCAGTGTCCAACTGTGCTTCGATCAACAACAGCATCTCCGTAAACGATTTGTAGACGTTTGTGAATATTTCCAAGTGTTTCCTTCTCTGCGATTAAGAATTCGATAGTAGCGCTCTGTTTACGACGCACATCACTGTCAGACGCCATTTTAGAAACTGCGTTTAAAAGCGGTTTTATACATGGAGTGGAGGTTCAAACTGGAAAAATGCGGTTATGTGAATCGCAGAAAGTTCAAACTTATGGCCCAAAAGACATTTTAGCCCATAGCCTATTATTTAGTTAAGAAAAAAGGGTGGGGCAAAAAATATTGAGTGCCCCTAGTACATCTAATTATGTTACTACATTTTTATCCTAAAATACTATTATTTCAGCAAAATAGATAGGGTTCTTTTGGAACCCAACCCGAGGGTAAGGCAAGCCAGCCTTGTTCTCGGCCGGTCCCAAGTCCGGATAAATGGGGAGGGTTGGCGTCAGGAAAGGCATCCGGCCATAAAAACCCAGCCAAAACCACAATGGTGAGTCTTCAACACGAAAATGCGATGACGGCTAGGGCGTACCCCGTAGGCGACGTACAGAGACCTCGCCCGACCTCTGTGGTGAGGCGAGGGCTACCGCACCAAGAGCGGGTGCGGCTAACGAAGCGAGCTCGGGTGGACCTGAGAATTGCGACGCTGAATGTTGGAAGCATGACTGGCAGAGGAAGAGAGATTGTGGAGTTGATGAAGAAGAGGAGAGTTGGGGGTGTTGTGTGTACAAGAAACACGCTGGAAGGGGAACAAAGCAAGAGAACTCAGTGAGGGATATAAATTGTTCTACAGTGGGGCGTCGGTTGAGGGAAGGAATGGTGTGGGTATTGTATTGGCGAAGGAATTGAAGGATAGCATAGTGGAAGTAAAGCGAAGAGGAGATAGACTGGTGACTTTGAGAATGAATTATGGGGAACATGTACTCAATATAATCAGTGCATACGCGCCCCAAAGTGGATGTCCGGACGACGTTAAGGAAGCATTCTGGAAGTTATTGGAGGAAGAAATGGAGAGTATTGCCGAGGACGAACGAGTGGTGTTGGGCGGGGATATGAATGGACACGTTGGTGATCATAACGATGGAGTGGTCAGAGTGCACGGTGGTCATGGCTATGGAGAGGCAAACGTGGACGGTGAGAGAGTGTTGGATATGGCTGTATCGTTTGATCTAGCGATTGGAAATACGTTTTTCAGAAAGAGGGAGGAGCATGTTATTACGTACAAGAGTGGAGGCAGAACATCGCAAATTGATTTCATACTGTATAGGAGGGCGCAATTGGCCGAGGTGAGGGACTGCAAAGTTATTCCAGGAGACCATGTGACGCCACAACACCGGTTGGTAGTCATGGATGTGATGTTGAAAAGAGGAAGAAAGACCCCGAGGAACAACAGTGAGGAGAATTAGGTGGTACAAACTGAGAGAGGAGGGGAAGAAACGGGAATTTAGAGAGAGAGTGTTGAGTGAAATCCATGTTGATGAACAGAATGTACAGGATTGGTGGGTACATAATGCGAATGTCATGAGAATGGCAGGTAGAGACATATTGGGGGAAACATCAGGTAAAGTGTGGGAAGATAAGGAAGGATGGTGGTAGAGTGATGAGATCCAAAGAGCACTACGAAGTAAGAGAGAAACTAAGAAGTTATGGGAAGAATCGAGGAGTGAAGAGTGTAAGGTGGTATATAAAGAAGCAAAGAAACAGGCAAAGAGAGCAGTGGCGAGAGCAAAGGCGGAGGCATATAGGCAGATGTATGAGGATTTAGAGGATCGTGAAGGACAAAAGAAGATATACAGATTGGCTAAGAGCAGAAATAGAGCGACAAAAGACTTTACATAGGTAAAACAAATTAAGGGAAGGGAGGGGGCGGTGCTGCAAAGAGATGAAGAGATAAAGGATAGATGGAAGGAATATTTTGAGGAATTATTAAATAAAGAAAACCCAAGATCTTTCTATGAGGATGGATTACCAAATGTAGCTATGACAGAACAAGTGGGGAGGATGGAAGTGAGTCGTGCTCTGAATAGGATGAAAAATAACAAAGCGACTGGCCCAGACGAGATACCAGCCGAGGCATGGAAGGCACTGGGAGATGAGGGGGTGGATCTGGTGTGGGATCTAATGCAGAAGTTGTTTGACCTGGAGGTGATTCCGGTTGAGTGGCGGACCAGCATCATAATGCCTATATTTAAAGAGAAGGGAGATGTACAAGATTGCACGAATTATAGAGGGATCAAGCTAATATCACATACAATGAAGATATGGGAGCGAATAGTGGAGAGTAGGTTGAGAGACGAAGCGGAAGTGTCAGTGGAACAGTTTGGATTTATGCCGGGAAGGAGAACGACAGATGCAGTTTTTGCATTGAAACAGTTGGCAGAGAGGTACAGAGAGGGGCAGAAGGCGTTGCACATGGTTTTTATTGACTTGGAGAAGGCATATGATAGGATACCACGGCAGGAAGTTTGGAGATGCTTAAGGGAAAAGATGGTACCGGAGAAGTATGTTAAACTGATCAAGGGGATGTACAGGGGAGTAACAACTAAGGTGAGGAGTAGCGTGGGTGTGTCAGAGAGCTTTGGGGTGGAAGTTGGTCTGCACCAAGGATCAGCTTTGAGCCCCTTCCTTTTCAATGTGGTATTCGACGTGTTGACGGACAGGATTAGAGGGGAGGCGCCGTGGTGCATGATGTATGCAGAAGATGTTGTGTTGAGTGGGGAGACGAAAGAGGAGGTGGAGCAGCAGTTGGAAAATTGGAGAGAGGCGTTGGAAAGTAGGGGGATGAGAATTAACCGAAAGAAGACCGAATATATGAGATGTGATGTGCAGCAGGACCGAGGAGGGGAAGTGACATTGAGTGGAGAGCGTGTTAAGACGGTGGAGTATTTTAAATACTTGGGGTCAACAGTGGATGCAGAGGGGGGAGCAGAGAGAGAGAGATAAACTGTAGAATACAGTCGGGGTGGAAGAACTGGAGAGACGTATCAGGGGTGCTCTGTGATAAGAGGGTCCCAGTGAAACTGAAGGGAAAGGTATTCAAAACAGTGGTGAGGCCGGCAATGTTGTATGGAATGGAGACTGTGTCAATGAAGAAGAGTAATGAAAGAAAAATCGATGTGGCTGAAATGAAGATGTTGAGATGGATTTGTGGAGTGACGAGGAGGGATAGGGTCAGAAATGAGCATATAAGAGGAACAGTGAAGGTGGCGGAAGCATCTAAGAAGGTGCAGGAGGCCAGGCTGAGGGGGTATGGACACGTCAGGAGAAGAGAGGAGGAGTATGTGGGGCGCAGAGTGGTGGAGATGGAGTTGCCGGGACGGAGAAGAAGAGGAAGACCGAAGACGAGATGGAGGGACTGTGTGGTGGCGGACATCAGGGAGAAGGACTTGGAGGAGGACGCGGTATACGACAGAGGAGAGTGGAGAAGACGAACCAAAAACAGCGACCCCATGTAAAGATGGGATAATAAGCTGCGGAAGAAGAAGATAGGGTCTTTTGGACTACCCTCTATATATATATATATATATATAACCTTGGTTAAACTTGGTTTTTATTCCGCCCAAATTGTTCATCTGACGAAGCTCTAGTTTGTTGGACCTATAGCTTGGATCTATAGCTTAACGTGGAATCCGAACCACGAGTCAGCACGACAAAATCCTTGCCCGAACTTGATTTCACAACCTCCTGATCAGCCCAGCGCCTTAAGTACTTGGCCCCCTAGGGTAACCATTTATCTACCAACCTATTTTTTCTGGAAGGGTCAACAGCTGGATATGAAGCGCGCCGACTGCTTTCGCCGGGAATCGAACCCGGGGCCAATGAATTCTTAGTCAGCGATGTTATCTACTGCACCACCGAGGCGCATATATATATATATATGATTGAACTTAGAATGGTCCCCTGAGGGTTTTTTATAATACACACAGGCCATGCATGGAACAAGGAACTTTTCTGGGAAAATTAAATCCACTATAGTCCGAATAAGTAATGGTAAATGACAAACACTATAGTTTTTTTCTTTTTCATGATGTTAGCCCAACGTGGGCAAAGGGTCACTCGCACAGACGCCCCAAAAATATAGCTTCCCTCACCAGCTATCTGTAAAGCAGATAGGATCCAGCTTTGGGACAAGATCTAGGGTAATGTATCCCAGCCCAACTACTGTATATTCAGAACCTCAATACAGTATAAGCAAAAGACTCGTTGCATTCACGTCGGATCGAATACATCAAAGAAAAAGGGGCTGAGATGTTTTACCCTAGATTCTGCCCCAAAGCTGGATCCTATCTATTTTGCAGATAGCTGGTGAGGGAAGCTATATTTTTGGGGCCTCCTTGAGAGTGACTCGTTGCTCACGTCGGGCTAACATCATGAAAAAGAAAAAACTATAGTGTTTGTCATTTACCATTACTTATTCGGACTACAGTGGATTTAATTTTTTCCAGAAGAGTTCCTTGTTCCATGCACGGTCTGTGTGTATTATATATATATATATATATATATAAAAGTGTGTGTGTGTGTGTGTGAGTGTGATATTTCGAGTTGAACGGATGCTTTTCTTTTTTCTCTGTCATAATAGTAAATTAAAAATGACTCTTAACTCGCCGGTTTAATTTGTCTACACTCTACATCATAGTGGTAATAAAGTGTTAGCGCATTCCCGGTGATAATTTATTGAGTAAAAGTAAAATGCAACATAGTTTAGCCAAACAAACAAATTTATGAATATATAAGAATTTGAAAAAAATATACAGTGAACTTAAAGCCTTCAGAGCAGTTTAACATGCAAGGAAGGGCTGGGAAACCAGGAAGACGATCATAAAACTCGATACATCTCAGTTTTCCGAAAAGGAGAAAAGTGACCAGTTGCCGAGATCAGTGGAGAATAGGCAAAGGAAGAAGAGAAAGGAAAAATGACAAGAAATAAGAATCGACAGAATAAATATGAGAAATGCTTTAAAATCAGGAAATTGAAGAAAATCAATTTACGCCTTAAGGACTGCGACTTTGCATAAACTTGCAACAGCGAAACTGAAACTGACACAACCATGGACCTGAAATGCATTCCATGCAGCGCATTCAAGCATTACGAATGTTGGGAAGAAAGGATAGAGAGGTAATGAAGACAATAAACAATAAACTCATTGGACTGCACGGCTATCAAGTGCATGGAAATTGATAAAGTCGTACAAGCTGGGCTGGAAAATGATGAGAAAGAAACTGAATTGGTTGAGGAAGGAAATTCTACGAATACATCAAGTAATATACCAACGGAACAGAACGGTGTGACAGAATATGCTGAAAACAACATTAGTGGGGAACAGAGGACTGAGAACAGTGCACTTCAGAGAAGAGCTGAAGAACACTTAGAAGAAGGAATACACACGATACAAGTTAGTAACTTTATGAATAAAAAACAAAGTACAGTATATCAGAAACCAAAAATAACCACTGAGTAGGGATTCGGAAGAAGTGGTGTGGGAACAATAAAATTTTAATCGAACTAATAAAAATATAGACATAATTAAAAGGAATATTCTCGAGTGTGCATTCATCTATTTTAAAAATAATTTCACTGACAATTTGGGAACATACAAAATTGACCATATCTTGTTAAAATATCTTTTGTGCCTTATCACTACTTGTTAACCTTTTGCTAATCTCTTCTTACTATTTTCTTTATGATGTACAGAGACAGAGTTTTGGCTTCTTGCCTTTTCCCCTTTATTCCCTGAAGAGGTGTACTGTTGAATAGACGAAAAGCCTTGTAATCGCTTTTCCTATTCCTTGTGGGTGTGCATCATATATATATATATATATATATACAGTGGCGCTCATAAGTATTCGTCAGAGAAATATTTCGGTTATATTCGTTCTTATTTTTTGTACCCTACTTAGGATGGTTATGAAAAGTTTACCGTTCATTTGGAAAAATTTAACAAATAAAAAAATTAGTTTAACTCCAACATATAATGTAAAACATCAAAGAATTTGAGGAAAATAAATAAAAAAGTTAAAATGCAAACGTTTTCAAACATTTACTTACAAAATTATAAAATACTGTGTGTCTCCACATTTTGCTTCAATGACTTCAGTGATTAGTTTTGGGTATTTTTTTGCAAGGTTTTGACATCTCTCAGTCGAAATTTTAACCCATTCTTCTAAAGAAAATTGTTGCAATTCATTCAGATGCGAAGGTTTTTTTCTTGTGCCAGCTTTTTTCAAATTAAACCATAAATTCTCGATTAAATTGAGATCTGGTCTTTTACTGGACTACTGGAGACCTTTGAAATTCTTTTGTTGAAGCCATTACATGGTGCTCTTACTTTTATGTTTTGGATTATTATCTTGTTGCAGTACCCAACTGCGACCCATTCGCAACTCCCTAACTGAAGGCAATATATTTTATTCTAAAATTTCCTGATATTTCTTCGAATTCGAAATTCCATTGATGACAACAAGCTTTCCTGGACTAGAAGCACTAAAACAACCCCAAAGAAGCAAACTACTACCACCATGTTTAACCGAAAGAGAGGTTTATATTTTCCTTGAATGCAGTATTTCATTTTCGCCAAACATACCATTGCTCGTTTTCCCCGAATAATTCAGTTTGGTTTAGTTTGACCAGAGAACTTACTTCCAGATTACAAATCCATCATTTTGATGATCTTTAGCGTACTTTAAATGACTTTCATTGTGCAATTTTCGTAGCAGAGGTTTTCTTCGTACAACTTTTCCATGCAGACCATTCTTTCTCAATGTACGACGAACAGTAGAAGGATGGAAATCGCTCTTAGAGTCTTAATGTTTGGCAAATATCACCTGCAGCCACTCGTGGATTCGCAGCAGTCATTCTTTCAATCCGTCTAGCTGTACGTTCTGAAATCTTGTAAAGTCGTCCACACCTTGTTAGAGCTTTCATTGTTCCAAAGCCTTTCCATTTCTTTATAACTCCAGGAACCGTCGTAAATGGAATTCGAAGTTCTTCTCCTCTCTGTCTATAATAATTTCCAGACGTGTGTGCAGCAATAACAGATGCCTAAAGATCTGTAAACATCTCTACCAAGATGAAACATTGTTTAATAATGGTTTGTACTGTACAGACATCCGTCTTCCATGAAGATTCACAGGGAAAATGCTAGAATTCAGAATTATCAACATTCTAATCAGTAAACAGCCAACTACTGATAAAAATTTTAAATTCTTCAAACCTAAAGTGAACATACAAACTATAAAAGAATTTTGTAAAAAATTTACAAAAACTTTTGCATTTCAACTTTTTTATTTTTTTCAAATTCGTTGTATTTTACATTATATGTTGAAATTAAACTAATTTTTTTTTATTTGTTAAATTTTTCTAAACGATTCATAAACTTCTCATAACTATCCTATGTATGGTACAATAAAATTATTATTATTATTATTATTATTATTACAATTATTATTTTTTTCAAGTTATGAAGAGTATTGCTTCTATCTTTTCTCGTATGTACAGTAATACGTCGGAAATGAAGTGGCTCGTGCTTTTTATAATCGAAATAAAAATCCTGTCATGTTACTAAAGATGATAATAATAATAATAATAATAATTTTATTGTTCTCTCATATATCTAGAAAGCATACAATAGGTGTACAGAAAATAACATCGTCCTTAGCAAAAAAGCAATGAATCTCAGAAATGAAGCGATTGTGGATTTATGTTCATAGGAACTTTTTTGTTCACTTTGGCGTCCTGAATATGTATATTAATTTATGAAATATAATTTGATAACACCCTGTGTGTGTGTATATAATATATATATTAATATATAATATATATATATATATATATATATATATATATATATATATACTATAAAGAATGGTTAAAGAAATTATCCATGAGAAAGAATCAAGCTCATGGAATATTTTCCCTGAATAAAAAAGAATTAAAATCATCCTGCGAGACAGATGTGGTGTGGTTAAATCCTCCAAGAAAATGAAGTGCGGTGAGATGAGGGAGAAAAATGAAAAATGGGAGGTTCCTCCATAATAAGGGTGAACTTGAAATTTTGGCTCCTATTCTCTCCCATTTTTTCTTCTCAATGATTCACCGGTAAGACTTTATGACGAGGTTTGCCATGCAGCTTCTTTGAGAGAGAGAGAGAGAGAGAGAGAGAGAGAGAGAGATCCATTCTACGCCTGCCCAAGAAAGAAGTAGAAAAGAGGAAGAAAACAAACAAATGAAAATAAGAATTACTAAAAACTCTTATCATGTTTACACTTATAAACTTTTAAAACTTTCACACAAGGACAATAATAATAATGATAGTAGTAGTAGTAGCAGTAGTAATTTTATAATGTTTCAGACCAACAAAGACCCTAGGAACCACTCATGGCTGGTCTACCTAACTGTGTTCGTAATTGTGTATTGTGCATGTCCTCCGTGGTGGCGGA
Organism: Bathynomus jamesi; assembly: GCA_023014485.1. Taxonomy (NCBI): domain Eukaryota; kingdom Metazoa; phylum Arthropoda; class Malacostraca; order Isopoda; family Cirolanidae; genus Bathynomus; species Bathynomus jamesi. The sequence goes on from JAJOZX010000529.1 coordinate 718,818, forward strand.
ATTTTACGTGGGTTCCGAACCACAAACCCTTAATTTTACTACCTTAAACTATACCCAATCTATCAACATATGCATCTAATCAATTTTTAAACATGTTTATAGACGTGCTACTAATTACTTCTACCGGCAAACTATTCCAGCTATTTACTATTCTATGCGTAAAAAAGTTTTTCGCAACTGCTGTCTCGAACCTTCTACTTGTCAGCTTACACCCGTTATTTCTAGTCCTATTCAGATATTTCGAAAAAGCTATCTATCTACATTATCGAACCCATTCATAATTTTGAAAACCTGGATTAGATCACCCCTTAGCCTTCTAGTCTCGAGTGTAGTCAATTTTCACTCCTTAAGCCTATCCTCGTACGACTTTGACCGAAGCGACGGAATCATCTTAGTTGCTCGTCTTTGAACTCTTTCGAGTTTGTCTATATCTTTTCGCATATGCGGATTCCAAAATTGGATCACGTACTCCAAATGGAGTCTAACTAATGATTTATAAAGAGGAACTATAATATCGCGCGATTTGTACTCAAAATTCCGAGCTATAAAACCTAACACTTTGTTCGCTTTATTGACTGCTGCTGTACTTTGTTTCGCTACTTTTAAATCACCAGTGACTATAACTCCTAAATCTTTTTCCTGCTCTACGCTTATCAACTCTTTCCATGACATACTATACGCAAAATTACCGTTACGCGAACCTATAAGTAAAATTTTGCACTTATCGACGTTAAATCTCATTTGCCATGTGACTGACCAATCAACGATTTTATTCAGATCTTCCTGGATTTTACCTCTATCTTCGTCATTAATCGCCCTACCACCCAGCTTCGTGTCATCCGCAAACTTTGAAACTGTACTGACTAGGCCGACATCTAAATCGTTAATATATATAAGAAAAATCAAGGGGCCCAATACAGAACCCTGAGGAACGCCACTCGCTACATTAGCCCAACACGACTCCACTCCATCAACGACCACCCTCTGTTTCCTACCTCGCAACCCCTCTTCTATCCAATTTATTACTACACCCCTGATTCAATGAGCTTTAGTTTTTTCAATGAGTCTTTTGTGCGGTACGGTGTCAAACGCTTTTTGAAAATCTAAATACACTACATCAACCGCCCGATGACTCGTAAACGTCAACCACGCTTTGAAAAAATTCTAAAAGATTAATTAAGCAAGATTTGTTTCGCCTAAAACCGTGCTACGTATTTTTAACTAAGTTATGCAATTCTAAATGTTCGACTATACGATCCCTAATTATTGATTCCAGTAGCTTACTTACAACAGACGTTAAACTGATTGCCCTATAATTTCCCGCCGCACCTTTATCGCCTTTCTTAAAGATAGGTGTTACGTTTGCTAACTTGAATTTATCTGGTACGCACCCCTCAGAAATAGACGCATTAAAAATCGTTGCTAGCGGCAAAACAGTGCTATCTTTTAATTCTTTTAGTTGTGTGGGATATATGGAATCCGGTCCCGGTGATTTACGCGTTTTCATTTTATCAATATAACGCATTACCTCCCCTTCACTAACCACAATATTATCCAAAATATTACCATTATCAAAAGGTATTATGTCTGTGACCGTAGGGATATTCGTTACATCTTCTATAGTAAAAACTGACGTAAAAAATTCGTTTAGCAAGATAGCCATTTCCTTGTTTTCAGAAACTAGCTCTCCTTTAACATTTTTCAACAGCCCCAAGACACTTTTTACTGGATTTCTATTATTGACGTATTGAAAGAATCGCTTGCGGTTTTCTTTACCGTCACGAGCTATGGAGATTTCAAATTCGCGCTTGGACTTTTTTATTACACTTTTCGCTTCACGCCTTAGAGATATGTAGTTGTTTCGTAACCATAAATTGTTTTTATCGCACTTATGTAGCCTACAATCCCTATCCCTACTCTTTATAATGTCTCCTACTCTAGAAGTAAACCACAAGGGCTTGTTGTTTACTGTCGCATGCTTAATTTTGTACGGTACACATTCTTCATTTATACTCCTAAATACTGTTTCAAACGATTCCCACATTAGTTTTGCGTTGGAGATCCCCATTACGTTTTCCCAATTGGCGTGTGACAATTTATTTCGAAATTTACAAAAGTGTGCGCGCTGGAAGTTGGGAATTTTAGTCGAGTTAGCTGGTTTCGAGTGTCTGACTGAGAGGACAAACTCCACCATATTATGATCGCTATTGCTTAATGGTTTTATTACTTGAAGATCAGTGATTAGCCTATCATCCGTAGTTATTACTAACTCTAAAATACTGTCTAACCTCGTAGGTTCCCCAACCTTTTGAACAAGAAAGTTATCATCGAGAAAATTAACTAAACGATTACCTTCCGCGTCTCCCTGCATTGTATCGTAATTCACTTTGGCGCAATTAAAGTCAACCATAACTAAAGCCTGCTCATAACCTATTATTCTCTTTAGTTCACGATATAACGCTTCGTCCGTATCAGCTGTTTGATTAGTTCAAAATCAAAAACGATAAGTTTAAAATCGTTCAATTTAAGTTCTGCTATAGTCGAATCTATTGGTTCTAGAATTGTGTGCTTTACTTCCATAACGTTCGCAATATTATCTTTGATATACAACATAACACCGCCTCCTCGCCTACCTATTCTGTTTTTAACAAAAAGTCTATAACCTCTAATTTGATACTCCCCTACAAAGTCACGTGTTTCAGTGCTAAGCCACAATTCATTTATCGCAATTAAATCATAGTCTTTACAAGCAATTAAAAAAAAATTCGTTTATTTTATTTCGTAGGCTACGAGCATTTAAGGATAGAACCTTCAAATTGTTTGTAATTGCGACACCTTCGCGAGCGCAGGGGAAATTTGTGGAAATTACGCTGAGACCGTTCGAATTACGGCAGCCTGAAAAGAAGAGACAGTATTATGAAATAGTCTTCCTAAGCGCGCAGCTCCTACGTCATTAAGATGAAGTCCATCTCCGAGGAACAAGTCCCTCCTGCCGTAGAAACTGCTCCAAAAATTCGCAAAATGCACTCCTTACCTGTTGACAAAGAGACTTTAGGTTATTGTTGATATAGGTCGCCTTGCTGTAGAAATCGCTACAGTGGATAATTCGAGGAAGTATACCTGTTAAAACAATCTTATTAGTTTTTTCCTTTAGTCGCTCTAGTAAGTCCCTGTACCTAGCCAGCAGTTCTTCCGATCTAGAATTTAAAACGTTATTAGTACTGACATGAATAACATACGTTGTGTCCTCATAGGTACCGTCTGTAAAATGGTCAACACTATTAGTTATATCCTCCACCCTTGCACCAGGGTAGCAGTAACGGCGCCTACGACGAGGGTTTCTCCCACAGAATTCCTCGAGCTGCCCTCGAACAATGGAATCGCCAACGAGTCGTATTTCCGGTTCATCAGCATCTTCGAAACCTAAAACAGAAAACTTATTGTTTGTTATTACTGGTAGACAAGTCTTAGGTTTCTCAATGGGGCTCCATTACGCACTCGAACGAAGGGTTGGGAACTAGGGGAAGAGAGAGGGCTATTAGTACTATTTATATTATTAGTAGAAACTGAGGCAGGAGGGGTCGTAACTGGAGTCTCAAGGGATTCTAATTTTGCCGTCAGGAGCATCACGCTTTCTTCAAGCCTCACTCTGGCCTCCCTCTCACGTTCTAACTCGTTCCTCAGGACTTCCATGCTTGAGCACCACCTGCAAACTAACTGTTCATTATTATTAGCCATTGTAAACGCGTAAGCGGCAAATTTCCCTTCACAGCGACTGCAAGTACTTGACGGGGGTGCCATGCTCTTAATTAGTTAAAAAACAAAAAAAACGAGCGTTTGGAAATTAATAAATTACAACGTAGGTCTACCGCGTGCTTATTGTGCCGTCACCTGCGCAAACCCCAAAAATGTTCCTGAAACGCAGAAACAGGTTCTTGTAACACAAATTTACACTAAATGAGTATATAATTAAGCTACCGTCGAAAGCTCTGTAAATGAAAAAGTATTACTAAAACTTATCTGTCCGCTATTCGACCGACTGTTTTCTTTTCGTTTTTCCTTTTTCCCACGGTGGGTGACCACACTCTACTTGATCCCCCGAAGGAAAGGAAAATGAACCTTATGATAGCATGTTTTCTGATAGATTTGAAAAACAAAAAAGGCAAACCAAGGGAATTTCAACCTTATGAAACCTCGGTTAGTAATAGATTCGGGAAACAAACAAGGCAAGCCACGTGCAGTAGCCTTCGTTTAATCCAATAATATAGTAATGAATAAAGTCAATAAGTGAAATATATTCGTTAATGAATGATTAGTAACACGAAGTAATTTAGTTAAGAATGCACCAAACACTATTTTTTTTAAAGACACTTCAACGAAAACCACTTATTCAAATGGTAACAGTGGACACTCGATAAAAGAAGTCTGTATAGAACAGAAAAGGCTCCCCCTCCTCCATCAGCCACTGTTGACAGAAAATAATTGTGAAAGAAGTTATAAGAACGCAGGAAAAGTATAATGAAAAGAGTAGCTTTAGAGTTCATTCACATCATGCGTAAAGTTATCTCCTGTACCTAATTACGCATAAGAAGACAGGGAAAGGTGAAGGGTAGCATAAAATACTTTACGTAATCTGATTTACACTAGGCATTTTTAAGGATTTTTAAAAATTTGTTTATTGCATACAATTCATCACTTCATCGCCGCATCACTTCTTCGATGAATGCCAAAGGCCAACGTGTTGAGAAACTCACTAAACTTAATCGTTTACATTGTAATTTTTCGCACTGGAATTATTTACATATATAAAGGAGTAATGGCCCATTAGAGCATATCATACTTTTCCGAGTCCGAATTTCACTCTGGCTAATATGCATTTTTATGTAAAATTTAATTCTAAGAGGGGTTTCTTTTCTGCAACTTTTCCCAAAAATCGCCTTATCATGTTCAAAATTGCGGTTTTCTGTTCTATGTTGAAATACCGAATATTCAATTGAACACAACCTCATATTTTTAACCCTTTGTCGTAATTTGTTGCCATTTAGACACATTAACTTTGCTTAACTCTTATACAGGTTTAATACATACATACATACATAAGAAAAAAATCGACTCCATTTGAATCTTTGTAACCATTTGGACGCAGAAGGCGAAGTTCAACATTCTCTCAATAGATGGCTCTGAGCAATTACACCAGTTATAATTGTGAAGTAGAAGTGAGTGGACACCATTTTTTTCGGTACGTGTTTTTGGTAATTTTCCTAAGTTTAATTATCATTATTATATTTGCTTTGACTCTAATTTCATTCTAGAAGTATTAAGGAAGCTCCCTCTTTACTTTGTTAAAGTAATATTTTTAATAACTGTGAAGAAAAGACTTTATTCAAAGTTCGTTTCGAAATGGATACAAAGTTTTCATAGGGTGAATTTCTGTCTATGATAATACGTGTGTCCAATTGGATACATGAAAGGAATTTTTCATTACGATTGTTTTTATTTACCGTTATATATATATATATATATAAAATTAATATATATTATATATATAAATAATTTTATATATAATATATATATATATATATATATATATATATATATATATAAAAATTAATATATATTATATATATATAAATAATTTTATATTATATATATATATATATATAATATAATATATACAGGGTGATCAAAAAGTAACGCAACCATGGAGAAACGCACATAATTGATTTTTCCTTCTGTTGCAGGTGGTGAATATATGAAAAAGATGAAATACACCTTGGAGCAGCGTATATTCATTGTCACGCAGTACATTCGCTCCAGAAGCTATGCCCAGACGCAGGAGGCCTTCATGGAAATGTATGGAAGAGGTGCTCCAAACAAATCCTCTATCAAGCGACTATACGACAAGTTTCAAGAGACAGGGAATGTCGATGACGTAACGAGAAGCGGTCGGCCGAAGGTGTTGACAAAGGACAAGTTGATGACGTGCAAGCTGCCTATACTCTGAGCCCCCGAAAGTCCCTGCGACACTTTCAAGCCAGTCCGGGCTCTCCTATGGCAGTGCCCACACCGCGGTGCGAAGATCATTGAAATTGTACCCTACAAAATGCGTGCCGTCCATCAACTCCTGGCTCGAGACCATGAATCTCGCCAATCTTATTGTCGATGGTTTATGGAATTTGTAACGCCGGATGGGGAAGAACTGGCTGATTGGTACTGGTCAGACGAGGCGTGGTTCCATCTTGATGGATACGTTAATGCACAGAATAGTCGAGAATGGGCCACAGTATTCCAGAATTGCAGGCGATGATTCAGAAGTGTGTTGATGCAATTTCACAGGAAACGTTGCAAAGGGTCTTTAAGAACATGAATCGCCGTATCCACTTGTGTGAAGCACAGAACGGTGCCCACTTCAAGCACTTGCTCTGAAATAAATCGTTTTTCCCATGGGTTGCGTTACTTTTTGATCACCTGTATATTATATATATATATATATATATATAATTATATATATATGTAAAATAATTATATATATTATATATAAATATAATTATATATATATATATATATAATATATATATATATATATATATATATATATATATAATATTAATATATAAATATATATATATATATATATATATATATATATATATATATATATATATATATATAATATATTATTTATATATAATTATATATATATATATATATTTATATATAATTATATATATATATATTTATATATATATATATATATATATATATATATATATATTTTATATATATATATATATTATATATAATTATATATATATATATATATTATATATATATATATATATATAATATATATATATATATATATAGAGAGAGAGAGAGAGAGAGAGAGATTACTAACCACCACCCACTAATTACCTTATTAGACCTTTGTTGACTAATGGACACATAAATTATTTCATTTAGAAATGTTCTTACAAAAAAAGATTGCTAAAAATGCTTATATATACCTCCTATGCACATTTCGAATAAAAAAATGAACCTACGCTAAAATTAAATGGTACTGAATGACAAAGGGTTAAACTTATGTTACACCATTATTACGAATTTTAAATTAAATTTGCAATGCCAATTTCAGTTTTCTATTACCAAAATAAATATTCATTACCAAATTTAGGTTAATTTGGTAATTAAAATGCCGGTTGGCAACCCTGATTATAACCAAAAATTATATTCCTTGTCTATATTTATGGCGAAAGAACACTAAACATACTGATATGAATTTGTTACAGATTGGGCAAGAGCGAGAATAAGCACCGACTAGACGTGATGGCCGAATCTGCCCCCAAAACCATGAAAATGTCAGGTTCAAAGCTCTCGGATGTTGTGGGCCCGGGGAAGGAGTTCATTCCCAGCGAGGTGCCGACTTGGAGAGCCGTTCTTCAGAGAGGGATTCGTCTGCAGGAGGAAAAGTTCCTCATTCATGACATCCAAAGGTCTAAATACCCTATCCGAGAGATGACTGATGAGCTGGCTTCACTCGTGATGACTCAGTGGAGGAAGTCGAATGTAAAGTTCTCCCCGCCTGTGACAATCACGGAAAAATCAATCTCATATAATATATTGTTGAAATGGAAGGAGATGACAGACGTTGTGAACGGGAGAGTTACGTCTGCTACCCAGGAGAAGAGGATGGCTGATCTGAATAAACTCTGTGAAGTCTGCGTTTGCAAGCATCAGATCTTCTTGTGCGGCTCAGAGGGGAGTAGATGCTCAGGATGCTCCCTCAAGACCCATGTGAACTGTAACTGTCCTTTGGAGGTGAAGATTCCTACACTGGACCTTCAGTGGCTGTACTACCAGAGAGTGAAGACTTCCGAAGCTTCAGGAATCCAGATGTCTTCTGTAGACTTCGAAGACAGCAGGAGACAGATCAAAGCAGCGAAGAGGAAGGAGGCTGAAGAAGCTTCTGCTGTGAAGAGGAAGAAGAAAGAGGAGGCTACTAATGAGGAGCTTCTCATGAAAGCCTTTGAGGAGGACGAAGAGCCAAACTTGGAAGAAGTTGCAAAAGAAGCCTCTGGCAATGCTGAGGCTACTGAAGCTCCTATGGACGTTCCCGCTTCAGCAGCTTTGAGGTACAGGGTGGCAAATGTTCCGGCAGCTGCAGTTGCCACTGGCTTCCTGAACTACCTCATCAAGGTCGGTCATCTTTCCAAAGACAAGGCTTACTTGGCCATAGATGGCATGAAAGTCTGGAGGGCCAAGGAGGAAATAATGGCTTCATCAGTTGAAGCTCTCACGCAGAGGTCAGAGGAGGAGAAGATCTCTGGGATATTCTTTGATGGCAAGCAGGATAGGAACACAAAGGTGTTGAAATATGACGAAGTGACAGGGAGATTTCATCCTGGCAAAGTGATCGAGGAGCATTACACTATCACGTGGGAGCCTCAAGGAAAGTACCTCTTCCATTTCACTCCAGAAGAACCTGAGGAAGGAGAAAATCCTGCTCATAAGATCGCTCAGGGCCTGCATGAGTGGCTTCTGGATCACGGAGCTGACGAGAGCCTTGTAATGATTGGAGGAGACTCTATCAACACCAACACGGGGTGGTCTGGAGGCGCCATAGCCCTATTGGAGAAGATGCTGGGTCGCAAGTGCCACTGGATGATCTGTCAGCTCCATGTGAACGAGCTCCCCCTGAGGCACTTAATCATCAAGCTGGACGACCCTGTAACTCCCCGGTCAGGCTTCAGTGGGCCTATTGGAAAACTTCTTGAGAAAGTGAATGAACTTGAGGTCAACTTCAACTTGAAACCAGTGGAAGGAACTGAAGATATCATAGAGCTGCCAGTAGAGATAGTCAAATCCCTCTCCACAGACCAACACAACTGCTATCTTCTGATCAAAGCCATCAAGTCTGGAAGTCTCAGTCCACAGTTGGCTGGTCTCAAGTACGGACCTCTGAACCAATCCAGGTGGCTCACTACTGCACCATCTTGCTGTTGTGGATGAGGGAGCACGGACTGAAGGGGGTGTTGAGGAGGCTCGAGGTCCTCGTGAAGTTCTGCCTTAACTTCTACTTCAAAATGTATTACGACATCAAAGTGAAACACCACCTCAAATTTGGTCCTGCACACGTTTTTTTTAAGCCTGAGGCTGCTGAGGAACCAGACTACCGAGGTCAGAAACATCATCTCTGCTGCAGTGATAAGAGGAGCTTACCACGCACATCATGAGAACATCCTGGCTTCATTCCTGTGCAGTGAGGATGAGCATCAGAGAGCTTTTGCTGTGAGCCAGATAGAGAAGATCAGAGAAGGAAGACTTTGGTGATACGACAGTGAGGCCCCATAAAAATCCCAAAGTCAATCTGCAAGCCACTTCACCTGAAGATCTCATCAACTGGGAATCAGATAATATTTACGAGCCTATTTTCACCTGCAAGATGACCTTGACTGAGCTCGAGGATCTCAGGAAAACTCCACTCAAAGTGGACGCTTTCTCTGTTCATACTCAGTCCTGCGAGAGAGCTGTACAGGAAGTCTCAACTGCTTCCCAAGCTGTGTACGGTCACGAGAGGAGAGATGGGTGGGTGAGAGTCAGGATAGACCATCGAGAAATGCTCCCAGTGTTCAGATCGAAGCAGGACATACTTAAGAGCTTTTCAGGTTCGAGTGGCTGATGAAGAGGCTGAAGCCATCGTTAATGCTCATAAGAGCTGAAAGTCCTCATAAGATCATAATATAAAATATATGAGGCCACGCTTTTCAGGGATCCAGGAAGAACAGGCGTGTAAACCTACACGTGGAGGAGGTGGCAAGTCTCCCGCTACTCGATCAGAGTAGAGCTGGTGAGCCGCGCCTATTCTTTGAAGAAAAACGTAAAATTCTTAAGTTTTACGTGAAATCTAAACATTTTTTCAGCACCCAGAGGTGTTGAAACACGCAAGAAAGCAAGGATGAGGTCAGAAAAGCAGCTTTTAGACTAAATCATATACAGAACAGCTGCGCGCTTTGGTTTGGGTGCCCTGAGGCTGCGTTAGGCAGCTTTCAAATCAGAAAATCGCGATTTTGACCATGAAAATGAGATTTCTAGGAAAAGTTGCAAATAATAAACCCATCTTAGAATTAATTTTTACATCGGAATACACCCTGAACCCAGAGTATGATATGCCCTAATTTGGCCCATAGACACCTCCAGCTGGTCAGCACGCTGCAATGTAAGCATTCCCATGAAAGTTTGCATCGTGCATATGATTGTCTCCCTTCTTTTTTTTTTAAATTACATAACGTAATTGATATTGAAACTTTCTTATCGGAATTATTTACATATGGGAGCACTGATCCAAAGGTAGTAGCTCTAGCTAGCCAGCATCCACCAATTTCAGAATTTCCCCAGCAGTGTACATGAAGGCTTCATTTAACACAGTTTCCCATGATGTAATTAATTTCACTATTGTGATAACTTATATTCATTATCCACTGTATTTAATAAGTAATGACTTTTTCGTTGCGAAGAGAATGTAAATTAAAATTAATTTTAATTTTAATTTAGCTTTTATAGCTTAATCCCAATCTTTGTTTTCCCTTTCTCTTTTGTAACAATCCCTTCCACTTCATATTCACAAATGTTAATTTCCATTCTTAATACACCATCCCTTAACACTGAAGCGCTAATCCCACCTTCCGATGAGACTGATCGCCTTCGAACGAAGTTAAATTTAAATAGTCCATATATGTCTCCAGATCAAGTGACCTATACCCGACATTTGTTTGAAAATAAATTTACAGTCATGAATATTAATCTCAAGAGTCTGCCGAAAAATTATGAATCGCTGGTTCATATTCTGAACTTAAATGAAATTATTTTTTCCTTTTTAATTATAAGGAAAACTGGGATGAACGACTCGAACAAAGGCCTCTACCTGATGAACAGTTACAAAGCCTTTTACACACTTTGGAGAAATGGGCGCAGGGATAAGGTTTCAATCCTCGTCAGGAAATATCTTGCGACCTAACAATATTTACCTTAAATTTACCTTAAAGCGGTTCTGCCTCAAGGGTGCGCTGCTCCCACGAAGTCCGCTCAGCGCCTCCTGAGGCGGGGCCACGACGGGGTCGCCACCCTTCTTTTCTCTTGCTCCTGCCATACGATTTGGTCCCCTATTGAATTTGTGGGGGCTGGTCTGGCAGAGGAATACCCTGGCACTGTGGGTTGGTCGGATATGTTGGCTAAAAATATGTCCAAGTGTTTTTTAAAAGTATCTACTGGGACTGCACTTATATCTCTAAGGTACTGAGGCAAGGAGTTAAACAGGCGAGAACCCTGCCTAGAGATACTATTATATTGAAGGGTTTTAGTCCTTCTCAGACTGTTTGGTGGGAGGTGATATTTTTTACACATTCTGCCAGTTCTTGTTAATATACGAGGTAATATACGAGGTTAATATACGAGTTCTTGTTAATATACGAGGTAAAAGTTCTTTGTAGGCCCTCAATTTTTTGCAATTCATTCTGTTTGTGGGGAAACCATAATTGAGAGCAGTAGTCAATGCGTGGAAGGACAAGTGATTTCCACAGGGTAAGCATGGTGATACTCTCCCTAGTTCTGAATGTCCTCAGTATATATCCTATTAGTTGTTTGCATGATGAGGTTACTTTGTCAATGTGCCTGTTGAATGTTGCATCTTCAGATAATATAATCCCTAGATCCCTGACATGATCAGTTTGTACAATATCTTTTCCTTGGCTCCAGTGTAGTTGAATTGTTCTTTCAGGTATTTATTTGGTCCATACTTAATTAGTTCAAATTTGTCTTCATTGAAGGCCATATTGTTTGCATCTGCCCATGCATATATAGTTTGTAGATCTTTTTGTAGCTCTACACAGTCTTCTTTTTCTGTAATTGGTCTTAGTATTCTGGTATCATCTGCGAATGACAGGAGAGAGCTTCCTAGGTTAGAGTTTATATTGTTTAGCGTTATAATGAATAGAATTGGTCCTAGTACTGTGCCTTGCGGCACTCCACTAATCACTTCTTTTTCTATAGATCTTGCTCCATTTACAATTGTTATTTGTTTTCTGTCAGAGAGAAAGGCATGGATCCATCTTCCTATTTTTCCACAAATACCAAGTTCTTTTAGTTTATGGAATAATATACCATGGTCAACCTTGTCAAAAGCTTTTGCAAAGTCTAAATAGATGACATCAACATTGTGGTTTTCTCCCAAATATTGTGGGATTGTATTGCAATGGTTTATAAGTTCAGTAAGGCAGGATCTCTTGTGTCTGAAGCCATGTTGAAAGTCTTCTAAGAGATGTTCACTTTCTATAAAACTGACAATGTGCCTTTTCAGGACTTTCTCAAATATTTTAATAATATGGGAAGTCAAAGATATGGGTCTATAGTTCTTGGCTTCCTTTCTTTTGCCTCCTTTGTAGATTGGAGTAATATTTGCTTGTTTCATGATTGGTGGTATTCTACTGGTGTCTAGTGAGGATCTCCACAGGATTTTCAAAGGCAGAGATAAAGTATGTTTGCATTCCTTAAGAATCTTGGCTCCAATTCCATCTGGACCAGGGGCTAAACTCCCCGGTAGCTCTGTTATTGCCTGTTGTATATCTCTAGTGGTTATTTGTATATCTTCCAATAATGGTCTGTCTTGGTCACTTTCTTCTCTATCAAAAAATGCTGTAGTTTTTATTTTCTTTGCTACTACAGGGGTACTCCAGCTTAAAGCATATTGAGATTGTAGAATGTTTGCCATTTCCTGTGTATTAGATGTGAGAGTTAGTCCATCTTTAGCAAGCAATGGGCCAATGCTCGTTTTGATAACTGCTTTGCGTTTAGCATAGCTAAAGAAGAATTTGCTATTTTCCTTTATAGTGCCAATAGCTTTGTGTTCATTATCAATATTCTCTCTTATGGTTGACTCCTTTATTTTAAGTTCTAACATCAGTATCTGATTCCGGATGTTACTATGTCTTGTATCACTTAATTGCTTTGTCAGTTGTTTAGATAGCTTTGTTCTCTTTCTCATAAGTGTTCTTCTGTATCTGTGCTCTTTGCACTATCGTTTTTCTTTGGTGTGTGTTTGTATAATGCTGATGATAGCAGGTATTGTATTCTACTCCAGCATTCTTCTGGCTCTAGGTTTTCTAATTCATCTTCCCAGTTTATTTCTCCCAAACAGTTATTTATTGATGCCCAGTCTGACTTGTGCAGGTTTAGGTCAGAGTATGGCAAGTTCGTTTGGCATGGGACTTGCTTACATTTGTGAAGGGACAAGTTTGTGAATATAAGTGTGTGCAGCCAAAAGCTTCAGGGAAAGTGCAGGCATATCGGTAAATGTTGGGGCCAATAAAATTAATTGCAATTTATTAACACTTAGATTTAATATACTGCATAACAATAACAATAGCTTAAAACAGCGATTCCCAACCTGTGGTACGCGGGGCTCTTTTAGGTGGTACGCAAGACAGTCATAAATACGCAGCTTGCTAATTAATGATTACTTTTATAATAATGTTTTCAGAAGTAACATTAGTTGTACAATCTACAATTGTAATCGGATCACCTGAAGATCAGGGCCCCCAGCCTTCTTTAGTTAGCTTTATAAGGCTAACTAACGAAAATATCACGACCTAACCTAACCAATCGTCAAGGGCGTACAGTTGACCTAACGAATGGTTAGGTTAGGTCGTGATATTTTCGTTAGTTAGCCTTATAAGGCTAACTAAAGAAGGCTGGGGCTCTGATCTTCAGGTGATCCTTATAATCTACAACAGAATCTACAACTAGAATGTACAATCTACAATTTCCTTGAAAAAGTTTGTAGGATTTAGATTAAATAATTGTCGCACGACAGCTTGCGGGTCGTTTTATTAATAATTTCTAGTCGACAGCGCGGGCCGGATTAAATCTTGTGAAGGACTGCGGGTTGTATTTTGTCTATCCCTGGTTGTACATAAATAACCCGCAACCTTTCCGATTCCGAGTTTGCATGATATCCAATCTGTTATCCAGGTAGATTTCAAATTATTTAACGATAAAGTCAAAGCCAAACTCAGAATAAATATAATTTTATAGATAAGGTTGAAAATTCAAGATTAAGGAAGAAAGCCCCGTCTCTACGGTTTTGGCTACCACCTTCCTTCTTTTATGGGGATACTTAGAAAATTATAGTGGTAGAAAGTGGTATGTCAACCTACAGTACAAAGGTTGGGAACACCTGGCCTAAAAGATTCAGACTCGGTTTTTGCATGAAACATTATTGCAATTACACAGGCCTGTGAATGAGAACTTTGTAAGAGGTGTTTTCTTACTAATAACTGATTTTATATAATTCAACTACGCTGATTTCGAATAAGGTGTCCATTTTTTTTCTATCACGTAAGGACTTTCTGCAAACTGGAAGGGAAAAACCAACAACATAAATAAATATTATTTATTTCAATTTACATCAGGTACCTATTTCGCTTTGTTATACTAATTACAAATGCAAACAACTTTAAAAAGAAAGAAGACTATTAACGTCAATTACATGTTCATCTTTATTTGTCCTGAGTTTTCTTGTAAGATCTATGCCTTTTAGTCTTAAATGTACGCGTTGTTCCTTTTCTTTTGTGTAATAATTCTGGAGTATAGTATCTCGTTTCAACATCCAGCAGTAATCAGCCATCATGCTGATGTCCCACCTTCCCTGATATCTCTTCCCCATTTCTTTGATGTCTTTGTGACCGTTCTCCTTGTTCTTCGTTGTGAATGTAAGAAATGTAATTTTAAACTTATATTACAACCCAACTCTTTGAACTTATTTAGCATGTTGTTCACAATGTTTTGGTAATTTGGGTCCTTGTTGTTCCCCAAACATTTATTGATAACATCCTTAAAAGCAATCCACGCTTCTTTTTCAAGATTGCTCATTGTTCTTTCAAAGTGTTCATCCAAAGTCAGTTTCCTAATCTGGGGACCAACGAAAATTCCTTCTTTCAATTTTGCTTCCGAAAGAGTTGGGAATTTACCACACATATACTTAAAACAGTCTCTATCTTCGTCCAATGCCGGGACAAATTGCTTCATCAATCCCAGTTTTATGTGAAGCGGAGGTAAAAGGACTTTCTTCGTGTCAACCAAACTTTCACGTTGAATGTTTTTAGAACCAGGTGTCAGGTTGATTCTGCGTGGCCATTCCTTTTTTATCCAGTGCCGAGTTCTTGCTCGACTATCCCATTTACACAAAAAACATGGAAACTTCGTATAACCTGGTTATTTGGTTACAACATACGAGGGCCACTCAATATACTATTTTGTCACGCTTTTTTTTTTCTTTCCAAGTTTCCTTGTAAATTCCAGAAATTTTGTACACAAGTAGTTACAGACCTTTTTAACAAGTTTTTATTTTTCCACATAGTCTCCATCCTTTTCTACGGCTTTCGTCCACTTCGAAACAAGGGCCTTTATTCCTTGCTCGTAAAAGTCCGCTGGGTTTCGCTGAAGCCACCTCTTAACTTCCTCAACAACCTCATCGTCACTCTAAAACTTTCTTCCACGAATAACATCCTTCATTGGCCCAAACAAATGGAAGTCTGAAGGTGCCAGATCCGGGCTGTATGGAGGGTAGGGAAACACAGTCAGGCTCATTTTTGTGATGGCCTCTCTTGTTCGCAAACTGTTGTGTGGTGTTGCGTTATCGTGCAAAAGAAGGACGTCTTCCAGTTTTCTCTCCGGTCGAACTCGCTTTATACGTCTCTGGAGTCTCTGTCGGGTAGAAATATATGCCTTTGAGTTGATTGTTTGTCCTTTCTTCATAATGTCCACCAGAATCACCCCTTTCATGTCCCAGAAGATGGTGGCCATAACCCTGCGTGGGGAGTTTGCGTGATGCCACTCCATGGATTGGCGTTTTGTTTCAGGTTCAAAGTGGTGTACCCAAGTCTCATCCCCAATCACAATTCGTGAAAGGAAGTCATTCCCTTCTGTCTCGTATCGAACCAACGACTCAGAAGCAATTTCTTTTCTTTGGGCTTAGTGATCTTCAGTCAATTCGCGAGGAACAAACCGTGAACACACTTTTGAGTATCCCAGTTGTTGAATTATCGTATTCACACTTCCTTCACTAATTCCCAGCTCCAGTGATAGCTCCTTGTATGTGACACGCCGATTTGATCGAATGATGCTGTTAGCACGTTGCACAGTGTAAGATGTGACAGCCGATGCCGGGAGACCGCTGCGTGGCTCATTATCGAGGTTGGCTCTCCCTCTCTCTGATGATCTCACACGTTTAGACCAGCGTTCAACTGTGCTTCGATCAACAACAGCATCTCTGTAAACGTTTTGTAGACGTTTGTGAATATTTCCAACTGTTTCCTTCTCTGTGGTTAAGAACTCGATAACAGCTCTCTGTTTACGACGCACATCACTCTCAGACGCCATTTCCGAAACTGAGTTTAAAAGTGGTTTTATACAAGAAGGGGATGTTCAAACTGGAAAAATGCGGTTATGTGAATCGCAGAAAGTTCAAACTTACGGCCCAAAAGACATTTCAACCCCATGACCTATTATTTAGCTAAGAAAAAAGGGTAAGGCAAGATATATTGAGTGCCCCTAGTACAAATCACTTTTAAGTCTCCACAAAGTAGCTAACCATGTTCTTTGTATTTAACCTTGTCTAGAAGAAGGTTAAGATTTTCGTACGTTTCCTTCAAGTGAACCGAATGAGCCACAGGAACAGATGCATACAAGTTACCGTGGTGAAGGAGGACGCCTTTCAGATTTCTTTTAGAGGAATCAATGAAAAGTCTCCAATCATTTGGGTCATACACTGCAACCCCTAGCTTAAGTATTAGTTCCGAAACATTGTTGCAATATACCAATGAATTTTCTTGAAAAAAATACTGGATGAATTCTTTTTCTCGATTTCTGTACCAGCAAAATGATGTCCCGGGAGAAAGTAAGTTCACGAAGTCTGGATCCCAAAATCTCTGAAGAATCCTTCAGGAGACACAAATCTCTTACCAAATCATTAAGTTCACTTTGTGTAAACAATTGAGGGTCTCCGGATGTTTCGGTTTGAAAACAATCAATGTCATCACCCCCATCGTCATCAGACACCGAATGAGATGGTTATATCAAGAGTATTTGGTTTAGTAGGTACAGATATACCAGGTCCATGAGCAACAGGTCTTATAGCAGACTCAAAGTTTGGATAAGAAATTTCCTTTTTATTTTTAGTATTATAGCTTTGCACGTTACATGAACAAAAATAAAAGCCATTGCTGTGATTTCTAGGCTCACGCCAGACCATTGGAATCCCAAAAGGTAAAGAATCCTTTTTACCTTTGCTCCACAGTCTAAGTTGTTCAACACAAACACTGCAAACTTTATGTGGAGCCCATGATTTGTCTTCATCCCCAAGTTTCATTCCGAAGTACGCATCGTATGCTTTCTTGACGAAGTCTGTAATATCTCGCCTTTGTTTTTTCACAGTAAATTTTCCACAAATATAAAAGAAAATGTATGGGCTATTTACATACCCTCTGGTTGCCATAGCGACAAATAAACAAATTTTAAAAGAGAAATATAGTCACCGCGCACCTTTGAATAATAAAGAACTATAATCTCGCACGCACCAGACAGACTGACTCATCTCGTGGTTTGTCAATCACTTACATACTAGCGGTGCGTTTCTCGAATGTTCTAGAAGACGCTATGACGTCACTTCTGATCTGGAAACATTTATAGGCAGTAGTTTTTAATAAAAATTTAATCAAGTCAATTTTAATGAAAATTACTTACATATGTAATATGAAATGTGACATTTTGTGAAAAATCTGTACGTGATGGCGGAAAATTAAAGTTATTTTCGGAATCAGCGTGCAAACATTACTATATAAGGGGTAAAATATTTCGGAGAACAAAACCATCGCAGGCCTGTGTTATTATTGCAATTGAAATGTTTATTCATAATACCCAGTATTCAATTTTAGGTATCTACCGACCACCAACTGGTAACGTACCAACTTTTATTACAAATATCCATAGAATTCTAACCTCTAATTATATTGATAACATTTGCGTTATTGCACGAGATTTAAATATTGATCTCACAAAAGAACATTCAAATAATAACGCAAGCTTCCTTCACAACATCATGAGTACAAGTGGTTTTAAGTTAGCTATTACAAAACCAACAAGACTTCACAATGACATTAGAAATTTGACTCTATTCGATCAGATCTGGGTGCGGTCCCCGCTTGACCTCATCTCGGGTATAATTATATTGTATCATATTTGTCGATGTACACCATGCTAATCACTCATTTGTCTGCAAGGGAAACCATAAAAGTTGACTACAGATCTTACAGCTATAATAACAAATTAAAACTCCTGAGCGAAATAACAACTTTTAACTGGACTAGAATAACTGAAAGTAACCATGACATTGGAACAAAATTTCAAGCATTCTCAGACACACTAATGGATATATTTAATATAAACTTTCCTTTCAAATCAAAAGTAATATCTAAAACTAAATACAACATCCAATATATCACCCCAGCACTCATTGTGAGTATTAAACGCAAGCATACACTCTTTAAACTATGGAAAACTTATATTATTACCGAACAGACGTGCAAAAATTACTGTAACACTTAATACAGTCATTAAAACAGCAAAAGCAGTTCATTATTGTTCAAACATTGATGAACAAAAATCCAATCAAAAAGGGTATGGAACACTCTGAAAAAGTTAATTAACACAAAGTTTAAAACAAATTCCTCATTCACTCTCATTCATATTCAGATGAGAGTACTGTGGAGTGGATATATTAATGTCACAACAAATATCTAAAAACTGTAAAACTCTTCCCACTTGTATTCTTTTCTGAATAAAGTTAAAATTTCAATTTGAAATAGACCACTTCAGAATTAATGATAATATATAGACAAAAAACTGATTGCGTTAACAAACGGGTTTTACCGTTGTATCAATAAAACTACCAGAATTAACACTATTTCCGGAGGTTCCACCCTTCTTGATCACATATGGAGTAATTTGAACTGAAACGTCAACGTGGGTGTAATAATTACCGATGAAGGGTTTCCCCCAAATCGCTTTATAGTTATGAGTCCTCTCTGCGATATATCTATAATAATTCACAATAATGGTAAAATAAAATTATAACGACGATCTTATAATATTTCTAATTCTTCTCGCTCTTTCTGGCATCTAGCCAAGAACCTCTTCAATAATTTTACTTCCTCTTCTATCTTTCCTCTTTTTCATTCCGACGGCTTAGTTGCTGTCTCTTCTCCTGACAAAGCTGAACTCTTCGCTCAAACTTTGGCTTCCAACTCAACCATGGACGATTCGGTGCTGTTTCTCCATCTCCTCATCCCTCTGACTTTATTATGTCTGAAATTAGAATCTCTTCCAAACACGTTCCTTCTGCCCTAGCTGGGCTCAACTTTAGGGAGGCGTACGGTCCTGATGGTTTTCCTCCTGTCGTTCTTAAGACCTCTGCTTCAGTGCTGACACCCTGCCTAGGCAAACTACAGTATTTCGTCCTTGTCTCTCATCTGGTACTTTTCCTTCCTACTGGAAGTTCGCTTTCATTCAACCTGTCCCAAAGAAGGGTAACCACTCTGAACCCTCCAACTATCGTCCAATTGCTTTGATTTCTTGCCTTTCTAACGTTTTTTAATCTATCCTTAGTAGGAAGATGCTTAAACACCTCTCTTCCCACAATCTTCTTTCGGATCGTCAATATGGGTTCCACAAGGGACGCTCTACTAGCGATCTTCTTGCATCTCTCTCTGACTCTTGGTCATCCTCCTTTTGGGGTTTTGGTAAAACTTTTGCTATTGCGCTAGACATATCAAAGGCTTTTGATAGAATCTGGCACAGTGGTGGGCAAATTACTAAGATTTCCTAATCTAGTAAAAGTAGAATTACTTGCCGAAAATAGTAAATAAGTAGAAGTAAAATTACTAGCTTAAATAAGTAATCGATTAAAAGTAAAAATTACTGATTTCTGAAAAGTAACTAAAAGTATTAGTAGAAATTCCTCCTCTGGATTAATTATATATTGCTTTTCAATGTCTATATTTATTTACATAGCACAAACTTGTAGCACTGATATTCTAGTAATATGATTACAATTTTAACTATTAGTTAATGCATTTGTGATTCACTATAATGCTAAATTGCAGATATTACTGAAGTTTATTTCGTAGACCCTGGGCCAAAATTTCCGGACTAAAATACATATGGCAACACTGCCCCATTATTATCAATACTATGGGATTGGAGAATAAACAGCCTTGGGAAATCCGGAAAAAATAAAAGAAATATAAAAAATTAATTATATAGCTTTTTGACAAAAGTAATGAAGTAAAAAGTAGTTACTACTGATAAATTTTTAGTCGATTACAAGTAAAAAGTAGTGGTTCAGAAAAGTAATTAGTTACAAGTAGATTACTGGAAAAACTACTTAGTTACTGTAATCGATTACAAATGCTTCGTTACTTGCCCACCACTGGTCTGGCACAAATCTTTAATTTCGTAGCTGCCCTCCTTCGGTTTCTATCATTCTATCTGTGCCTTCATATCTAATTTCCTTTCTGGCCGGTTTATAGCTGCAGTTGTAGATGGCCACTGTTCTTCTCGTAAAACCAGGGCCTGAGTTGTAAAAAGTGAACAAGTGGTACGGCCGCAGATTCACGCGTAGCGGCGTCGCAGACCGATAGATCTCAGGTGCTGGAAGTGCGATAACAAGAGTGCGGGCGGGGGGTCGCCCTTCCGCAACGGATTAACAACCTGAACGATTTATTAAAAACATTGACAACCGGTACGTACCGCCTTCAACTCAAGCCCTGCCCTGGTATTCCTCAGGGTTCTGTCCTGTTACCCACTCTTTTCCTTTTATTTATTAATGATCTTTTAATTCGCACTTCCTGTCCTATTCAATCCTATGCCAATGATTCCACTCTTCACTTCACCCACTTCCCAAAACGTCCCTCTCAACAGTCACTCCATGATAAATGCAAAAAATTCACTTTTCTACGTGAAGGTCAAAATATGATAATAAAACCCCACTCTAATAGAGAGAGTTTATGTCCACAACAGTTTCGATGTCCACTGGCCCCCGAAGAGGATGCCAGTGGGCATCGAAACGGTTATGGAAATAACTCTGTCTATTAGAGTGGATTTTTATTATCATATAATCACTTCATGATTCGCGTGGGGCAGCTATGGAGCACCTGACCTCTGATCTTTCTGTTATCTCTGATTGGGGCAGAGAAAACCTTGTGGCTTTCAATGCCTCAAAAATCCGTTCCTTCATCTGTCTATTCGTCACAATCTTCCACACGACTATCCCCTTATCGTCAACAACACACAACTCAATCCTTCCCCTTCTCTTTACATTCTTGGCGTTTCCCTTTCTCGCGATCTTTCCTGGAAAGATCACATATACTCTCTTTCTAAAATAGCTTATAAGGCGTCGTTCAAAAATTACGTAACGCTATTTTTGCTAAAACCTGACACCCCCATCCCCCTGTAACGTTCCGTAACATGTGGGGTGTGGGGTGGTGAAAGTGTTACCTAACATCTTAGGGGGGTGTCTGGTCTAGCGTTACAGAACGACGTTCCTGGGGGATCTGGGGTGTCGAGTTTTACAAAAAGAGCGTTACGTAATTTTTTAACGGCCCCTAAGAGGTTAGGTGTGGTGTACCGCTTCCGCAATTTCTTTAACACCATTCAATTGCTATCTCTCTACAGGGATCTTGTCCGTCCCTGTATGGAGTACGCTTCTCATGTGTGGGATGGCTCAACCCATATAACTCTACTTGACGGGGTGGAATAAAAGGCTTTTCGTTTCATCATTCTCCCGCTTCTTACTCACTGTCTTCAGTCCTTCTCTCTTTACCGCAATGTTGCCTCACTCTCTCTCTTTACTATCGCTATTATAACGGATGCTGTTCTTCTGAACTCTCTAACTGCATGCCTCCTCCCTTAAGGAGAGCACGCAGTACCAGACTTTCGACACTTTCTCATTCCTTTTCTGCCCAACTGTCTAACACAAGGGTTAATCGGTATTTTCAATCTTTCATCTACTCAACCGGTCAACTCTGGAACAATCTTACTCAGTCCATCTTTCCTCCTTTCTATGACCTCCAATCTTTCACACGCAGAGTGTCTAGGCATCTCGAAAACCCTGGATCTTGATTTTGGCTTCTTTTTCTTCTATGGGGTGGCGGTCGCTTTTGGCGGCATTCTTCCTTGGCCCTTCCTTTCTGCATAAAAAAAAAATTTAGTTGGATTAATCTTAAGATGTCATTACCTGAATTTCGAAAAAATAACTATATGGCCGTAATCTACATAACAATATAACAATTTTTTTAAGAGTACTGTTTTTTGTGCAAATACGTTGTAAGTTGTTGCAGGTGATGACATTTACTTTAGTTAAAACTTTAAAAATTCGCGTTAAGATACCGGGATGGTTGGATTAATTGTTCAAATTAAATAATTGATTAAACTGTTTATGAAATTCTCGTGAAGATCCCGGGACGGAAGGATTAATACACTCCACTCCTTGTCCTCTTCCTAAGGCCTATCACAGTTCAGCTCTCAACTCCACCTCTCACTTCAAATGTCTATTCTCAACTGTCTGCCGGTTTCTTGCATCTTGCGTTCCGCTCACAACTTTTCATCACTGATGTCGTTGAATATTCTTGGATAGAGTAGAAAAAGGGTCTCTTTGTAGTGAAATTACAGTATATCTGTATGTTGCCCTTGTGTTTCATGCAAAGGGACTTTGTGGCCACCCTATATATTATTTAACTAACTTATTTAGCCTATTTAGCCGTATTAAATCTTATCATTATATATATATATATATATATATATATATATATATATATATATAGTGCTACTTCTAAATTAAACTGTTCATGAATACACGATTGGACGAAACGAAAGGCGTTGTCACGTGACTATCACTTTCATGCCTAATGAGCTGTACAGTGTACAACATGACAAGTATGAATGCGACGAAATCTATTCTTCTGACTTCGTGCCAAAAATCACGTACTCAACTTAGGCCTATTTCCTAACTTTATGATCTATCTATTAAACCGAATTTATGTTTTTCAATTAAGTTGTTACAGATTTTATTATTTCGTATCTATTAATGAATCCCAATTTTGCAATCCCAACACCGAGATATACGACTATTTCCCTTGTTTTGCGTCTTTCTTCATTCATACAAATCATTAAATCAAACTCCAGCAGAGGACAATTTTCCACAAAAATTTCTTATAAATAATAATGTTAACCCTATATGGACAACTGTTACAAATTTCTAACCTTTCATATACATGCATTTATAACTTGTATTGTATATACAATACATTTATAATGTATGGACAGAAAATTCTGTCCATAGAGGGTTAATGATTCAATAGCCAAAACAACGAACTTTTAACATTTCTGAGAGGGAGGGAAACGGGTAGCGGAAAATGTTCTACATCCCCCATTTCTTTTGGAGATTTCATGGGAGAAGAAAATCCAGTTTCCCTTCCTCCAGTAACCCCAGCTGATGTAAAGACAACAATGAACATTTTTAAAGACAAACGCTCGCCATAGATTCCATACTAAACAAAATATATAAGTCATGTAGTGGCATTATTTCCGAACCACTTGGTTTTCACTATAATTACTCCGTTCAGACCGGACACGGTCCCGATCTTTCTAAAAATAGCCGCCCGAGTATACGCTACACTTAAAAATGGTAATCCAAAAGTAGCCACAAATTATTGCCCAATATCTATTTTGCCGACCATGTAATTTTTTGAGAAAATCATACATTAACAATTGCAACTAGTAACGTTTTTTCAGAGGAAAATATTTTGCCACCCTATCAGTTTGACATCAAGGTGAAACCCCTCAACAGAAAATGTTATTCCGTTACGTGAGGAACCCTATAAAGAGATCAACAATAAAAAACTTCAATTGCACTCTTCCTGGATCTATCCAAAGCTTTTGACTCAATAGAACACTCTATTCTAACCGGGTTATTATGGAGTAAAAGGTGTCATTAGATTGATCCAAGTCCTCTTCAAATAAGGGACAGCAATACGTCAGACTAGATAAACGTGAACTAGACTTTCAGTCAATCACACACGAAGTACCGCAGGGTTTGATATTGGGACCCCTCCCATTTCTCTGTTGTCAATGACTTTCATAACTGTCACAACGCAACCAGTATTTGGTATGCAGATAAACCACTTCTCACAGCTGATAATGACTGGTACTTTAAAAGAATAACAAACATGAAGCTTATGACTGGCTGAATGCAAATGAATTATCGTTAAATCTATAAAAGACTTCACATAAGATTATAACCAGTAGAAAACAGAATATAAATTTAAGTATACATATTGCTAACACTATAATTAATAGAGTATCAGAGATGAAAGTGTGAAATGTAATTTTAGATGAAAAACTAACTTCAAAGGACACTTCGAACAGACATTAAATAAACTGTCAAAGTTCACTTATATTTTGTATAAATTAAATCACTACACTCCAAATTACAGATTGCTCTACCTGTATTACACTCGAGCACACTCTCACATCGTATGTAACATCGCACTTCGGGAAAACACAAGCCATTATATTATTTATCCATTGAACGTATTGCATAAATAAATTCAGAATCATATCAGGTGCCAAAACCAAACGAGAACAAACACCTCCTATGCTCAAATCCCTAAAATTTCTTGAACTCAACTTGCAAAACCGAATATCTGCTCACATTTCATAAAATATTCTATAAAGAAGCTCCTGTGTTAATTATGGAAATCATATCAAGCAACAAAGCAAACCATTCAAAGAACCTAAGCCATGATAACAATTTTTACAACTAAAATCCAACTTTACACTTGAAATATCAAGGCGATCTCTCTCATACAAGAGAGCTGATGCCTGAAATAATCTGGCAAAAGATTTAAAAGCGAACGTTTCTCACATAAATTTTGGTATTCAATTGAAAAAGAAAATCTTAGATGGTATTAACTTCTCTCCCTCTTCACTCTTTTTCCTTATATCTTATTCTTTCATTTCGCCTGAAACTTTATAGAAAAGGAATTTCATGTGTAAATTACTGCTTTAAATTAAAACTATTTTCCTAATTTAAGTGTATGGAAATCAGCATTAACAGGGTGTTCGAAAAGTCCCGTCATCCCCTACAAAATGTACATATTGTAATACCAATTTTATTTTTCTGTGATTAATTGAATTTATATGTGATTCATTGACTTTTTTTCTTTTCCAGGTATTACAGTTGTGTGAACAATGGCAGACCAGTCCACTTACACTCTGGAGGAGAGGATAGTGATGAGCACATGGGTTCATGAAAGGTAACATACTGGCAAAACGACGCATGATATCCAGAATGACTTCAACACAAGATTCAATGAGGCTGCACCACCAAACAAGACAGTATTACGCTAGGAGAAAAAGCTGTTTGAAACTGGCTCCATGAAGGACAGACCACGGTCGAGAAGACCAACAACGCGAGCAGAACAATGTGAAGGTGTGATTGCATCGGTGGTTCGTTCAACGAAAAAAATCACTTCGGAAACGATCACAAGAACTTGCAGTCCCCATGTCCACAGTGAGAGATTACATGACAAAAGCTCTCGGCATGAAACCATACCGCCCGTCATTTATTAATTTATTAAAGAATTAAGTGATACAGACATGCAGAAACGATATGAAGCCTGTGAACGGATTTTGACCGTTTTTCCACAATTCTTGCACGTGAAACAGTGATTTTTTTCTGACGAGTGTACAATTTACCGTAGCGCCAAAATGAGAAATGTTTACTTCTGGAGCAAGGAAAATCCACATTTCTTTCAGGAATTGGAACACCATCCACCGCACGTGATGATATGGGGTGCAGTGTCTGCCAGGAACTTGTTCGGTCCATATTTTTTTGAGGGTCCTGTCAACCAAACTGCCCACCTCAACATGTTACGGACTGGTTTGTGCCTGAGCTCGAACGTTTAGGGCTGCTTGGTCGGGTGTGGTTTTAACAAGACGGGGCTTCGGCTCATTTTGCCATTAATGTGTTCAGAGACAAATGGATGGCCGTGGCTCGCAACATTTACCTGCTCCTCTTCAGTGGCCGCCCCGAAGTCCAGATCTGTCTTCATGTGCCAATGCGTTATGGGGTTTCGTCAAGCGGAACGTATCTCTGGTACGTTACCGCACAACAGAGGAACTGAAAAAACGCTGTTCGTGATGTATTTGGTGCAATAACTCAAGCAATGCTGCGTCGATTCTCACACCGCACATGGAGGCGCATAATCCTTTGTTACGAAAATGATGGTGCGCACACAGATATTCTTGATTAGTAACTGTAATTAGTAACTGTATTTACTGTAATTAAAGTGATTTTTGCTAGTGACTTGTTTCTTAAATTACACCTCCCACCACATATAAATACAATTAATCACACAAAAATAAAATTGTTGTTACAATATGTACATTTTGTAGGGGGTGACAGGACTTTTCGAACACCCTTTATACTATTGAATTATATTTCAATAATGAATCCAAATTACTGTTATATAAATGTCATGTCCATACGTATTTAAATTATGTTTAAAGTATGTAACATACATTAAACATGACATTTATGTAACAGTAATTTGTATTCATTATTGAATTAATAATTCAGTAGTACTGTATACATTGGTTAAGGCTGATTTGCATACATTTACATACACTGTATGTAAGTACAGTCAAACCTGTCTTAGCAGCCACCCTTTCAGAACGGCCACTTAAATTTCACCCCTACGAAAAACCCATGTATAAATACCCTTTACATAACGGCCACCCGTTCAACTTGGTCGGTGGTCACCGAAATTACTCCCTTAGGACGATCGTTACTGAACACAACGGTCATTATTTCCCTGAAGTACACAACTGTTTGATAAAATGGCATGTTGACCGGTCTCAACTTGCTCATTTTTCCTCGCAAACATATGCAGAAAGTTGTTTATAAAAACGTTTTTAATTCAGTACAAAAAATTCGAGACAAATTTGAACAAGATTTAAGTGACATTTAACCCTTCCGCTACGGGAGAAGGGTTAAATGTACGTTACATACAATTTAAGGGACATTTAATGATATATATATATATATATATATATATATATATATATATATATATATATATATATATATACACATATACAGTATATTAAATTAAAATAAAACAAAATAGCGCTGCATAACCTGTATAGAAAGGTCACCTGTCTATACAGGTCATAATGACCGTTTCCCTTGGGTGGTCTTTATACACAGATTTGACTGTAATTATTGCCATGAAACGTAACTCTGCCTCATATTTGGCAGTTTCTAAGATGTACTTCAAATTCTGTCCTTTATATTGAAAATTGTACTTTACTTGAACAGTAAAGAATTTGAATATAAGTTTAGGGACAGGTTAAAGGTGTTGTGGCCGCATCCGGCCGGCGTGCCGTATGTTAAAGACCCCTGATTTAGATAATTAGAATTATAATGTTGCTTTCAGTAATCGAACACACACAATCAAATTGTAACAAAGCTTACTAAAACGATGTAAAATTTTACTGATCCACTTTGAAAGACTCCATTTAAATTAGAGTAACTCTTACAGTTGTGGTTTCGTAATACATATTTAAAAATTTTGTTTACAGTTTTCACTTAAGTTAGTCATTAGACTTATTGATTATATAGTAATTTATATTAAATATGCGCATATATCGACATACAAATTCAGTCTTCTAACTAGTTCATGTAGTGAATATTTTCACTAGTATGATGAGTAAATTAAGTAAATTTCACTGAAATGTAGTGAATAAATTAGCAAATTTTGCTAATTTTTTAAAGTGTAATAACTTGATGTAAATACTACCTGACATTAAATGTAGAACAATTGAGTCTAATTTGTATAAAAATATTACTTTTTTAACTATCATACATTTTGATAAATGGAAAAATAAGATACAAAGAAATACAAATCTTGAATCCTTCTTTCAAAACCAATATATCCATTTAAAATTTACTCATTAAACCTTATTCACAAATGAAATTAATCTTCTTTTAATATTTCTATAGCGAAAACAGAACTGTATAAACCGACTGCACATATACGAGTATGATAGATGCAGTTTCTTTACAATATAACAATACAAACACATTCTTGCAATACTGTCGCAAAATATTCACAAATTATTACCATTTGCTCAATAAACTAAATTAGCTTCCGATACTGCAACTTCTCGCTCAATACTCTATTTTCTCAAATTAATTATTCTACTGAGAAAAAAAAGATGTTAAAGTGAAAAGAGAGAGAGAATGAAAAATTCAGACTAAAATAACAATGTGTACAGTATAATTTTGCTCCTTCATCAAATAATTACAGATTTCTCAAACATTCGACACAACTCGCAAACTTTCCATTTCAACTTTTTCCTGAGGACTATATCCATATTAACAAGCATATATATTATATATATATATATATATATATACACACAGTGTTGTGGGCGTTACATCCGGAAAATAGCGGCGCTACTGCTACCGCAACTTGGGCCAAATGTAGAGGCGCTACGGCTACAGCTACTCATTTGGAAAAGTAGCGTTCTACCGCTACTTCTGAAAAGCATTCAAAATTGGAATAATAATTTGTGCAAGTACAGTATTAGAAAATAACATCAATGTACTTATTTGTAAATCACAAATCCAGTAGCTAAGTTATTGCTTTCAGTTACTGAGCAGCTGTGCGAGGAAAAAAGGTGTATACTGTATCGAACAATAGGACATGAATAAAGCAGGCAAAAGGAAGAAACTAATATCTCGTTCTATCTTCTATAGTGGTGGGATAGTAAAAATTGTGTTGATTCAATTCACAGTTCTTTTATTTGATTGCTAATAATGTGGAATAAGTCCTACCAGCAGGCACGAGGGAATTGTAATTTTTAATTGTAATTGATTGTAATTAATTACATTTTTTATGTAATTGACAAGTAATTGTAATTGACTACCTAAACTGTAATTGTAATTGTAATTAATTACATTAGAAAACCAAGGTAAGTGATACAGTTACAGTCAATTACTTTGAATTACATGAAATTTAAAGTTAATGGGTCATACTTATATTTTAAACTACTCGCTCATCATGTCTCAGGGAGTTTTCTTTTGAAATAAAATTTTATTCTTTTTATTTGAAATAAAACGTTCCATTAATCTCAAATGTTCCTAACTGAAGTGCCAGTTTTTTGTCAATATTATTTTGATAAAATAAATGCCAGTTCTTTTGTCTTGTATTAGTATTTTTTTAGTACCTTATCTTTGGCTTCATTAAACCATATCACATAAATACTGTATATCCAATCTCCAATTGTCCATAGAAAGAATTGCTTGATGAAAAATACAGTTCCGTGCAATGTTAGAAAAAAAGTACATTTTATTGACCTAACTTCTAAGATTATCTAGTTTTCATTCAAGATGATGGCCAAAACTAAAAATGGAATTGAAATACCTAGGTAGAAAAACATAACATAAATCAAATAGTGTGTATTTATGAAAAAATGTCATGCTTTGTAACTGTAACTGTAATTAAGTATTTCACCATCTACAATAATTGTAAATGAGAATATGTAAGGTAATTGTAATTGTAATTAATTTCATTGACCAAGTAATTACCCCATGCCTGGCTACTAGTAGAACGAGACTATTTCATGCTTCTTTTTGACCACACCCTAGTGAAAATAATAAAAAAGTCAAATACGCATTATTTATTTATAATAAAATAAGTGTGATTACATGTATGTGGCAGTATCAGGGACTCGATGCTGACCAAGCTAAATATAGCCCATTCCAGCTGATAACGCAGGCAGACTTCGAAGCACCACTACGTCGTTGTTACTAGCCCGGATTTAATTTTTCATTGCATTTATTTATTGTAATATTATTGCCTTGTAAACTATAAGAACAAAAATTGTTTTTATTTACTTTAAAAGTAGCGAGTAGTGAGTAGCGGTTGGAAGTCCTCTAAAATGTAGCGCCCCTACTGCTTTCGCTCTTTTTCCTGAAAAGCAGCGGCGCTACCGCTACGGCTACTAAGAAAGTAGCGCCGCTGCTCCCATATACTGTATGTAATATATATATATATATATATATATATATATATATATATATATATATGAGCTGTCTATGAATTCGAGAGAGAAATACATAAATAAATGGATAAGCAAACTAACAAAAACAAACGCATAAATAAGTGGAACGACCGTTTACATACATTCTCACACTCAAATATGAAACAAAAAATGGTACATGCACAATTTAATACACTTAATTCCCAGCGAAAAATATTTGGCCAAAAAATTTCTGTCCGAATATGCAAGAACAAAAAAAAATGGGGGTTGGGAGTGGGAAGTTGCAATTTTGAAAATTATACATGGACTTTTGAATGTGGAGCATTTATGCATACATTTATTTAGTAAAACAGTTGTATGTACATTTCATACATAGTGAACGTGTCTATAATTCGGCAAAAAGTTTCCCACTTCGCAGTTCAGTGGAAGGATGTAATATATTCATTTATGAATAAATAAATAAATGAAATGAACAGGTTTAAATGTAGTGAAAAATAGTGCAAGTCTGTTTTCATACATATGTATTAGGTTTCGCTAGAAAATCTTAAAATTCTCAAAAATCTATCCAATAAACAAGAAAATACCTTAAAATGAATGAAAAGTTATATTTGATTTATTATAATTATGAGAAAACGACAAAGTATTGCAAATTACAAATTACTTAATAATAAGAGGTCTAACTATTTATCAGCTGTAATTTTAAGGACGGTATTTGTATAAACTTTAGCCAAGACACAACAACTTGCTAATAATATTACTCTAACATTGACGATCGTGCGAAATTTCTTATTTTAACAAAGCTTTCTCTTGGAAGCGATGCGCATTTTCAAACCCAATTAATTAAAATTTTACAAAACTTACGGAACTTCTTTAAGAACATTTGCTAACGTGCATAAAGTATAAAATGCAACGAACACTGATGCAAAGACATTCATATAATACAATCACATATGAAGATAACAGTGGTAGATAAATAACATGAAGTTGCAGATCCTTATTATAGAGTGATTTCTTGTCACCATTAAAACTGAAAGATCTACAAATTTATTTTGAATGTGTCTCGTCACCTCGGTAACTGGAGTTCTCATTCCACGGTAGTGATAGCGAACCTTTTATATATCATGTGCTGAAACTATCAATATACTGTACCTTGACTCAGTGTGCCAAAATCCTATGAACCATATCAGTTTAGTGGGATGGTTATTACTGCATTTCTTCTGCCACAACGTTGATCTTGGATTCACACTTTGAATGCAATACTCGCCGCACTAGTTTCATCACTCTGACAATTCCTTACATTTGATTTAGTAGATTTAGTATAATTTATTGAAAATAATAACTGTTCACACGTATAAGCCAAATATTAGTAAAGGTGCTATCTTGTTAGAAAAGAAAAACTATCTTGTAGGAAATTCCAAACCCTAACAATTACACTTTGTGAACTTAAACACTCCTTTTCTTCACATCGATCACGCTCGATGTTTCAGTGCAATGGTACAGCAACGTCACTGAACTTTTCTTTCTAGATGTTGTTTTCCTGAAGTTCAATGAGTTTTGTTTTTATGTTATCAGACGTCCCACCAAACAAATTCTTCTAGATAATCGCCCTATCCTATTTGGTGAGCGTTCCTGCTTAGCCTATATAGTGATAATGTTTGGTATATTTTACAAAAGTGTCAAAATCTCTAAAAAATATTTTGAAAACAGGGGCGGATTCAGGGGGCGAGGGGGGAGTGAGGGGGGGACTAGTATGTTTCATGGACTGCTCTCGATTTTTCTACGAAATTGCAAACAAGGGCATTCGATGACCCTGATTTTGTTTCTGCGATCGGTTTTCTTGAGAAATGATAAAGAAAACTGTTATTGGATACTGAATAAATTTATTTACTGAAACGACGCAATACACTCCAACATCTTTTTGAATAAGTCCGAGCTGGTGTGGCGCTTACGCCATACAAATTCACAAATTCATCGTCAGGCACATTTTGCCATAGCCACTTCAAATTAATACAAACATCACTCATTGTTCTGCAAAAAAAATGACAAGAATTAGTGCGATAACTTGCAAAAAACAATAGTATAAGAAACTCGATTAGGTTAGGTCAGGTTAGGTTAGGTTAGGTCAGGTTAGGTTAGGTTTCTCAAGAAAACCGATTGCAGAAACAAAATCAGGGTCATCGACTGCCCTTGTTTGCAATTTCGTAGGAAAATCGAGAGCAGTCCATGAAACATACTAGGTCCGCGAGGGGAGCGAGGGGGCCGATCGCTCCCCCCAAACATGAAGCCTCTAAACCTTAAAGGTAAAGAAAGTGAAAAAAGGAGATCAGAAACATAAAGAAGAAACAATACGGCGATAGTGCATAAGTTGGCCGTAAATTATTCTTGAAAAAATACTTGGCTGTAAATTAGTTAACGCCAATTTCTTGTTTGTTTGTGACAGCTTTCGAAAAAAACAAAATCCTCTTAATAATACCTAACATTTTATTTGCTTTATTTCTAGCCTCTAAGCACTGCTTAGAAAATTTTAGATCACTACAGGGTAGGGTTGCCAGATCAGATGGTTTCCAAATCCGGAGATTTTACCTACGAAGCTCATCATTATTT
This sequence comes from Bathynomus jamesi, assembly GCA_023014485.1. NCBI lineage: Eukaryota > Metazoa > Arthropoda > Malacostraca > Isopoda > Cirolanidae > Bathynomus > Bathynomus jamesi. Next base: position 751,638 of record JAJOZX010000529.1, read on the forward strand.
ATGTAGCTAAACCGATATATAAACTTCCTCATTTTTTAGAATAATAATTATCTTGCCAAACATCTGGGTACTTGTAGGTTATCTCCCCTCCCCACCAATTTTGACAGAATATTTTCGTTAAAACTAACGAAAATATCACGACTTAACCTAACCAATTATCAAGGGCGTACAGTTGATCTATTAGATTGAATGCCCGGTTAAACTGGGCATTCAAACCAATCCTTTGCACAATTTAATTATTGCTTTTTCAGCTTTTTTAGGTGGTCCCAACACAACAGTGGAAATAGACGAGTCTTTTTACTCGTCGAAAGTACAACGTTGGTCGTGTACCCGCAGCAATGGGTTTTCGGCGGCATTTGTAGGGAAACTGGAGACTCTTTTATGTATGCTGTACCTGATCGCTCTGCTGCCACTTTATTACCGATAATACAAGAAGCTATACTGCCCGGTACGACAGTTGTATCGAACGAATGGCGTTATAGTAAATACTATTCCAGAAACAATGTTATAATTAATAATTAATAGATCAACTGTACGCCCTTGATAATTGGTTAGGTTAAGTCGTGATATTTTCGTTAGTTTTAACGAAAATATTTTGTCAAGATTGGTGGGTGGGGGGTGGAGATAACCTACAAGTACCAACATCTGTAAGAAAAGAGGCAAATTCTACTTTTAATGACATTTTTACAAAGCTCAATTTCCGGAGACTCCGGCCCAAAACCGGAAACCTGGAAACCCTACTACAGGGGTATGAAGTCACCAAATATTGGGTAATGTCTGTTTTACGTTCGTAAACGCAAATAATTAACAAAATCCTTTATTGAAGCAGAAAAACAACGAACAACTATCAAACAAGGTAAATCAGGTCAGTTGTTGACCTAGCCAATTGAATGCCGGGTTAGGTCAACAATACGCTCTTCATGATTGTTTAGGTTAAGTCGTGATATTTTCGTTAGTTTAAACAAAAATATCATGACTTAACCTAACCAATTGTCAAGGGCATACAGTTGATCTAACTGGGCATTCAATTAACCTAACCGGACATTCAGTTGACCTAACCAAATTATCAAATTATTTTCATAACACCAGGGTTGCCAAAATTATTTCATTAGGTCATTAAAACAATAGACGCTTCGATAGACGATTGTTTTGAGTTTACGAACGTAAAACACGACATTACCAAATATGGTGTGGTTTTGCATTAAGTGCATCATTTTACTTTATCTATTTATAATTTACGGCCAAGTATTTTTTCAAGAATAATTTACGCCAACTTATGTACTATCGCCGACAATACAAAATTAGAGTGAAGCATCCTATAAAAATAATCGCTGTTGCCAAAGAATGCATATAAGGACACATAGATGTTCAAAAGTGAGCCATTTAATATACTGTATAATTTTCTTTAATTGCCCCTAATGATGATGCTTAATAAAATGTTGTTGTTCTCTGACCAAAGACAGATACCTTCCTGCATTCTTTATAGGCAAAACGAATATGTGATAATCGTTGGCAATTCTGTCACACCAGGTGCCTGCCAATATATTATAATCTCAAGTTCTGGAAGGTGACTCCTCCCCTCCCAAATTGTGCTCTGGATCCACCCCTGTTTGAGAATCGGCAAAATTGTTCACGAATTGTCTCAGGTATTTGTCCGAATCACGATCCTCGCGGGTTTTCAAATACGGAAAAACGACTAAGGTTTTCTTTATCCTAACTTTTTTTCAAATGTTTTGATGGCTCCGAACATATATTTTTGTACATTTCAGTACATTGACAGGGACGGATCGAGGGAGAGTAGTCTAGGGTAACACCAAACAGACATCATGCCAAGTATTTTATTTGATCCACATTAGATCACTAATAGAAAATGATATTTTAGGAGGGACAGATATCTAATGAGCACAATGGCATAAAATTTATCGTAAATGTGATAATAAAAACTCACTCTAATAGAGAGAGTTTATTTCTACAACAGTTTCGATGCCCACTGGCATCCTCTTCGGGTGGATACAGAAAAACGAATGAACCAAAAACAAGAGGGAAAACAGTCCAGGGACCATTAAGAAATTCGCACCTAGGTTAGATCCCGTTCACCCAACACCGGAAGGGCATTTTTTTTTTTTTTTATTAAAGGGACCTGCTTATAAGTACATTCGCACAAATTTAAAACTATCTTCTTGTTCTATACATACAGATTCTATTATTTTATTATTTTTTTACATAAATATTACATTTATTATTACATTTATTACATTTAATATTGCATTATTATTTATTACAGACATTATAAATTTATTATTACATTGATTATTACATTGTTGTTTATTACACAGAAATTATAAACCGAAAAACGAATTAAAAAGGCGAGAAGGAAACAATCCAGAGACCATTAAGAAATTCGCACATAGGTTAGACCCGTTCCCCGACACCAAAAGGGCATTTTATTAAAGGGTTCCGCTTATAAGTACATTCGCACAAATTAAAACTATCTTCTTGTTCTATACATACAGATTCTATTATTTTGACATAATTACTGCATTTATTATTGCATTTACATTTTTTAACATTTATTATTATTACCTTTACACTTATTATTACATTTATTTTATTACCTTTATTATTAAATTTATTGCATTTACATTTATTTCCACATTTATTACTTCCATTATTACATTTACAGTTATGTTTATTATTCCATTTACATTTTATCGAAAAAATGAATGAACCAAAAGCGAATAAGGAAACAATCCAGAGACCTTTAAGAAATTCACACTTAGGTTAGAACCCGTTCACCCGACACCGTAAGGGATTTTTTGACCAAGAATCTCATTAGAGGGTCCAGCTTATAAGTACCTTCGCACAAATTAAAATTATCCACTTGTTCTATCCATACAGATTCTATTATTTTTCGTTTGACATAATTATTGCATTTATAAAGTAACTTACTTGATTCCCAATCTACAGCATGATCATTTTGGCTGGCGCGATAAAAAATTGTATTATTAGTATTACAACTTCTGAAGGCATATTTGTGTTCTTTGTCACTAAAGCGGACAAAAGTAACACTGTGGTTATTTTGGACAAATGTGATTATAAACAAAAAATGGAAGCGTTACTTAGTGATGAATTCACCTACACCAAAGTGAGATCGTCCCCCCTAAAGCGTCTTTCTGCTGAATTCAACAAAACTATCAGGAACTTATTAAAAGATGTCCCGGCAATTGACCCTAAAAGATTTCTACAGATTAACCCCAAACTCCCTCACATTTACGGCTTACACAAAACCTATAAGATTAATATACCACTCCGTCCCATTATTTCACACAGGGGTTCCTTTAGTTACAGGTTATCTAAATTTCTTGCAGATAAATTGTCCCCTTAGTTGGTAAATTTTCAGGCTCGCACATCACTAATTCCTGTGACTTTATTAACAAAGTTATGTCCTTAGATTTAAAGCGGGGAAGAATGATCAGTTTTGACGTTGAGTCCTTGTTTACGAAAGTTCCATTGATGATGTACTTAGTTTTTTAGATAGAAAATTGCCAACATGTAACGTAGAACTAGGCATGCCCACATCTGTATTTTAAGAACTGATAAAACTCTGTCACCAATAATGCCTTCTCCTTCGGTGAAGAATTTTATTTGCAACGTTTTGGTATGGGAATGGGGTCCCCTTTATCCCCAATACTGAGTACATTATACATGGAATATTATGAGTTGGAATTGTTGCAAACAATATGTCCCAGAATCTAATTTGGTTTCGTTATGTAGATGGTATTCTCTCATTTTGGACTGCCACTGGAAGAACTTTGACACTTTCTTTCAGTCATTAAATAATCTTGTTCCCTCTATTAAATTTAAATATGAATGGGAGAACGAAAACAATTACCTTTTCTAGATGTTTTGGTCATTAACGAAAGCGGAAAGCCCAATTTCATGGTCTATAGAAAACATACTCATTGTAATTCGTACATTCATTATTTTTCATATCATGATGAAGGAGTTGAAAGCTCAATTATTTCTTCCATGTTTCTAAGAGCACTCAGGATTTGTAGCCCACATTTGCTGGACCCTGAAAATTCAAAGATTTGGAACATTTTTTAGGATTTAAAATATCCTGAGTGGTTTATCAGAAAGGCGTCTTTTAAAGCCAGAAAATCTTTTTATGCCCCTCGGGAACATTCAGTTAACCAAAAACAATATGTGAGTTTGCCTTACATTGCCGACTTAGAAAGAGTAAAACCGTTGACGAAAGATTTTAAGTTTGCTTTGCCGTTCAAATATTCGTCCACCATAAAAAGTACATTGGTTAGGAATAACGTTGCAAAACAGGAACAAGCCTGTGTCTACAGCATTCCCTGTAAAAGTTGTGATTCAGTATCCGTAGGAGAAACTGGAAGAAATATTGAAACCCGTATTAAAGAACACAAATATGCCTTCAGAAGTTGTAATACTAGTAATGCAATTTTTTGTCACGCCAGCCAAAATGATCATGCTATAGATTGGGAATCAAGTAAGGTACTTTATAAATGCAATAATTATGTCAAACGAAAAATAATAGAATCTGTATGGATAGAACAAGTGGATAATTTTAATTTGTGCGAAGGTACTTACAGTATAAGCTGGACCCTCTAATGAGATTTTTGGTCAAAAAATCCCTTACGGTGTCGGGTGAACGGCTTCTAACCAAGTGTGAATTTCTTAAAGGTCTCTGGATTGTTTCCTTACTCGCTTTTGGTTCATTCGTTTTTTGGTAAGATGTAAATGGAATAATAAACGTAACTGTAAATGTAATAATGGAAGTAATAAATGTGGAAATAAATATAAATGCAATAAATGTAATAATAAAGGTAATAAAATAAATGTAATAATAAGTGTAAAGGTAATAATAATAAATGTTAGAAAACATAAATGCAATAATAAATGCAGTAATTATGTCAAAATAATAGAATCTTTATGTATAGAACAAGAAGATAGTTTTAATTTGTGCGAATGTACTTATAAGCGGAAGCCTTTACTAAAATGCCCTTCTGGTGTCGGGGGAACGGGCTCTAACCTGGTGCGAATTTCTTAATAGTCTCTAGAGTGTTTCCTTCTCGCCTTTTTCATTCGTTTTTCGGTTTATAATTTCTGTGTAATAAACAACAATGTAATAATCAATGTAATAATAAATTTATAATTTCTGTAATAAATAATAATGCAATATTAAATGTAATAATAATAAAATAATAGATCTGTATGTATAGAAGAAGATAGTTTTAAATTTGTGCGAATGTACTTATAAGCGGGTCCCTTTAATAAAAAAAAAAAAATGCCCTTCCGTTGTTGGGTGAACGGGATCTGACCTAGGTGCGAATTTCTTAATGGTCCCTGAACTGTTTTCCCTCTTGTTTTTGGTTCATTCGTTTTACTGTATCCACCCGAAGAGGATGCCAGTGCGCATCGAAACTGTTGTAGAAATAAACTCTCTCTATTAGAGTGGGTTTTTATTATCATATTTTGACCATCACGTAGAAAAGTGAATTTTTTTGCATTTATTATCGTAACTGCATGAAAATTGTGGATTTTATGGGCAATTTTGGAAAAATGGTGTAAAGCGTTTTTTGGACTTCAGTAAAATTTCGACTTGGTCTCCTTTGGGAATCTGGTCTAGCGGGTGCACGTGCCCCATAGGCTCCCCCCGGTTCCACCCATGATTGATCCCTCTGTTTGCGAGCTACTCGTACCCTGAAATGGGTGTATGGGCAGAATAATGCTCAGTGTAAAATATTTTAAACTTTTCATCTTACTTCTACTTAAGCTGTAACTACAAATGTCTTAAACATCGATTGATTAAAATATACAGTGATATTCCACACTGTTTGGGGATCTCTAGTATCCACAATGTTGTCTAAAAGCTTCACTTTTTAACCTTGGAAAACGACACTAATAATACCTCATAAGACGCGTATTAAAAATTATGATATAGCTTTAAAATTCACTCACTTTCCTCAAACTTCCTAACTTACGCGACTGGAAGTTATCAGCTGTCCTACTTTGTAGCATTACATATGAGCTTCACTACCAAATCTAAAACTCCTGCTCGAATCTCTTGTACCTCTGACAACTCACTGGAATTCAAAAGTATCAAATACTGAATGGTGATATATATACTGCATATATAAAATAAAAATTAAAATGGTACATTTGGTATATGAAAATGAATGAAAATGAAAATGAAAAGGTTTATTGCCAGACTATAGTCCATATGACAAATATTATTAATACAATGACAGTTCATATACTAAGGATAGAAATATATACAATTGATAAGAAATAATACTGTAATGTCGAAGTTAAGAGGAGCTACAGACAGACGTTTTCGTACCAAGAAGTCCATAGCTTAGACCTTAGAGGATAAATGGCAGGACTCATGGATAGCTTGGATGATCGAGTTGGTTGATTTTTTAATTCTTTGCATTAGACTGTGTTGAGCACGTCTTGTTACCTCCGGGAAGCTCGAGACATTGCGGGTAGCAAACATTTGCGAAGATGAGCATCTCGGAGGTAATTTATGTAAGAGTCTAAAAGACCTGTTGTAGAGCAAATTTAGAGTTCTGCCAGAACCTTTTTTATAATTCACAGTTGCTGTCCGTATATATTACTGCAGAAAGTACGAAAGAGTGTGTCTTTAGCTTCACTTGTACAGAATCGAAAGTTCCTTATGGTCATATTCGCTTTAGCACACAGGCTTCGAGATTGTTTTCTTATATCCGAGTCATCACTCAAGGAGCTGGTAATAGTTTGACCCAAATACTTAAACTCATGTACTTCCTCAATTACTTCACCATTCATTTTAAACCTTATATCATCTGGCTGATTACAGCTTTTAGGATGAAATTGCATAACCTTAGTTTTTGTAACATTAAAAAGAATATCATGTTTCTGCGAATACACTTCGCAGATATTTAGTAGCCGATCCAGACCTTTAACAGAGGGACTTATTAACACCATATCATCTGCATAAACTAAGTTATTTATCCTTGTGTTATCTATACAACATCCCACTGTTGCCTCATTAAGTGAAGCAATTAATCCATCGAAATACACATTAAACAGCATAGGGGAGAGCAAGGAGCCTTGTCTCACCCCGCAAGAGGAGCCAAAACACTCGGATAGTACATTGCCCCACCTCACAGTGAAAGATTGGTGGGAATACCAAAATTTCAATAAATTTAATATGTACATGGGAACCTTCCTGTCTTCTAGTTTTGCAAATAAAATATTGTGGTTCACCCTATCATATGCCTTACTTAATCTAGGAAACAGCTATAAATAGTTGAATTACTGTCAATGTATTTAGATATTGTTTCTTTAAGTACATAGATACACAGGTCAGTTGAGTGGGACCTTTTAAAGCCAAACTGCTTAGGAGATGTCCATAGGAAATCATTTAATCGGCGTAACAAGAGTTTTTCTAGTAGTTTCGAGAAGCAGGAAGCGACAGCAATAGGCCTGTAATTATTGCTGGACAGAATGTCTCCGTACTTATTTTTGACCAGGGGCAAGATATATACCCTCATGAACTCTGCAGGGATATAGCTATGAGCAAGCATGGCTGATAGGAGCAATGATATATGCAGACATACTACGTCATTTGCATATTTTAAGTGCTCATTCGATAAGTCATCTACCCCTGACGCAGAACCAGTCTTTAACTCTTTAATTAACCTCTTTACTTCAAAAATGATATCAAAGTATTTTCACTTGTCCCTCCCACAATCGTTTCGCTGCAATCTATCTTAAGATTATCCCTACTCACACTGTTAAGAATGTTAGAATAGTGGTTTTTCCACAGCTTTGCAATTTCATCCTCCCCCGACACCCCATCGATTGTCGGAGGGAGGACATTTTTGACACCCGTTTGATTCTTAACAAATTTCCAAAATTTGTTATTATCGTTACTAGGTTACCTGACCCGGCTTTGCCCGGGTTAAGGTTAGGTACCCCCCCGGGTACCTAACCCCCTAACGGGCATAACCCCGTCCCCCATTACCCCACCCCTCCCCATTACCCCCACCCTTTTACCATTACTGCCCCGGATAAATTTCACAAACAGACAAACAGACAGGCTAAACTACAGAAAAGAACGCAGCCTTGAAAATTTTAAGCTTCACATTGTGTCAAGATTTCTGAATCTGATCAGATAGCCCCCAAAACTCCTCTGACCAAATAATTGAACTCCCAATTACTGTCGGTTCAATTATTTGGTCAATAAAAATATAGAAAAGAACACAGTCATGAAAATCTTGAGCTTCACATTGCCGAAAGTGTGACGGACGGACAGACGGACAGACAGACGGACATCTCTCTTATTATAGTATAGATTTATGCGAGCTTCAAAGGCTTTTGATGCTCGAATAGACTCTTCTTCCTGTTTACATCGCCTTATGGCCGCCTTATACTGACCCCAACTTCTACACATATTCAAGTATACTGGTCCTAATCTGGGTCTACCATGAAAGCACCACAAATCATAGGCGTCTTTCGATTCCCTCTTCAGGGGGGCAATAAAATCATTCCATCCAGGCATAATCTTAGTATAATAGTTGTAAGATTTAATCAGGGGGCTTCCTGCTTCTCTTAACAAGGATATTATCTTACTATAATACCTATCTATGAGTTTACAGTGAGAATCATTTGAGCAAAGATTATTACAGGCAAGGTGCAAAATTTCTAAATTATTAAAGAGGTGACTTGCTCTGTCTTTGTATTCTATTCTCTGCTGCATCGTAACATTGGACCAATCGACGCGATTATTCTTACCTATTGAGATCTTGTTAAGTCGTGTTGCGCATAAATTGGTAACGTTAATTAATATTTATAATGGTCTATGATCAGAAAGAAGGAAATCATGCAGAATATGAACTCCAACAATTCGATCCTTTAGATTATTACTAGTGAGACAATGATCAATCCACCTGGTGGTACCACTCATATCACTAACGTATGTAAAATTACCACTGGCTACCCCTAATACATCTACATCACTTATAAGGGTTTCCAAAAAACCTCAGGCCCCCCCCCATTTGCAGCTTACATGTTTACTTATATCAAAATAGTTTTTAGTGATTATAAAAATATAAAAAATTCTTTATTTATTGCAGGTATTAAAATTACTCTAGCTGATAAAGTGATAATATAATGGCTTCTCAATTAATTGGTGATTCGGAGAGGCAACGTGTCATAGATCGCATACGAGCAATAACATTTCGGGAAGCTCGTGATGCTGGAGCCACCTTTATAACACGTTCATGGGTTGCCAAAAAGTTGCGAAGAAGTGAGGACTTCGTCAAAAGAAATTGGAATAAAACTTTGGATGAATATGAAATGGATACAACCAAATCTGGGCGCCCAAATTTGCCACTCTCTCAGCAAACGAAGGACATCATTGAAAGCGGTACGCGTAAGCGGAAAAACAGCTGTGCTAAACTTTCTAGAGATATCGAAGTGTTGAGAGGAAAGATCGTTAGTGGTGAGATCATTCGACTGTACCGTCATAGGTAAGTTTTAAAGCCTTGGCATGAATTTCCAAAGCCAAGAAAAACTCAACTTAACATTGATGACAGAATGTGGTTTGCCCATTATCTTGAAGATTGGGATGTGGATGATTTCATGCATTTAGCTTTCTCCGATGAATTTTTGTTTACGTAACACGTCGGCCTAACTACCAAAATGATCGAGTGTGGGCCACAACACCAGATGAAATCGATGACAATGAACATTATCGCGAATTATTAAAAAGTCCAGACTGTGTTGGTGTGTTTGTTTTGTTCACTGCAAAGAAGCTCATGTGGGTGCTGAAGCCAAATGGTCAGAGTTGGGATGGACAGTATTTTCGTGATATTATTCTATCCCAGCATGTCATTCCTTTTCTAAGAAACCCAAACAATGTTATGGATGTCGATCAGGTCACACTTCTGCACGATAAGTCCCCCTGCTTTAAGGCATTAGCCACTCAACCGTTGTTGCGGAACCATGAGATCGATTTCTTTGGAAATGAAGAATGGCCAGGAAATTCTCCTGACCTGAACGTCTGTGAACACATTGGATCGGTTATAAAGGACAAAGTTGAATGTCTCTTGTTTCAAGAACCTGCAGCAAATCGATTTTCGAAGGCTACAATGACGCAACACATTGAAACTGTTTTAGCAAATTTGCGTAACGATCAAGATCTATTCACGTCACTTTTGGCAAGCTACCCAAAGCGAATTCAGGCTGTCTTGGAAGCCAATGGCGGGAACACCAAGTTTTAATTGTTTCTCATTAAATGCAGGATTAAATTCTCTTTTGTAAGGTATGTTTAGTTTTACTGTACCTCTAATGGTTTAGGCCATGGGCGAGGGGGGCTAAGGTTTATTGGAGCCCCGTACTTAATTTGTCCGACTCGCACATGTTACCCAATTCTACAAAGAATTCTGAGTTCACATGTGCGTTAAAGTCCCCCATTATTATACAGTGAAAATATTTGGGGTTATCTGATAATGACTTAATTTTGTACAGCAAATCAATGTATTCATCTAGATTACTGCCGTTGTTATATGGTAAATAGCAGTTTACAATTAGTATGCAATAGGGCGGATCGAAAATGAGGTTTTTAAACGTTTTTTCGAAATTCAAATATGGCTAGTGCGGAAAATATGTGGGTGCTATAGATAATGACTGTGCATAAATATTAGTCCTGCGAAATTATATCTTCGGTGCCACAAAGCCGTCGAAAAAAGTGAAATATAATGATTTTCTTATATTCTGCATTAGTACAATAACTGAAACTTACTTGTTATTATTATATATTAAGTGTTCCAATTACCAAAATAGTTACTGAATTACGCAGCTCTTAGTTTATTTAGATCAATGTTCTTTTGATTAATGATCTAAATAATCCAGAACTCACCACGAGGAGGTGGCTGCGTGTCGAGCTCCACCCATGCCCTCCCAACCACCCATCCTTGCGCATGTTTTTTTCTATTAACGTTTTATTTAAACTTTATATTCAGCTTTACTTTCGAATGATGGCATTTTTATACGTGACTGAAGTGTTGATCTTATGAAGCCATCTCGCGCGTTCAATCCAAATACTTTTGATGATGCTTCAGTCACTAATTTTACCATTCTTTCTACTACTTGTGTATGACAAGGGAATTTCTCGAATGGAGGGGTACTCTTGTTTTCTATGAATTCTTCAATCTCATTTTCTGTCAGGTGTCTTGTCACAGGTGGTTCAGTGACAATGCATTTTTGCCAATTAATTAAATCAGTATAATCATTAGCTTCAAATTGAATAACAGGTACTGTGAAACGCCTCACAACTTTTTCCTTGTTTGTTTGCCCTGCTTTCTTTATTCGCCTCCACGCTAATTCTCTTATGGCGCTGCGGTCATCATGAATCATTGATGCTAGAATATTTTCTGGATTTGCAAAAAATGCATTTCTTTGTATGACAGGGTTTACAATATCCTTTACTTCGTCATTCAGTGTTCTTGTTAGTTCAATAGTTTTGAAAACATGTTTTGAGCCATTGACAAAAGACGTACTTTGCTTAATAGAAAACCACATTGGGATGTAGACCTTCATTATAAAAGAAGCAATGTTCATGAGGTTCTCAGATGGACTTACAGTTGAAACGTATAGACGAAGCAAACGATTTGCTGTAGTCAGCCATCGTGAATGTGCCATTTTGCCTGGACTACGATGAGCAAGATCTGGAGAGCAATATCCCTTTGTTATGGCCTGATGAATATCAATTAGATATTTTTGGTCGGTGCTAAGATCTTCACAGTCTACAGTTGGTTCCTCAGCATCAATCCTTTCAAACTCGACAATAGGAAGACTCTCACAGTTCTCTAATTCCCTGCCAATAGGACCGGTGAATCCGCGGGGGCCAGATGTTTTTCCATCCAGCTTTGCAACTAAATGGCGTAATGGCAATTCATTGGCATGGAGCTGGCACACTAAATGTTGAACTGGCTTCTTCAGCTTCAATTCTATAAGCCTTATAACGCCTCCCTTTTCTCCAGTGTTGACTGCTGCACCATCGCATCCAATGGCAACAAGGTTTTCCAGGTTCATGTCATTATTTCCAATATACTCAAACATTCATTTACATATTTCTTCAGCTGATCCAGAATTCACAGAATAATGGCCCAAATAATCTGAACCAGGTTCTCTCACTAAAGTGATATGTTCTTCTGTTATCTTCTTCTGATATACTTTGGACTCTTTTTTTTCTTGGAAGAGTGTAGAATCTTTTCGACCATCAAAATAGATTCCTCTGATTGGGACCTGATTTTGATCTTTCATAATTTCTGATCTCTTCTTTTGTCTTTCTCTTCTGATTTTACTCCTATCCACTACTTCAGATGTATTGTCAATAGAAACTTCTCCAATATCTTGCAATACTGCACTAACAATGAATGCTGCAGCTCGATCTGAAACTGCATCCTGTCACAAGCAGTAGCCACTGAAGGTAGATTTGTAGTTTTCCTTTTCTTGAATAATTGTTCTTCAGGTTGTTCGAGCTTTCTCTTCGAGCTAACTGGCTCTGGAAATGTATCGTCTGATATTTCGCCAGATTCACTTTCACTATTTGATGTCGATGATGATAATTCAACATTTGTATCCTGCAATTTCTCCTGTGAAGATTCTTTGGTGAGCCTCACAGCTTCTTTTTGCTTTCTTAGCAACGTAGATGCTTTTTTCTTTGAGAGTGTAATATCTACTCTATCAATAAACAGTTTTCTTTCACTCCTTTGATCTAAGAGGAACGTCACTTCTTCCTTTGGAACCGTTTTTTCTTTGGGACAAGAACATTGTGTTAGTACTTTGCACTTGCACGCTGCAATGTCAAAAAGTTTCGTGTGTGCTTCTTTTTTGAACATATCAATCTTTGCTTTGTAAGCTTCAGAATTTTTTCTGCTTTGGTATGGCTTCATAATGACACGATACTTTTCGTGGTAGCTTCTGAACATTGTTTCAATTCGCCTGTCTGACAGAATTGGGACGGAAGCACTTTCCCAAATTGTTTTCAATTTATCAACAACTTGTTCTAATATTTGAGATACTGAAGGATCTTTATTAGTATTCTGTTTCAAATCGTTTCTTACAAACAAGTAATATTTAAAAACTCCTTCGTATGTAGGAAGATTTCTGTGCCACAAATCTTCCCCCATACCAAACATGGGGCACTCAGTTGAGGCCCTGATTGATTTTGCACAAACTCGAGACATTTTGAAAGTATACAAATCTGAAAAAGAAAGAGCTAATATCAATTATACGTTAATTTAAGTTAATAGTACATGGCAAACTTAGGGCAACACAATACAGAAATGCAAAATATATAAGAAATATAGTTTAGACTATCTGAGTAACGCCAACAACAGAACACCCACCTGCTACGAGAGCGACAGCTACACTGAACCGAGGTACTCACGTGACAGCTGAGTGAGCTGACTATAGAAAACTGTTTTTAGAGAATAGAAACTTTTTTTAAAGGTTGACTGAGCTATTTTTATACAAGTGTGAATAAATTCTTGTCTATTGTGCATCGTGGACTCTTCTGTAATTATTGGTTAAAATCTGCTTTTTTCAATTTTTTTTCAATATTGAAGGTCATTGTGGCACCTGAAGATATTAATGTTATGATTTTAAATTTATACCAGCTTATTTCCTCACTACTGCACACATTTTCCACACTAGCCAATTTGAAAATTCGAAAAATGAGTTTTTCACTCCGCCCTAGTATGCAATCACTGTTCACTTCTAATTCAATGCTAACAACCTTACATTATCGCTTTTTAAAAATTTTATATGTTTTGACAAATTTTTCCTTATTAAGAAAGCAACACCACCAAAAGACCTACCGTACATTAATTCATCTGACAAGTCTACTGCTGATGACGCATGGTACATAAAGTCATCATGGATGGTAGAGAGGAATTTTAGCTCTTGCTTAGGTAGCCAGTGCTCCTGCAGGAGTATCAAATCTGCACTGTCGCAGATTTTATGAACATCTACAGTTGAATTCCTCACTGACCTTACATTATATTAGACTATTTTCAACAAGTTATCCGCCATGACTGATAGAGAATTTATTATTAGTAAGATTATTATTATTATACACAGTACAATTTTCAGGCATTACCGTTAGGGCGCCTATTACTATTATTATTATTATTATTATTATTATTATTATTATTTTGCCTGTTATCAAATCTCCTGCAAAAGTGAATAAACTCCTTAACAATAATACCGTCTGGCCTTTGACTCATATTATATGGGTTGAAATGCGCATTTACACCTTTAATTATTACTTTAAATGAGTTATAATACGGAGATTTCGTGTTTAGTTTATTAACTATCAATATACTTTGTTCACCAATGACTTCTTCCATCATGTGTCGAATATCGCTTGCCTCGATCGAGAGCTGAATTCGCGACACAAAGAGGGTGAGATTCCCCATCGGTGGCCTCGCCGCGGAGACCTGGTTGAGGAAATCTTCGGGAAGGGCGCCTGTTAACAGTTACCCACCCGTCGCGTCGTCCTCCTCCCTCGATCTCCCTGAGGCAGGGTTCGCCTGCCTGGGGGATGGGTGGCACAACCTTTGGGGGATAGGAGGCCCCTCCCTTACTCTGTGGCTTGGTGAGGGTCTGTTAGCGGTGTTTATATATATATATATACTAGGTGAGGTACCCGGCGTTGCCCGGGTTAATTGAATGCCCGGTTAGGTCAATTGAATGTCCGGTTAGGTCAACTGAATGCCCCCAAAACCCCCTCACCCCCATTTATGCAACTTGCGGGCTAACCCCCTCCCCCATTATCCCCACCCCTCCCCCATTACCCCACCCCTCTCCCCCACCCCCACCCTTCCACCATTACTGCCCGGGATAAATTTCACAAACAGACAAACAGACAGGCTAAACTACAGAAAAGAACGCAGCAGTGAAAATTTTGAGCTTCACATTGCGTCAAGATTTCTGAATCTGATCAGATACCCCCAAAACCCCCTGACCAAATAATTGAACTCCCAATTACTGTCGGTTCAATTATTTGGTCAATAAAACTATAGAAAAGAACACAGTCATGAAAATCTTGAGCTTCACATTGCCGCCCATAATACAAACAGACAAACAGACAGGCTGACTGACTCTGTATTGACATTCTTCATCCCATAAGAGGTTCCCGTGCCAAATTTATAGCTCTAGGTTAAACGGTTTGCGCTTGCATAAAGGACAGACAGACAGACAGACAGAAAGGCGAAAATATATAATAAAAAGAATATATATATATATATATATATATATATATATATATATATATATACTAGCTGAGGTACCCGGCGTTGCCCGGGGTAAATTTCAAATTGCTGTTGCATGTCGTTCACGGTCAGCTTCAAGGCGTGATTGTCTTTCTTGGGGTGTTTCTCTTGCTCTGGTAGCTGCTACACTTTCTCGGACAGCTTCAAGACGTGACTGTCTTTCTTGGAGGTTTCCTCTTGCTCTGGCTGTTGCATGTCGTTCACGGTCAACTTCAAGGCGTGATTGCCTTTTCTTTCTTGTGAGCTTTCCTGCTTCCGGGCTTCTTTATTTTTTCTGGCTGCTGATGTAGATCTGCCCAAACTTGCCCGTTTCGTTGGTGGCATGGTAAAGTTGTTGGGATTTTCAAAAACTGCAAAAAAACATTGCCGCATTAACTTCCTGTAACTATTCGCACAAACAGACAAACATAAACAGACAGGCTGACCGACTCTGTGTTGACATTCTTCATTCCATAAGATGTTCCCGTGCCAAATTTGGTAGCGCTAGGTCAAACGGTTTGAAGTCGTCCTAAAACATAATTATATGTGAAGCTCAAGATTTTCATGACTGTGTTCTTTTCTATAGTTGACCAAATAATTAGTCATGAAAATGTTAAGATTCAGAAATCTTGACACAATGTGAAGCTCAAAATGTATTTTAATCGCGGTGCAGGGGCCTTCGGGCCCAGTAATTTTAATTATTTAATTTATTAACATTCTTCATCCCATAAGAGGTTCCCGTGCCAAATTTGGTAGCTCTAGGTCAAACGGTTTGCGCTTGCATAACGGACAGACAAACAGACAGGCGAAAATATATAATAGACTAGGTGAGGTACCCGGCGTTGTCCGGGTTAATTGAATGCCCGGTTGTCAACTGAATGTCCGGTTAGGTCAACTGAATGCCCCCGAAAAACCCCTCACCCTCCTTTATGCAACTTAGGGGCTAACCCCCTCCCCAACAACAGGACCATCATCTATGCAACCTCAAACACCAGTAGAAGTAGAGCCTGATGAACCAACAAGTGGCCCATCTTCTGTTCAGCTTCAAACACCACACACAGGCATTTCTACTGAGCAACAAGAACCAAGATCTGTTCCACCGCTTGATCCTTATGAATGGCTAGTTGTCCTGTCAGATGCCTTGAAGACAGATCTGGTGTCTCGAGGACCATTTCAAATCAGTCCAGATTTCACATTCCCTGAAAGAGAGGACGGTAGAAGCTTTCATCACCATTACATGTACAGAACATTAATTAATGGGGAAAAAATAAAGCGAAGCTGGCTGATGTACTCTAGAAGGAATGATGCTCTTTATTGCTTCTGCTGCAAGTTGTTTTGAAGGAAGTCGTACAAACTAATTACGGATGGACTTTCAGACTGGATAAACGTTGGTTCGCTTCTGAAAGGCCATGAAAATAGTTCAGAACATGCAGATAATATGGCAACATGGAAGTATCTGGAACTGCGGCTAAAAACTGGGAGGACCACTGACCAAACTGAAATGTCATTAATGGAGGTAGAGCGAAGACGCTGGCGAGATGTTCTCACACGTCTTGTATGTATAATCCAATCACTGGCAGAGAGAAACCTTGCTTTCAGGGGGTCTTCCTCTACATTGTACAATCGAGACAATGGCAATTTCTTGAAGGAGGTTGAGCTGCTTGCCAAATTTGATCCAGTGATGAAACAACACATCAGCAGAGTCAAAAGTGGCCAATATAGTCATTCAAGTTGCCTAGAAAACATCATTCAAAATGAGCTCATTGGGTCCATTAGTGGGAAGATTTTGGATGCCATTGTTGCAGAAATAAAACAAGCTAAATATTACTCACTCATTTTAGACTGCACTCCAGACATAAGCCACCAAGAACACATGTCGATTATTATCAGAACTGTTAAAATGGGTGAAGTATCAGAAATAAAAGAATACTTCTTGGGCTTTCTTGAGGCTTCAGAAAGTACAGGCCTGGGTTTATCAGTTCTGATTCTGAAGGGACTAGATGAACTGAATATTCACTTTGATGACTGCAGAGGACAGTCATATGACAACGGAGCGAACATGAAGGGCAAGAACAAAGGTGTTCAGGCAAGGTTACTAGAGAAGAACTGTCGTGCACTATGTTCCATGTGGGGCTCACACTCTGAATCTTGTAGTGGCTGATGCAGCTAAAGCTTCCACAGATGCCATCAGCTTCTTTGGCAACGTACAAAAATTGTACAACCTTTTTGCAGCAGCTACACAGAGATGGACAATCCTAAAGAAGCACGTGAACATAACACTAAAGTCTTGGAGTGAAACCAGGTGGGAGAGCCGGCTTAAGAGCATTGAGGCTGTACGATACCAGAGCCACAACATCAGAGAGGCCCTGTTGGAAGTCAGAAACAATGCCACAGATGCCATAGCCAGGACTGAAGCACAAGCACTTGCAGAGGAGGTAGGGTCTTATCGCTTTCAGATTTGCACAGTAGTATGGTATGACATTCTTCATGCAGTTAACCATGTGAGCAAACTTCTGCAGTCTCCTACAATGCAGTTTGATGTGGCAGTCAACCTCCTCACAAAAACAAAAGACACTCACCAGCTACAGAAACACAGGTTTTGTTGCAGCACAAGTCGTAGCTAGGACATATGTGAGGAAATGAATGTGGAGGTTATGCTGAAGAAGAGGCTCAGATCCACAAAAAAGCACTTTGCTTACGAAGCTCCTGACGAACCATTTACAGAAGCCTTAAAGAGGCTGGAAGTCAAATTTTTCAATGTGGTGGTGGATTGTGCCATCGGGTCAATAAATGAGAGATTTAAAACATTAGATGATGTAAGGGACATATTTGGGGCTCTCCTAAACTTCACCACAGTAAACAAGGAAGACTTGCCCTGCAAGTGTGAAAAGCTCTCTAAGATACTCAGCTCTGGAGCTGACTCTGACAGTGATGGAAGAGACTGGCCCTCGAAATTAAGAACTTGCCGACTTTACCTTCATACAACATGACTGCATTGGAGCTTCTCTCCTTCATTCATCAGAAGCAACTGGAGGAACTATACCCCAATCTCTGGGCTGCACTAAGAATTGCCTGCACTCTACCTGTGATGGTAGCGTCAGCCGAGAGGAGCTTCTCTAATATGAAGCTAATCAAGAACTACCTCAGATCATCAATGGGGCATGATCGCCTCAGTAGCCTTGGCATCATAAGCATCAACCAGGACGTTGGCAGGGAGATTTCATATGATGATGTTATTGATGATTTCGCCCAGAAAAAATCTAGGAGGCAAAAATTTTGAAGATACAAACTGTTCTGTATAACTGTT
Source organism: Bathynomus jamesi (assembly GCA_023014485.1). NCBI lineage: Eukaryota > Metazoa > Arthropoda > Malacostraca > Isopoda > Cirolanidae > Bathynomus > Bathynomus jamesi. Next base: position 770,280 of record JAJOZX010000529.1, read on the forward strand.
AGCTATTACACGATTGTATCGTAGAGTTAGTAATTGTTTGGTAGTTGATAATTGCATTATTTTTTTATACATAGTTCTGTCATTTATTCTAAATAATGTATAAGCTAATTTTCAGGAATTTCATGACGAGTATTTTTTCTGTTTGTCTTCTGAAAGTACTATTTGTTGTTTTGGACATAAATGTTTCATTAAAATGGTTTCATAATTGTTTTTTATTAACACAGCCATTTTTTGTATGTGTGTGCTGAGGTGATGTAGTAAGGCGTGAGTTGGTGGATAGAGGGGTGGGGCCTCAAATGGGTATACTGCTTAGAGCCCCCTAATGGCTAGAAACGGCCCTGTAAATGTTGATTAGTGTGGTAGTGTTTTTTGCGCGTGTTTTAATGTTAATTGCCTGTATTTCTATCGTGTTATCTGCTTAGATTGTGTTTGTAATGTTTTGGGTGGCATCAGTGTAGCTAATGCTTTTACGTATGTAAGTGATGAGTCCATCCCAGATTATGCAGTAGATATTTATTGTGAAAATTATTTTAAAAATCGAAGATGATGTGTTTTGTGCCATTTAAGTTTTTAGTTCAGATTTTGGGACTAATTTCTGTGTTGTGGTTGTCAATAATAAAGTATGAATTTTAAAACATACTCTTGTAATTTTTCTCTTAAATGAAAGTCTTACTGATATGTAATTTATGCTCATATTTTTACAAAAGTTGAAGGGAACATGCTTTTTACTATTTAAGTTTCTATTTTCTTGTATTTATGGCTTTTGTTTCTGAGAGCACATTTTTGAACTAAGAAATGTTTGTAGTCATAGGGTTGTCGAGAGTGAAGTGTTTTAATTTTCAGCGAGAATTATACCAAATTGCGCGTAATACAGAATAACTTTATTCAATACATTTGTCATATCTAAGACAGAGTAATTTATTTGGTACGTGAAACTGAGAATATTATTTACTTTCTTCATCTTCATGTTAATTAACGGGATGTCATTCGAACTTTCTTTTATAATAATGTTTTTAGCTTTTTATATTAAGAATTTCAATTTACTGGTTTATGTAGTGAATGCATTTGCACTGACAATGATCCATCTTCTAAATTTCTGTGTTTTTCTGATCATCTCTCTTAACTTTGGTGTTAAGAGTGTTATTTAATTTATCTCTGCGGCACACAGTAACTGAATTTAGATGAAGGTTTCACTGACTGACAACGTTCCAGTTTATCAAAAATATCTATTTTTTTTTAATATGTTTAGATTTTGGTTCATCCTGTCATTTGACCAGGTACAGTAACTGAATTAACAAAGTGAAAGATAAAAATAAATTTAAAAATTTATAGATAACATGAACCTCTATTTCTGCCAGTAGTATGACCGCAAAAAGAGGGAGTGCATATGGAATGTTGATGAAATGAATGCCAGTGCCACCCACCCAACCCCCTTGTTGCAAGGTGCCAACACCCTTTCCCCCTCATCCAATGCCACCCCCCAGGGTGCCAAAAAAAAGGAAAAAAGGGGGAATCTCCCCAGCTGCAACAAGCTGGGGGGGTCCACCTAACCTAAGAGAGAGAGAGAGAGAAGAAGGAAGAGAGAGAGAGAGAGAGGAAGACAGATCATCCTACGTCTGTGAGAGACAGACGCATAATGGGAGCTCAGGGTAGCATCACTTGGCTTAGAACTCAAAATCCGCCAGTTGACTTAGAAGACTTAGAAGGCGTAAATGGCAGATGTATGTGTGTATATATATATAACGTTTGAGCTGCCAGATTGCGCTATTCAAATATTCTTGACAGTTGGCTTATAAATCCGTCAGTCGGCTTAGAAGGCGTAAACAGCCATTTGGTGTATATGTATATATATATATATATGTGTGTGTGTGTGTGTGTGTGTGTGTGTGTGTGTGTGTGTGTGTGTGTACATATATATTAGGGTGGTCCATAATTATATAGAAAAATATAAACATTTAAATATTTTACGTTGTACTTTTGCAATTTGTTACATTAACCACGCTAATTAATCCCGTAAAGTTTGGTTTTGATACGGTAATATTTAGAGGTTTCTCAACGCCCTTTAATTTTTTGCTATTTTGCTAATCCGTCACAAATATCTACTTTTATTGCAGGTTTTGAAAGTCAAATAGAAGATATTTCTCATTGTATAAAGAAGGAATGTATGCATTTACTATTCGATTTACTATTTACTCTTTAATTTACATTTACTATTCAATACTATAATATGACGAAATAGGATGTGATATTGCATCACCCTAGACGATAAATATTTCATCATTGTAAAATCTAAGCTGGCAGTAGTGCACAGTGGCTGTTTCATGTCGCAACGCTAATACACTCTTTAAGTCAAGCATAAAAAAGTGAATATTTTTAAGTTGTATTTTTCTTCTCAAAAATGAATAAACAGTATTCATTTTAGCTAAAATCTACAACAATTTATTTACTTATTAATAGGTGCGGCCAATTGTTATTCATTAATACTTGTTTTAATTAATATAAATGAATGTTTGAATTTTTATTTAATATATAAAATATTAATGAATGCTTAATTTTTTATTTTAAGTTAGCTAATTTATATGTTGGTTGTTGTTGTTATTGTAGCAGAGAAAGTGTGTGTGTGTGTGTGTGTGTGTGTGTGTGTGTGTGTGTGTGTGTGTGGAGAGAGAGAGTTACAAGGAGTTACAAGGAAAAGAAGTACCTCAAAAGGCCTTGCGGCCCATACCGAGGAGGTACCAATGGCAACGGGAGCCAGGGAAAATTTTGTAAAAGTTTATTTTTCTTTCAACTATCCTAGCAGTAGTAGAAAACTGGATAGAAAAGTAGAAGGCTCTCTCCCCAACCTCCGCTCCCTCCCTGCCAGAGGCAGGTACGGAAAAAGGTTGAAGAAAATACCTTGACCCTGGAAAAGTAGCCAAGGAAATTTTACAGGAAAGTGGAGAATATATAAATAGCTCTATATTTAGCTTGCTCACAGAGACACCGAGCAAGCAAACTCCTGCAGAGTTTTCTGAGGTTTTAATCTTAAACTATGAGTGTGTTCAGTACTTTGTCTAGCCTATTTTTAAACAGATTTACACTTTCACTGGAAACAACCTCTGAGGGAAGTTGGTTCCAGATATTAACTATTTTATAGGAAAAGAAATTTCCGCAGACTGAGGTCCTAAATGTCTTTACACACTCAAATAGTGTGCAAGATTTCGTCTAACCTTTTCTTGAACTGATCCACAGAGGAACTGTTCACAACTTCCGAAGGTAACCTGTTCCATGTGTCACAGATCTTATACGTAAAGTAATTCCCACACACACTAGTCCTAAACCGTTTCAAATCCAACTTCCAACCATTGTTGCGAGTTGGGTTATCATTTAAACTAAACATACTTCTAAAATCGACATCGTTGAACCCTCGTAAGAGCTTGAAAACCTCGATCAGTTGACCGCGCAGCCTCCGAGTTTCAAGCGAAAACAAGTTCAGGGCGCGTAACCGTCGATTGTAGCCCATATGCCTAACGGAAGGGATTAACTTTGTGGCCCTCGCCTGCACTCGCTCCAGCCTCTCAATATCCGCAACGGATTAACAACCTGAACGATTTATTAAAAACATTGACAACCGGTACGTACCGCCTTCAACTCAAGCCCTGCCCTGGTATTCCTCAGGGTTCTGTCCTGTTACCCACTCTTTTCCTTTTATTTATTAATGATCTTTTAATTCGCACTTCCTGTCCTATTCAATCCTATGCCAATGATTCCACTCTTCACTTCACCCACTTCCCAAAACGTCCCTCTCAACAGTCACTCCATGATAAATGCAAAAAATTCACTTTTCTACGTGAAGGTCAAAATATGATAATAAAACCCCACTCTAATAGAGAGAGTTTATGTCCACAACAGTTTCGATGTCCACTGGCCCCCGAAGAGGATGCCAGTGGGCATCGAAACGGTTATGGAAATAACTCTGTCTATTAGAGTGGATTTTTATTATCATATAATCACTTCATGATTCGCGTGGGGCAGCTATGGAGCACCTGACCTCTGATCTTTCTGTTATCTCTGATTGGGGCAGAGAAAACCTTGTGGCTTTCAATGCCTCAAAAATCCGTTCCTTCATCTGTCTATTCGTCACAATCTTCCACACGACTATCCCCTTATCGTCAACAACACACAACTCAATCCTTCCCCTTCTCTTTACATTCTTGGCGTTTCCCTTTCTCGCGATCTTTCCTGGAAAGATCACATATACTCTCTTTCTAAAATAGCTTATAAGGCGTCGTTCAAAAATTACGTAACGCTATTTTTGCTAAAACCTGACACCCCCATCCCCCTGTAACGTTCCGTAACATGTGGGGTGTGGGGTGGTGAAAGTGTTACCTAACATCTTAGGGGGGTGTCTGGTCTAGCGTTACAGAACGACGTTCCTGGGGGATCTGGGGTGTCGAGTTTTAGCAAAAAGAGCGTTACGTAATTTTTTAACGGCCCCTAAGAGGTTAGGTGTGGTGTACCGCTTCCGCAATTTCTTTAACACCATTCAATTGCTATCTCTCTACAGGGATCTTGTCCGTCCCTGTATGGAGTACGCTTCTCATGTGTGGGATGGCTCAACCCATATAACTCTACTTGACGGGGTGGAATAAAAGGCTTTTCGTTTCATCATTCTCCCGCTTCTTACTCACTGTCTTCAGTCCTTCTCTCTTTACCGCAATGTTGCCTCACTCTCTCTCTTTACTATCGCTATTATAACGGATGCTGTTCTTCTGAACTCTCTAACTGCATGCCTCCTCCCTTAAGGAGAGCACGCAGTACCAGACTTTCGACACTTTCTCATTCCTTTTCTGCCCAACTGTCTAACACAAGGGTTAATCGGTATTTTCAATCTTTCATCTACTCAACCGGTCAACTCTGGAACAATCTTACTCAGTCCATCTTTCCTCCTTTCTATGACCTCCAATCTTTCACACGCAGAGTGTCTAGGCATCTCGAAAACCCTGGATCTTGATTTTGGCTTCTTTTTCTTCTATGGGGTGGCGGTCGCTTTTGGCGGCATTCTTCCTTGGCCCTTCCTTTCTGCATAAAAAAAAAATTTAGTTGGATTAATCTTAAGATGTCATTACCTGAATTTCGAAAAAATAACTATATGGCCGTAATCTACATAACAATATAACAATTTTTTTAAGAGTACTGTTTTTTGTGCAAATACGTTGTAAGTTGTTGCAGGTGATGACATTTACTTTAGTTAAAACTTTAAAAATTCGCGTTAAGATACCGGGATGGTTGGATTAATTGTTCAAATTAAATAATTGATTAAACTGTTTATGAAATTCTCGTGAAGATCCCGGGACGGAAGGATTAATACACTCCACTCCTTGTCCTCTTCCTAAGGCCTATCACAGTTCAGCTCTCAACTCCACCTCTCACTTCAAATGTCTATTCTCAACTGTCTGCCGGTTTCTTGCATCTTGCGTTCCGCTCACAACTTTTCATCACTGATGTCGTTGAATATTCTTGGATAGAGTAGAAAAAGGGTCTCTTTGTAGTGAAATTACAGTATATCTGTATGTTGCCCTTGTGTTTCATGCAAAGGGACTTTGTGGCCACCCTATATATTATTTAACTAACTTATTTAGCCTATTTAGCCGTATTAAATCTTATCATTATATATATATATATATATATATATATATATATATATATATAGTGCTACTTCTAAATTAAACTGTTCATGAATACACGATTGGACGAAACGAAAGGCGTTGTCACGTGACTATCACTTTCATGCCTAATGAGCTGTACAGTGTACAACATGACAAGTATGAATGCGACGAAATCTATTCTTCTGACTTCGTGCCAAAAATCACGTACTCAACTTAGGCCTATTTCCTAACTTTATGATCTATCTATTAAACCGAATTTATGTTTTTCAATTAAGTTGTTACAGATTTTATTATTTCGTATCTATTAATGAATCCCAATTTTGCAATCCCAACACCGAGATATACGACTATTTCCCTTGTTTTGCGTCTTTCTTCATTCATACAAATCATTAAATCAAACTCCAGCAGAGGACAATTTTCCACAAAAATTTCTTATAAATAATAATGTTAACCCTATATGGACAACTGTTACAAATTTCTAACCTTTCATATACATGCATTTATAACTTGTATTGTATATACAATACATTTATAATGTATGGACAGAAAATTCTGTCCATAGAGGGTTAATGATTCAATAGCCAAAACAACGAACTTTTAACATTTCTGAGAGGGAGGGAAACGGGTAGCGGAAAATGTTCTACATCCCCCATTTCTTTTGGAGATTTCATGGGAGAAGAAAATCCATTTCCCTTCCTCCAGTAACCCCAGCTGATGTAAAGAAACAATGAACATTTTTAAAGACAAACGCTCGCCATAGATTCCATACTAAACAAAATATATAAGTCATGTAGTGGCATTATTTCCGAACCACTTGGTTTTCACTATAATTACTCCGTTCAGACCGGACACGGTCCCGATCTTTCTAAAAATAGCCGCCCGAGTATACGCTACACTTAAAAATGGTAATCCAAAAGTAGCCACAAATTATTGCCCAATATCTATTTTGCCGACCATGTAATTTTTTGAGAAAATCATACATTAACAATTGCAACTAGTAACGTTTTTTCAGAGGAAAATATTTTGCCACCCTATCAGTTTGACATCAAGGTGAAACCCCTCAACAGAAAATGTTATTCCGTTACGTGAGGAACCCTATAAAGAGATCAACAATAAAAAACTTCAATTGCACTCTTCCTGGATCTATCCAAAGCTTTTGACTCAATAGAACACTCTATTCTAACCGGGTTATTATGGAGTAAAAGGTGTCATTAGATTGATCCAAGTCCTCTTCAAATAAGGGACAGCAATACGTCAGACTAGATAAACGTGAACTAGACTTTCAGTCAATCACACACGAAGTACCGCAGGGTTTGATATTGGGACCCCTCCCATTTCTCTGTTGTCAATGACTTTCATAACTGTCACAACGCAACCAGTATTTGGTATGCAGATAAACCACTTCTCACAGCTGATAATGACTGGTACTTTAAAAGAATAACAAACATGAAGCTTATGACTGGCTGAATGCAAATGAATTATCGTTAAATCTATAAAAGACTTCACATAAGATTATAACCAGTAGAAAACAGAATATAAATTTAAGTATACATATTGCTAACACTATAATTAATAGAGTATCAGAGATGAAAGTGTGAAATGTAATTTTAGATGAAAAACTAACTTCAAAGGACACTTCGAACAGACATTAAATAAACTGTCAAAGTTCACTTATATTTTGTATAAATTAAATCACTACACTCCAAATTACAGATTGCTCTACCTGTATTACACTCGAGCACACTCTCACATCGTATGTAACATCGCACTTCGGGAAAACACAAGCCATTATATTATTTATCCATTGAACGTATTGCATAAATAAATTCAGAATCATATCAGGTGCCAAAACCAAACGAGAACAAACACCTCCTATGCTCAAATCCCTAAAATTTCTTGAACTCAACTTGCAAAACCGAATATCTGCTCACATTTCATAAAATATTCTATAAAGAAGCTCCTGTGTTAATTATGGAAATCATATCAAGCAACAAAGCAAACCATTCAAAGAACCTAAGCCATGATAACAATTTTTACAACTAAAATCCAACTTTACACTTGAAATATCAAGGCGATCTCTCTCATACAAGAGAGCTGATGCCTGAAATAATCTGGCAAAAGATTTAAAAGCGAACGTTTCTCACATAAATTTTGGTATTCAATTGAAAAAGAAAATCTTAGATGGTATTAACTTCTCTCCCTCTTCACTCTTTTTCCTTATATCTTATTCTTTCATTTCGCCTGAAACTTTATAGAAAAGGAATTTCATGTGTAAATTACTGCTTTAAATTAAAACTATTTTCCTAATTTAAGTGTATGGAAATCAGCATTAACAGGGTGTTCGAAAAGTCCCGTCATCCCTACAAAATGTACATATTGTAATACCAATTTTATTTTTCTGTGATTAATTGAATTTATATGTGATTCATTGACTTTTTTTCTTTTCCAGGTATTACAGTTGTGTGAACAATGGCAGACCAGTCCACTTACACTCTGGAGGAGAGGATAGTGATGAGCACATGGGTTCATGAAAGGTAACATACTGGCAAAACGACGCATGATATCCAGAATGACTTCAACACAAGATTCAATGAGGCTGCACCACCAAACAAGACAGTATTACGCTAGGAGAAAAAGCTGTTTGAAACTGGCTCCATGAAGGACAGACCACGGTCGAGAAGACCAACAACGCGAGCAGAACAATGTGAAGGTGTGATTGCATCGGTGGTTCGTTCAACGAAAAAAATCACTTCGGAAACGATCACAAGAACTTGCAGTCCCCATGTCCACAGTGAGAGATTACATGACAAAAGCTCTCGGCATGAAACCATACCGCCCGTCATTTATTAATTTATTAAAGAATTAAGTGATACAGACATGCAGAAACGATATGAAGCCTGTGAACGGATTTTGACCGTTTTTCCACAATTCTTGCACGTGAAACAGTGATTTTTTTCTGACGAGTGTACAATTTACCGTAGCGCCAAAATGAGAAATGTTTACTTCTGGAGCAAGGAAAATCCACATTTCTTTCAGGAATTGGAACACCATCCACCGCACGTGATGATATGGGGTGCAGTGTCTGCCAGGAACTTGTTCGGTCCATATTTTTTTGAGGGTCCTGTCAACCAAACTGCCCACCTCAACATGTTACGGACTGGTTTGTGCCTGAGCTCGAACGTTTAGGGCTGCTTGGTCGGTGTGTGGTTTTAACAAGACGGGGCTTCGGCTCATTTTGCCATTAATGTGTTCAGAGACAAATGGATGGCCGTGGCTCGCAACATTTACCTGCTCCTCTTCAGTGGCCGCCCCGAAGTCCAGATCTGTCTTCATGTGCCAATGCGTTATGGGGTTTCGTCAAGCGGAACGTATCTCTGGTACGTTACCGCACAACAGAGGAACTGAAAAAACGCTGTTCGTGATGTATTTGGTGCAATAACTCAAGCAATGCTGCGTCGATTCTCACACCGCACATGGAGGCGCATAATCCTTTGTTACGAAAATGATGGTGCGCACACAGATATTCTTGATTAGTAACTGTAATTAGTAACTGTATTTACTGTAATTAAAGTGATTTTTGCTAGTGACTTGTTTCTTAAATTACACCTCCCACCACATATAAATACAATTAATCACACAAAAATAAAATTGTTGTTACAATATGTACATTTTGTAGGGGGTGACAGGACTTTTCGAACACCCTTTATACTATTGAATTATATTTCAATAATGAATCCAAATTACTGTTATATAAATGTCATGTCCATACGTATTTAAATTATGTTTAAAGTATGTAACATACATTAAACATGACATTTATGTAACAGTAATTTGTATTCATTATTGAATTAATAATTCAGTAGTACTGTATACATTGGTTAAGGCTGATTTGCATACATTTACATACACTGTATGTAAGTACAGTCAAACCTGTCTTAGCAGCCACCCTTTCAGAACGGCCACTTAAATTTCACCCCTACGAAAAACCCATGTATAAATACCCTTTACATAACGGCCACCCGTTCAACTTGGTCGGTGGTCACCGAAATTACTCCCTTAGGACGATCGTTACTGAACACAACGGTCATTATTTCCCTGAAGTACACAACTGTTTGATAAAATGGCATGTTGACCGGTCTCAACTTGCTCATTTTTCCTCGCAAACATATGCAGAAAGTTGTTTATAAAAACGTTTTTAATTCAGTACAAAAAATTCGAGACAAATTTGAACAAGATTTAAGTGACATTTAACCCTTCCGCTACGGGAGAAGGGTTAAATGTACGTTACATACAATTTAAGGGACATTTAATGATATATATATATATATATATATATATATATATATATATATATATATATATACATATACAGTATATTAAATTAAAATAAAACAAAATAGCGCTGCATAACCTGTATAGAAAGGTCACCTGTCTATACAGGTCATAATGACCGTTTCCCTTGGGTGGTCTTTATACACAGATTTGACTGTAATTATTGCCATGAAACGTAACTCTGCCTCATATTTGGCAGTTTCTAAGATGTACTTCAAATTCTGTCCTTTATATTGAAAATTGTACTTTACTTGAACAGTAAAGAATTTGAATATAAGTTTAGGGACAGGTTAAAGGTGTTGTGGGCCGCATCCGGCCGGCGTGCCGTATGTTAAAGACCCCTGATTTAGATAATTAGAATTATAATGTTGCTTTCAGTAATCGAACACACACAATCAAATTGTAACAAAGCTTACTAAAACGATGTAAAATTTTACTGATCCACTTTGAAAGACTCCATTTAAATTAGAGTAACTCTTACAGTTGTGGTTTCGTAATACATATTTAAAAATTTTGTTTACAGTTTTCACTTAAGTTAGTCATTAGACTTATTGATTATATAGTAATTTATATTAAATATGCGCATATATCGACATACAAATTCAGTCTTCTAACTAGTTCATGTAGTGAATATTTTCACTAGTATGATGAGTAAATTAAGTAAATTTCACTGAAATGTAGTGAATAAATTAGCAAATTTTGCTAATTTTTTAAAGTGTAATAACTTGATGTAAATACTACCTGACATTAAATGTAGAACAATTGAGTCTAATTTGTATAAAAATATTACTGTTTTTAACTATCATACATTTTGATAAATGGAAAAATAAGATACAAAGAAATACAAATCTTGAATCCTTCTTTCAAAACCAATATATCCATTTAAAATTTACTCATTAAACCTTATTCACAAATGAAATTAATCTTCTTTTAATATTTCTATAGCGAAAACAGAACTGTATAAACCGACTGCACATATACGAGTATGATAGATGCAGTTTCTTTACAATATAACAATACAAACACATTCTTGCAATACTGTCGCAAAATATTCACAAATTATTACCATTTGCTCAATAAACTAAATTAGCTTCCGATACTGCAACTTCTCGCTCAATACTCTATTTTCTCAAATTAATTATTCTACTGAGAAAAAAAAGATGTTAAAGTGAAAAGAGAGAGAGAATGAAAAATTCAGACTAAAATAACAATGTGTACAGTATAATTTTGCTCCTTCATCAAATAATTACAGATTTCTCAAACATTCGACACAACTCGCAAACTTTCCATTTCAACTTTTTCCTGAGGACTATATCCATATTAACAAGCATATATATATATATATATATATATATATATATATATACACACAGTGTTGTGGGCGTTACATCCGGAAAATAGCGGCGCTACTGCTACCGCAACTTGGGCCAAATGTAGAGGCGCTACGGCTACAGCTACTCATTTGGAAAAGTAGCGTTCTACCGCTACTTCTGAAAAGCATTCAAAATTGGAATAATAATTTGTGCAAGTACAGTATTAGAAAATAACATCAATGTACTTATTTGTAAATCACAAATCCAGTAGCTAAGTTATTGCTTTCAGTTACTGAGCAGCTGTGCGAGGAAAAAAGGTGTATACTGTATCGAACAATAGGACATGAATAAAGCAGGCAAAAGGAAGAAACTAATATCTCGTTCTATCTTCTATAGTGGTGGGATAGTAAAAATTGTGTTGATTCAATTCACAGTTCTTTTATTTGATTGCTAATAATGTGGAATAAGTCCTACCAGCAGGCACGAGGGAATTGTAATTTTTAATTGTAATTGATTGTAATTAATTACATTTTTTATGTAATTGACAAGTAATTGTAATTGACTACCTAAACTGTAATTGTAATTGTAATTAATTACATTAGAAAACCAAGGTAAGTGATACAGTTACAGTCAATTACTTTGAATTACATGAAATTTAAAGTTAATGGGTCATACTTATATTTTAAACTACTCGCTCATCATGTCTCAGGGAGTTTTCTTTTGAAATAAAATTTTATTCTTTTTATTTGAAATAAAACGTTCCATTAATCTCAAATGTTCCTAACTGAAGTGCCAGTTTTTTGTCAATATTATTTTGATAAAATAAATGCCAGTTCTTTTGTCTTGTATTAGTATTTTTTTAGTACCTTATCTTTGGCTTCATTAAACCATATCACATAAATACTGTATATCCAATCTCCAATTGTCCATAGAAAGAATTGCTTGATGAAAAATACAGTTCCGTGCAATGTTAGAAAAAAAGTACATTTTATTGACCTAACTTCTAAGATTATCTAGTTTTCATTCAAGATGATGGCCAAAACTAAAAATGGAATTGAAATACCTAGGTAGAAAAACATAACATAAATCAAATAGTGTGTATTTATGAAAAAATGTCATGCTTTGTAACTGTAACTGTAATTAAGTATTTCACCATCTACAATAATTGTAAATGAGAATATGTAAGGTAATTGTAATTGTAATTAATTTCATTGACCAAGTAATTACCCCATGCCTGGCTACTAGTAGAACGAGACTATTTCATGCTTCTTTTTGACCACACCCTAGTGAAAATAATAAAAAAGTCAAATACGCATTATTTATTTATAATAAAATAAGTGTGATTACATGTATGTGGCAGTATCAGGGACTCGATGCTGACCAAGCTAAATATAGCCCATTCCAGCTGATAACGCAGGCAGACTTCGAAGCACCACTACGTCGTTGTTACTAGCCCGGATTTAATTTTTCATTGCATTTATTTATTGTAATATTATTGCCTTGTAAACTATAAGAACAAAAATTGTTTTTATTTACTTTAAAAGTAGCGAGTAGTGAGTAGCGGTTGGAAGTCCTCTAAAATGTAGCGCCCCTACTGCTTTCGCTCTTTTTCCTGAAAAGCAGCGGCGCTACCGCTACGGCTACTAAGAAAGTAGCGCCGCTGCTCCATATACTGTATGTATATATATATATATATATATATATATATATATTATATATATATATATATATGAGCTGTCTATGAATTCGAGAGAGAAATACATAAATAAATGGATAAGCAAACTAAAAAAACAAACGCATAAATAAGTGGAACGACCGTTTACATACATTCTCACACTCAAATATGAAACAAAAAATGGTACATGCACAATTTAATACACTTAATTCCCAGCGAAAAATATTTGGCCAAAAAATTTCTGTCCGAATATGCAAGAACAAAAAAAAATGGGGGTTGGGAGTGGGAAGTTGCAATTTTGAAAATTATACATGGACTTTTGAATGTGGAGCATTTATGCATACATTTATTTAGTAAAACAGTTGTATGTACATTTCATACATAGTGAACGTGTCTATAATTCGGCAAAAAGTTTCCCACTTCGCAGTTCAGTGGAAGGATGTAATATATTCATTTATGAATAAATAAATAAATGAAATGAACAGGTTTAAATGTAGTGAAAAATAGTGCAAGTCTGTTTTCATACATATGTATTAGGTTTCGCTAGAAAATCTTAAAATTCTCAAAAATCTATCCAATAAACAAGAAAATACCTTAAAATGAATGAAAAGTTATATTTGATTTATTATAATTATGAGAAAACGACAAAGTATTGCAAATTACAAATTACTTAATAATAAGAGGTCTAACTATTTATCAGCTGTAATTTTAAGGACGGTATTTGTATAAACTTTAGCCAAGACACAACAACTTGCTAATAATATTACTCTAACATTGACGATCGTGCGAAATTTCTTATTTTAACAAAGCTTTCTCTTGGAAGCGATGCGCATTTTCAAACCCAATTAATTAAAATTTTACAAAACTTACGGAACTTCTTTAAGAACATTTGCTAACGTGCATAAAGTATAAAATGCAACGAACACTGATGCAAAGACATTCATATAATACAATCACATATGAAGATAACAGTGGTAGATAAATAACATGAAGTTGCAGATCCTTATTATAGAGTGATTTCTTGTCACCATTAAAACTGAAAGATCTACAAATTTATTTTGAATGTGTCTCGTCACCTCGGTAACTGGAGTTCTCATTCCACGGTAGTGATAGCGAACCTTTTATATATCATGTGCTGAAACTATCAATATACTGTACCTTGACTCAGTGTGCCAAAATCCTATGAACCATATCAGTTTAGTGGGATGGTTATTACTGCATTTCTTCTGCCACAACGTTGATCTTGGATTCACACTTTGAATGCAATACTCGCCGCACTAGTTTCATCACTCTGACAATTCCTTACATTTGATTTAGTAGATTTAGTATAATTTATTGAAAATAATAACTGTTCACACGTATAAGCCAAATATTAGTAAAGGTGCTATCTTGTTAGAAAAGAAAAACTATCTTGTAGGAAATTCCAAACCCTAACAATTACACTTTGTGAACTTAAACACTCCTTTTCTTCACATCGATCACGCTCGATGTTTCAGTGCAATGGTACAGCAACGTCACTGAACTTTTCTTTCTAGATGTTGTTTTCCTGAAGTTCAATGAGTTTTGTTTTTATGTTATCAGACGTCCCACCAACAAATTCTTCTAGATAATCGCCCTATCCTATTTGGTGAGCGTTCCTGCTTAGCCTATATAGTGATAATGTTTGGTATATTTTACAAAAGTGTCAAAATCTCTAAAAAATATTTTGAAAACAGGGGCGGATTCAGGGGGCGAGGGGGGAGTGAGGGGGGGACTAGTATGTTTCATGGACTGCTCTCGATTTTTCTACGAAATTGCAAACAAGGGCATTCGATGACCCTGATTTTGTTTCTGCGATCGGTTTTCTTGAGAAATGATAAAGAAAACTGTTATTGGATACTGAATAAATTTATTTACTGAAACGACGCAATACACTCCAACATCTTTTTGAATAAGTCCGAGCTGGTGTGGCGCTTACGCCATACAAATTCACAAATTCATCGTCAGGCACATTTTGCCATAGCCACTTCAAATTAATACAAACATCACTCATTGTTCTGCAAAAAAAATGACAAGAATTAGTGCGATAACTTGCAAAAAACAATAGTATAAGAAACTCGATTAGGTTAGGTCAGGTTAGGTTAGGTTAGGTCAGGTTAGGTTAGGTTTCTCAAGAAAACCGATTGCAGAAACAAAATCAGGGTCATCGACTGCCCTTGTTTGCAATTTCGTAGGAAAATCGAGAGCAGTCCATGAAACATACTAGGTCCGCGAGGGGAGCGAGGGGGCCGATCGCTCCCCCCAAACATGAAGCCTCTAAACCTTAAAGGTAAAGAAAGTGAAAAAAGGAGATCAGAAACATAAAGAAGAAACAATACGGCGATAGTGCATAAGTTGGCCGTAAATTATTCTTGAAAAAATACTTGGCTGTAAATTAGTTAACGCCAATTTCTTGTTTGTTTGTGACAGCTTTCGAAAAAAACAAAATTCCTCTTAATAATACCTAACATTTTATTTGCTTTATTTCTAGCCTCTAAGCACTGCTTAGAAAATTTTAGATCACTACAGGGTAGGGTTGCCAGATCAGATGGTTTCCAAATCCGGAGATTTTACCTACGAAGCTCATCATTATTTATGTAGCTAAACCGATATATAAACTTCCTCATTTTTTAGAATAATAATTATCTTGCCAAACATCTGGGTACTTGTAGGTTATCTCCCCTCCCCACCAATTTTGACAGAATATTTTCGTTAAAACTAACGAAAATATCACGACTTAACCTAACCAATTATCAAGGGCGTACAGTTGATCTATTAGATTGAATGCCCGGTTAAACTGGGCATTCAAACCAATCCTTTGCACAATTTAATTATTGCTTTTTCAGCTTTTTTAGGTGGTCCCAACACAACAGTGGAAATAGACGAGTCTTTTTACTCGTCGAAAGTACAACGTTGGTCGTGTACTTCCGCAGCAATGGGTTTTCGGCGGCATTTGTAGGGAAACTGGAGACTCTTTTATGTATGCTGTACCTGATCGCTCTGCTGCCACTTTATTACCGATAATACAAGAAGCTATACTGCCCGGTACGACAGTTGTATCGAACGAATGGCGTTATAGTAAATACTATTCCAGAAACAATGTTATAATTAATAATTAATAGATCAACTGTACGCCCTTGATAATTGGTTAGGTTAAGTCGTGATATTTTCGTTAGTTTTAACGAAAATATTTTGTCAAGATTGGTGGGTGGGGGGTGGAGATAACCTACAAGTACCAACATCTGTAAGAAAAGAGGCAAATTCTACTTTTAATGACATTTTTACAAAGCTCAATTTCCGGAGACTCCGGCCCAAAACCGGAAACCTGGAAACCCTACTACAGGGGTATGAAGTCACCAAATATTGGGTAATGTCTGTTTTACGTTCGTAAACGCAAATAATTAACAAAATCCTTTATTGAAGCAGAAAAACAACGAACAACTATCAAACAAGGTAAATCAGGTCAGTTGTTGACCTAGCCAATTGAATGCCGGGTTAGGTCAACAATACGCTCTTCATGATTGTTTAGGTTAAGTCGTGATATTTTCGTTAGTTTAAACAAAAATATCATGACTTAACCTAACCAATTGTCAAGGGCATACAGTTGATCTAACTGGGCATTCAATTAACCTAACCGGACATTCAGTTGACCTAACCAAATTATCAAATTATTTTCATAACACCAGGGTTGCCAAAATTATTTCATTAGGTCATTAAAACA
Organism: Bathynomus jamesi; assembly: GCA_023014485.1. Classification (NCBI taxonomy): domain Eukaryota; kingdom Metazoa; phylum Arthropoda; class Malacostraca; order Isopoda; family Cirolanidae; genus Bathynomus; species Bathynomus jamesi. The sequence continues at coordinate 786,987 of JAJOZX010000529.1, forward strand.
ATAGACGCTTCGATAGACGATTGTTTTGAGTTTACGAACGTAAAACACGACATTACCAAATATGGTGTGGTTTTGCATTAAGTGCATCATTTTACTTTATCTATTTATAATTTACGGCCAAGTATTTTTTCAAGAATAATTTACGCCAACTTATGTACTATCGCCGACAATACAAAATTAGAGTGAAGCATCCTATAAAAATAATCGCTGTTGCCAAAGAATGCATATAAGGACACATAGATGTTCAAAAGTGAGCCATTTAATATACTGTATAATTTTCTTTAATTGCCCCTAATGATGATGCTTAATAAAATGTTGTTGTTCTCTGACCAAAGACAGATACCTTCCTGCATTCTTTATAGGCAAAACGAATATGTGATAATCGTTGGCAATTCTGTCACACCAGGTGCCTGCCAATATATTATAATCTCAAGTTCTGGAAGGTGACTCCTCCCCTCCCAAATTGTGCTCTGGATCCACCCCTGTTTGAGAATCGGCAAAATTGTTCACGAATTGCTCAGGTATTTGTCCGAATCACGATCCTCGCGGGTTTTCAAATACGGAAAAACGACTAAGGTTTTCTTTATCCTAACTTTTTTTCAAATGTTTTGATGGCTCCGAACATATATTTTTGTACATTTCAGTACATTGACAGGGACGGATCGAGGGAGAGTAGTCTAGGGTAACACCAAACAGACATCATGCCAAGTATTTTATTTGATCCACATTAGATCACTAATAGAAAATGATATTTTAGGAGGGACAGATATCTAATGAGCACAATGGCATAAAATTTATCGTAAATGTGATAATAAAAACTCACTCTAATAGAGAGAGTTTATTTCTACAACAGTTTCGATGCCCACTGGCATCCTCTTCGGGTGGATACAGAAAAACGAATGAACCAAAAACAAGAGGGAAAACAGTCCAGGGACCATTAAGAAATTCGCACCTAGGTTAGATCCCGTTCACCCAACACCGGAAGGGCATTTTTTTTTTTTTTTATTAAAGGGACCTGCTTATAAGTACATTCGCACAAATTTAAAACTATCTTCTTGTTCTATACATACAGATTCTATTATTTTATTATTTTTTTTACATAAATATTACATTTATTATTACATTTATTACATTTAATATTGCATTATTATTTATTACAGACATTATAAATTTATTATTACATTGATTATTACATTGTTGTTTATTACACAGAAATTATAAACCGAAAAACGAATTAAAAAGGCGAGAAGGAAACAATCCAGAGACCATTAAGAAATTCGCACATAGGTTAGACCCGTTCCCCCGACACCAAAAGGGCATTTTATTAAAGGGTTCCGCTTATAAGTACATTCGCACAAATTAAAACTATCTTCTTGTTCTATACATACAGATTCTATTATTTTGACATAATTACTGCATTTATTATTGCATTTACATTTTTTAACATTTATTATTATTACCTTTACACTTATTATTACATTTATTTTATTACCTTTATTATTAAATTTATTGCATTTACATTTATTTCCACATTTATTACTTCCATTATTACATTTACAGTTATGTTTATTATTCCATTTACATTTTATCGAAAAAATGAATGAACCAAAAGCGAATAAGGAAACAATCCAGAGACCTTTAAGAAATTCACACTTAGGTTAGAACCCGTTCACCCGACACCGTAAGGGATTTTTTGACCAAGAATCTCATTAGAGGGTCCAGCTTATAAGTACCTTCGCACAAATTAAAATTATCCACTTGTTCTATCCATACAGATTCTATTATTTTTCGTTTGACATAATTATTGCATTTATAAAGTAACTTACTTGATTCCCAATCTACAGCATGATCATTTTGGCTGGCGCGATAAAAAATTGTATTATTAGTATTACAACTTCTGAAGGATATTTGTGTTCTTTGTCACTAAAGCGGACAAAAGTAACACTGTGGTTATTTTGGACAAATGTGATTATAAACAAAAAATGGAAGCGTTACTTAGTGATGAATTCACCTACACCAAAGTGAGATCGTCCCCCCTAAAGCGTCTTTCTGCTGAATTCAACAAAACTATCAGGAACTTATTAAAAGATGTCCCGGCATTGACCCTAAAAGATTTCTACAGATTAACCCCAAACTCCCTCACATTTACGGCTTACACAAAACCTATAAGATTAATATACCACTCCGTCCCATTATTTCACACAGGGGTTCCTTTAGTTACAGGTTATCTAAATTTCTTGCAGATAAATTGTCCCCTTAGTTGGTAAATTTTCAGGCTCGCACATCACTAATTCCTGTGACTTTATTAACAAAGTTATGTCCTTAGATTTAAAGCGGGGAAGAATGATCAGTTTTGACGTTGAGTCCTTGTTTACGAAAGTTCCATTGATGATGTACTTAGTTTTTTAGATAGAAAATTGCCAACATGTAACGTAGAACTAGGCATGCCCACATCTGTATTTTAAGAACTGATAAAACTCTGTCACCAATAATGCCTTCTCCTTCGGTGAAGAATTTTATTTGCAACGTTTTGGTATGGGAATGGGGTCCCCTTTATCCCCAATACTGAGTACATTATACATGGAATATTATGAGTTGGAATTGTTGCAAACAATATGTCCCAGAATCTAATTTGGTTTCGTTATGTAGATGGTATTCTCTCATTTTGGACTGCCACTGGAAGAACTTTGACACTTTCTTTCAGTCATTAAATAATCTTGTTCCCTCTATTAAATTTAAATATGAATGGGAGAACGAAAACAATTACCTTTTCTAGATGTTTTGGTCATTAACGAAAGCGGAAAGCCCAATTTCATGGTCTATAGAAAACATACTCATTGTAATTCGTACATTCATTATTTTTCATATCATGATGAAGGAGTTGAAAGCTCAATTATTTCTTCCATGTTTCTAAGAGCACTCAGGATTTGTAGCCCACATTTGCTGGACCCTGAAAATTCAAAGATTTGGAACATTTTTTAGGATTTAAAATATCCTGAGTGGTTTATCAGAAAGGCGTCTTTTAAAGCCAGAAAATCTTTTTATGCCCCTCGGGAACATTCAGTTAACCAAAAACAATATGTGAGTTTGCCTTACATTGCCGACTTAGAAAGAGTAAAACCGTTGACGAAAGATTTTAAGTTTGCTTTGCCGTTCAAATATTCGTCCACCATAAAAAGTATATTGGTTAGGAATAACGTTGCAAAACAGGAACAAGCCTGTGTCTACAGCATTCCCTGTAAAAGTTGTGATTCAGTATCCGTAGGAGAAACTGGAAGAAATATTGAAACCCGTATTAAAGAACACAAATATGCCTTCAGAAGTTGTAATACTAGTAATGCAATTTTTTGTCACGCCAGCCAAAATGATCATGCTATAGATTGGGAATCAAGTAAGGTACTTTATAAATGCAATAATTATGTCAAACGAAAAATAATAGAATCTGTATGGATAGAACAAGTGGATAATTTTAATTTGTGCGAAGGTACTTACAGTATAAGCTGGACCCTCTAATGAGATTTTTGGTCAAAAAATCCCTTACGGTGTCGGGTGAACGGCTTCTAACCAAGTGTGAATTTCTTAAAGGTCTCTGGATTGTTTCCTTACTCGCTTTTGGTTCATTCGTTTTTTGGTAAGATGTAAATGGAATAATAAACGTAACTGTAAATGTAATAATGGAAGTAATAAATGTGGAAATAAATATAAATGCAATAAATGTAATAATAAAGGTAATAAAATAAATGTAATAATAAGTGTAAAGGTAATAATAATAAATGTTAGAAAACATAAATGCAATAATAAATGCAGTAATTATGTCAAAATAATAGAATCTTATGTATAGAACAAGAAGATAGTTTTAATTTGTGCGAATGTACTTATAAGCGGAAGCCTTTACTAAAATGCCCTTCTGGTGTCGGGGGAACGGGCTCTAACCTGGTGCGAATTTCTTAATAGTCTCTAGAGTGTTTCCTTCTCGCCTTTTTCATTCGTTTTTCGGTTTATAATTTCTGTGTAATAAACAACAATGTAATAATCAATGTAATAATAAATTTATAATTTCTGTAATAAATAATAATGCAATATTAAATGTAATAATAATAAAATAATAGAATCTGTATGTATAGAAGAAGATAGTTTTAAATTTGTGCGAATGTACTTATAAGCGGGTCCCTTTAATAAAAAAAAAAAAATGCCCTTCCGTTGTTGGGTGAACGGGATCTGACCTAGGTGCGAATTTCTTAATGGTCCCTGAACTGTTTTCCCTCTTGTTTTTGGTTCATTCGTTTTACTGTATCCACCCGAAGAGGATGCCAGTGCGCATCGAAACTGTTGTAGAAATAAACTCTCTCTATTAGAGTGGGTTTTTATTATCATATTTTGACCATCACGTAGAAAAGTGAATTTTTTTGCATTTATTATCGTAACTGCATGAAAATTGTGGATTTTATGGGCAATTTTGGAAAAATGGTGTAAAGCGTTTTTTGGACTTCAGTAAAATTTCGACTTGGTCTCCTTTGGGAATCTGGTCTAGCGGGTGCACGTGCCCCATAGGCTCCCCCCGGTTCCACCCATGATTGATCCCTCTGTTTGCGAGCTACTCGTACCCTGAAATGGGTGTATGGGCAGAATAATGCTCAGTGTAAAATATTTTAAACTTTTCATCTTACTTCTACTTAAGCTGTAACTACAAATGTCTTAAACATCGATTGATTAAAATATACAGTGATATTCCACACTGTTTGGGGATCTCTAGTATCCACAATGTTGTCTAAAAGCTTCACTTTTTAACCTTGGAAAACGACACTAATAATACCTCATAAGACGCGTATTAAAAATTATGATATAGCTTTAAAATTCACTCACTTTCCTCAAACTTCCTAACTTACGCGACTGGAAGTTATCAGCTGTCCTACTTTGTAGCATTACATATGAGCTTCACTACCAAATCTAAAACTCCTGCTCGAATCTCTTGTACCTCTGACAACTCACTGGAATTCAAAAGTATCAAATACTGAATGGTGATATATATACTGCATATATAAAATAAAAATTAAAATGGTACATTTGGTATATGAAAATGAATGAAAATGAAAATGAAAAGGTTTATTGCCAGACTATAGTCCATATGACAAATATTATTAATACAATGACAGTTCATATACTAAGGATAGAAATATATACAATTGATAAGAAATAATACTGTAATGTCGAAGTTAAGAGGAGCTACAGACAGACGTTTTCGTACCAAGAAGTCCATAGCTTAGACCTTAGAGGATAAATGGCAGGACTCATGGATAGCTTGGATGATCGAGTTGGTTGATTTTTTAATTCTTTGCATTAGACTGTGTTGAGCACGTCTTGTTACCTCCGGGAAGCTCGAGACATTGCGGGTAGCAAACATTTGCGAAGATGAGCATCTCGGAGGTAATTTATGTAAGAGTCTAAAAGACCTGTTGTAGAGCAAATTTAGAGTTCTGCCAGAACCTTTTTTATAATTCACAGTTGCTGTCCGTATATATTACTGCAGAAAGTACGAAAGAGTGTGTCTTTAGCTTCACTTGTACAGAATCGAAAGTTCCTTATGGTCATATTCGCTTTAGCACACAGGCTTCGAGATTGTTTTCTTATATCCGAGTCATCACTCAAGGAGCTGGTAATAGTTTGACCCAAATACTTAAACTCATGTACTTCCTCAATTACTTCACCATTCATTTTAAACCTTATATCATCTGGCTGATTACAGCTTTTAGGATGAAATTGCATAACCTTAGTTTTTGTAACATTAAAAAGAATATCATGTTTCTGCGAATACACTTCGCAGATATTTAGTAGCCGATCCAGACCTTTAACAGAGGGACTTATTAACACCATATCATCTGCATAAACTAAGTTATTTATCCTTGTGTTATCTATACAACATCCCACTGTTGCCTCATTAAGTGAAGCAATTAATCCATCGAAATACACATTAAACAGCATAGGGGAGAGCAAGGAGCCTTGTCTCACCCCGCAAGAGGAGCCAAAACACTCGGATAGTACATTGCCCCACCTCACAGTGAAAGATTGGTGGGAATACCAAAATTTCAATAAATTTAATATGTACATGGGAACCTTCCTGTCTTCTAGTTTTGCAAATAAAATATTGTGGTTCACCCTATCATATGCCTTACTTAATCTAGGAAACAGCTATAAATAGTTGAATTACTGTCAATGTATTTAGATATTGTTTCTTTAAGTACATAGATACACAGGTCAGTTGAGTGGGACCTTTTAAAGCCAAACTGCTTAGGAGATGTCCATAGGAAATCATTTAATCGGCGTAACAAGAGTTTTTCTAGTAGTTTCGAGAAGCAGGAAGCGACAGCAATAGGCCTGTAATTATTGCTGGACAGAATGTCTCCGTACTTATTTTTGACCAGGGGCAAGATATATACCCTCATGAACTCTGCAGGGATATAGCTATGAGCAAGCATGGCTGATAGGAGCAATGATATATGCAGACATACTACGTCATTTGCATATTTTAAGTGCTCATTCGATAAGTCATCTACCCCTGACGCAGAACCAGTCTTTAACTCTTTAATTAACCTCTTTACTTCAAAAATGATATCAAAGTATTTTCACTTGTCCCTCCCACAATCGTTTCGCTGCAATCTATCTTAAGATTATCCCTACTCACACTGTTAAGAATGTTAGAATAGTGGTTTTTCCACAGCTTTGCAATTTCATCCTCCCCCGACACCCCATCGATTGTCGGAGGGAGGACATTTTTGACACCCGTTTGATTCTTAACAAATTTCCAAAATTTGTTATTATCGTTACTAGGTTACCTGACCCGGCTTTGCCCGGGTTAAGGTTAGGTACCCCCCGGGTACCTAACCCCCTAACGGGCATAACCCCGTCCCCCATTACCCCACCCCTCCCCATTACCCCCCCCTTTTACCATTACTGCCCCGGATAAATTTCACAAACAGACAAACAGACAGGCTAAACTACAGAAAAGAACGCAGCCTTGAAAATTTTAAGCTTCACATTGTGTCAAGATTTCTGAATCTGATCAGATAGCCCCCAAAACTCCTCTGACCAAATAATTGAACTCCCAATTACTGTCGGTTCAATTATTTGGTCAATAATTATATAGAAAAGAACACAGTCATGAAAATCTTGAGCTTCACATTGCCGAAAGTGTGACGGACGGACGGACGGCGGACAGACGGACAGACGGACAGACAGACGGACATCTCTCTTATTATACAGTAGTATAGATTTATGCGAGCTTCAAAGGCTTTTGATGCTCGAATAGACTCTTCTTCCTGTTTACATCGCCTTATGGCCGCCTTATACTGACCCCAACTTCTACACATATTCAAGTATACTGGTCCTAATCTGGGTCTACCATGAAAGCACCACAAATCATAGCATCTTTCGATTCCCTCTTCAGGGGGGCAATAAAATCATTCCATCCAGGCATAATCTTAGTATAATAGTTGTAAGATTTAATCAGGGGGCTTCCTGCTTCTCTTAACAAGGATATTATCTTACTATAATACCTATCTATGAGTTTACAGTGAGAATCATTTGAGCAAAGATTATTACAGGCAAGGTGCAAAATTTCTAAATTATTAAAGAGGTGACTTGCTCTGTCTTTGTATTCTATTCTCTGCTGCATCGTAACATTGGACCAATCGACGCGATTATTCTTACCTATTGAGATCTTGTTAAGTCGTGTTGCGCATAAATTGGTAACGTTAATTAATATTTATAATGGTCTATGATCAGAAAGAAGGAAATCATGCAGAATATGAACTCCAACAATTCGATCCTTTAGATTATTACTAGTGAGACAATGATCAATCCACCTGGTGGTACCACTCATATCACTAACGTATGTAAAATTACCACTGGCTACCCCTAATACATCTACATCACTTATAAGGGTTTCCAAAAAACCTCAGGCCCCCCCCCCATTTGCAGCTTACATGTTTACTTATATCAAAATAGTTTTTAGTGATTATAAAAATATAAAAAATTCTTTATTTATTGCAGGTATTAAAATTACTCTAGCTGATAAAGTGATAATATAATGGCTTCTCAATTAATTGGTGATTCGGAGAGGCAACGTGTCATAGATCGCATACGAGCAATAACATTTCGGGAAGCTCGTGATGCTGGAGCCACCTTTATAACACGTTCATGGGTTGCCAAAAAGTTGCGAAGAAGTGAGGACTTCGTCAAAAGAAATTGGAATAAAACTTTGGATGAATATGAAATGGATACAACCAAATCTGGGCGCCCAAATTTGCCACTCTCTCAGCAAACGAAGGACATCATTGAAAGCGGTACGCGTAAGCGGAAAAACAGCTGTGCTAAACTTTCTAGAGATATCGAAGTGTTGAGAGGAAAGATCGTTAGTGGTGAGATCATTCGACTGTACCGTCATAGGTAAGTTTTAAAGCCTTGGCATGAATTTCCAAAGCCAAGAAAAACTCAACTTAACATTGATGACAGAATGTGGTTTGCCCATTATCTTGAAGATTGGGATGTGGATGATTTCATGCATTTAGCTTTCTCCGATGAATTTTTGTTTACGTAACACGTCGGCCTAACTACCAAAATGATCGAGTGTGGGCCACAACACCAGATGAAATCGATGACAATGAACATTATCGCGAATTATTAAAAAGTCCAGACTGTGTTGGTGTGTTTGTTTTTGTTCACTGCAAAGAAGCTCATGTGGGTGCTGAAGCCAAATGGTCAGAGTTGGGATGGACAGTATTTTCGTGATATTATTCTATCCCAGCATGTCATTCCTTTTCTAAGAAACCCAAACAATGTTATGGATGTCGATCAGGTCACACTTCTGCACGATAAGTCCCCCTGCTTTAAGGCATTAGCCACTCAACCGTTGTTGCGGAACCATGAGATCGATTTCTTTGGAAATGAAGAATGGCCAGGAAATTCTCCTGACCTGAACGTCTGTGAACACATTGGATCGGTTATAAAGGACAAAGTTGAATGTCTCTTGTTTCAAGAACCTGCAGCAAATCGATTTTCGAAGGCTACAATGACGCAACACATTGAAACTGTTTTAGCAAATTTGCGTAACGATCAAGATCTATTCACGTCACTTTTGGCAAGCTACCCAAAGCGAATTCAGGCTGTCTTGGAAGCCAATGGCGGGAACACCAAGTTTTAATTGTTTCTCATTAAATGCAGGATTAAATTCTCTTTTGTAAGGTATGTTTAGTTTTACTGTACCTCTAATGGTTTAGGCCATGGGCGAGGGGGGCTAAGGTTTATTGGAGCCCCGTACTTAATTTGTCCGACTCGCACATGTTACCCAATTCTACAAAGAATTCTGAGTTCACATGTGCGTTAAAGTCCCCCATTATTATACAGTGAAAATATTTGGGGTTATCTGATAATGACTTAATTTTGTACAGCAAATCAATGTATTCATCTAGATTACTGCCGTTGTTATATGGTAAATAGCAGTTTACAATTAGTATGCAATAGGGCGGATCGAAAATGAGGTTTTTAAACGTTTTTTCGAAATTCAAATATGGCTAGTGCGGAAAATATGTGGGTGCTATAGATAATGACTGTGCATAAATATTAGTCCTGCGAAATTATATCTTCCGGTGCCACAAAGCCGTCGAAAAAAGTGAAATATAATGATTTTCTTATATTCTGCATTAGTACAATAACTGAAACTTACTTGTTATTATTATATATTAAGTGTTCCAATTACCAAAATAGTTACTGAATTACGCAGCTCTTAGTTTATTTAGATCAATGTTCTTTTGATTAATGATCTAAATAATCCAGAACTCACCACGAGGAGGTGGCTGCGTGTCGAGCTCCACCCATGCCCTCCCAACCACCCATCCTTGCGCATGTTTTTTTCTATTAACGTTTTATTTAAACTTTATATTCAGCTTTACTTTCGAATGATGGCATTTTTTACGTGACTGAAGTGTTGATCTTATGAAGCCATCTCGCGCGTTCAATCCAAATACTTTTGATGATGCTTCAGTCACTAATTTTACCATTCTTTCTACTACTTGTGTATGACAAGGGAATTTCTCGAATGGAGGGGTACTCTTGTTTTCTATGAATTCTTCAATCTCATTTTCTGTCAGTCTTGTCACAGGTGGTTCAGTGACAATGCATTTTTGCCAATTAATTAAATCAGTATAATCATTAGCTTCAAATTGAATAACAGGTACTGTGAAACGCCTCACAACTTTTTCCTTGTTTGTTTGCCCTGCTTTCTTTATTCGCCTCCACGCTAATTCTCTTATGGCGCTGCGGTCATCATGAATCATTGATGCTAGAATATTTTCTGGATTTGCAAAAAATGCATTTCTTTGTATGACAGGGTTTACAATATCCTTTACTTCGTCATTCAGTGTTCTTGTTAGTTCAATAGTTTTGAAAACATGTTTTGAGCCATTGACAAAAGACGTACTTTGCTTAATAGAAAACCACATTGGGATGTAGACCTTCATTATAAAAGAAGCAATGTTCATGAGGTTCTCAGATGGACTTACAGTTGAAACGTATAGACGAAGCAAACGATTTGCTGTAGTCAGCCATCGTGAATGTGCCATTTTGCCTGGACTACGATGAGCAAGATCTGGAGAGCAATATCCCTTTGTTATGGCCTGATGAATATCAATTAGATATTTTTGGTCGGTGCTAAGATCTTCACAGTCTACAGTTGGTTCCTCAGCATCAATCCTTTCAAACTCGACAATAGGAAGACTCTCACAGTTCTCTAATTCCCTGCCAATAGGACCGGTGAATCCGCGGGGGCCAGATGTTTTTCCATCCAGCTTTGCAACTAAATGGCGTAATGGCAATTCATTGGCATGGAGCTGGCACACTAAATGTTGAACTGGCTTCTTCAGCTTCAATTCTATAAGCCTTATAACGCCTCCCTTTTCTCCAGTGTTGACTGCTGCACCATCGCATCCAATGGCAACAAGGTTTTCCAGGTTCATGTCATTATTTCCAATATACTCAAACATTCATTTACATATTTCTTCAGCTGATCCAGAATTCACAGAATAATGGCCCAAATAATCTGAACCAGGTTCTCTCACTAAAGTGATATGTTCTTCTGTTATCTTCTTCTGATATACTTTGGACTCTTTTTTTTCTTGGAAGAGTGTAGAATCTTTTCGACCATCAAAATAGATTCCTCTGATTGGGACCTGATTTTGATCTTTCATAATTTCTGATCTCTTCTTTTGTCTTTCTCTTCTGATTTTACTCCTATCCACTACTTCAGATGTATTGTCAATAGAAACTTCTCCAATATCTTGCAATACTGCACTAACAATGAATGCTGCAGCTCGATCTGAAACTGCAATCCTGTCACAAGCAGTAGCCACTGAAGGTAGATTTGTAGTTTTCCTTTTCTTGAATAATTGTTCTTCAGGTTGTTCGAGCTTTCTCTTCGAGCTAACTGGCTCTGGAAATGTATCGTCTGATATTTCGCCAGATTCACTTTCACTATTTGATGTCGATGATGATAATTCAACATTTGTATCCTGCAATTTCTCCTGTGAAGATTCTTTGGTGAGCCTCACAGCTTCTTTTTGCTTTCTTAGCAACGTAGATGCTTTTTTCTTTGAGAGTGTAATATCTACTCTATCAATAAACAGTTTTCTTTCACTCCTTTGATCTAAGAGGAACGTCACTTCTTCCTTTGGAACCGTTTTTTCTTTGGGACAAGAACATTGTGTTAGTACTTTGCACTTGCACGCTGCAATGTCAAAAAGTTTCGTGTGTGCTTCTTTTTTGAACATATCAATCTTTGCTTTGTAAGCTTCAGAATTTTTTCTGCTTTGGTATGGCTTCATAATGACACGATACTTTTCGTGGTAGCTTCTGAACATTGTTTCAATTCGCCTGTCTGACAGAATTGGGACGGAAGCACTTTCCCAAATTGTTTTCAATTTATCAACAACTTGTTCTAATATTTGAGATACTGAAGGATCTTTATTAGTATTCTGTTTCAAATCGTTTCTTACAAACAAGTAATATTTAAAAACTCCTTCGTATGTAGGAAGATTTCTGTGCCACAAATCTTCCCCCATACCAAACATGGGGCACTCAGTTGAGGCCCTGATTGATTTTGCACAAACTCGAGACATTTTGAAAGTATACAAATCTGAAAAAGAAAGAGCTAATATCAATTATACGTTAATTTAAGTTAATAGTACATGGCAAACTTAGGGCAACACAATACAGAAATGCAAAATATATAAGAAATATAGTTTAGACTATCTGAGTAACGCCAACAACAGAACACCCACCTGCTACGAGAGCGACAGCTACACTGAACCGAGGTACTCACGTGACAGCTGAGTGAGCTGACTATAGAAAACTGTTTTTAGAGAATAGAAACTTTTTTTAAAGGTTGACTGAGCTATTTTTATACAAGTGTGAATAAATTCTTGTCTATTGTGCATCGTGGACTCTTCTGTAATTATTGGTTAAAATCTGCTTTTTTCAATTTTTTTTCAATATTGAAGGTCATTGTGGCACCTGAAGATATTAATGTTATGATTTTAAATTTATACCAGCTTATTTCCTCACTACTGCACACATTTTCCACACTAGCCAATTTGAAAATTCGAAAAATGAGTTTTTCACTCCGCCCTAGTATGCAATCACTGTTCACTTCTAATTCAATGCTTAACAACCTTACATTATCGCTTTTTAAAAATTTTATATGTTTTGACAAATTTTTCCTTATTAAGAAAGCAACACCACCAAAAGACCTACCGTACATTAATTCATCTGACAAGTCTACTGCTGATGACGCATGGTACATAAAGTCATCATGGATGGTAGAGAGGAATTTTAGCTCTTGCTTAGGTAGCCAGTGCTCCTGCAGGAGTATCAAATCTGCACTGTCGCAGATTTTATGAACATCTACAGTTGAATTCCTCACTGACCTTACATTATATTAGACTATTTTCAACAAGTTATCCGCCATGACTGATAGAGAATTTATTATTAGTAAGATTATTATTATTATACACAGTACAATTTTCAGGCATTACCGTTAGGGCGCCTATTACTATTATTATTATTATTATTATTATTATTATTATTTATTTTGCCTGTTATCAAATCTCCTGCAAAAGTGAATAAACTCCTTAACAATAATACCGTCTGGCCTTTGACTCATATTATATGGGTTGAAATGCGCATTTACACCTTTAATTATTACTTTAAATGAGTTATAATACGGAGATTTCGTGTTTAGTTTATTAACTATCAATATACTTTGTTCACCAATGACTTCTTCCATCATGTGTCGAATATCGCTTGCCTCGATCGAGAGCTGAATTCGCGACACAAAGAGGGTGAGATTCCCCATCGGTGGCCTCGCCGCGGAGACCTGGTTGAGGAAATCTTCGGGAAGGGCGCCTGTTAACAGTTACCCACCCGTCGCGTCGTCCTCCTCCCTCGATCTCCATGAGGCAGGGTTCGCCTGCCTGGGGGATGGGTGGCACAACCTTTGGGGGATAGGAGGCCCCTCCCTTACTCTGTGGCTTGGTGAGGGTCTGTTAGCGTTGTTTATATATATATATACTAGGTGAGGTACCCGGCGTTGCCCGGGTTAATTGAATGCCCGGTTAGGTCAATTGAATGTCCGGTTAGGTCAACTGAATGCCCCCAAAACCCCCTCACCCCCATTTATGCAACTTGCGGGCTAACCCCCTCCCCCATTATCCCCACCCCTCCCCCATTACCCCACCCCTCTCCCCCACCCCCACCCTTCCACCATTACTGCCCGGGATAAATTTCACAAACAGACAAACAGACAGGCTAAACTACAGAAAAGAACGCAGCAGTGAAAATTTTGAGCTTCACATTGCGTCAAGATTTCTGAATCTGATCAGATACCCCCAAAAACCCCCTGACCAAATAATTGAACTCCCAATTACTGTCGGTTCAATTATTTGGTCAATAAAACTATAGAAAAGAACACAGTCATGAAAATCTTGAGCTTCACATTGCCGCCCATAATACAAACAGACAAACAGACAGGCTGACTGACTCTGTATTGACATTCTTCATCCCATAAGAGGTTCCCGTGCCAAATTTATAGCTCTAGGTTAAACGGTTTGCGCTTGCATAAAGGACAGACAGACAGACAGAAAGGCGAAAATATATAATAAAAAGAATATATATATATATATATATATATATATATATACTAGCTGAGGTACCCGGCGTTGCCCGGGGTAAATTTCAAATTGCTGTTGCATGTCGTTCACGGTCAGCTTCAAGGCGTGATTGTCTTTCTTGGGGTGTTTCTCTTGCTCTGGTAGCTGCTACACTTTCTCGGACAGCTTCAAGACGTGACTGTCTTTCTTGGAGGTTTCCTCTTGCTCTGGCTGTTGCATGTCGTTCACGGTCAACTTCAAGGCGTGATTGCCTTTTCTTTCTTGTGAGCTTTCCTGCTTCCGGGCTTCTTTATTTTTTCTGGCTGCTGATGTAGATCTGCCCAAACTTGCCGTTTCGTTGGTGGCATGGTAAAGTTGTTGGGATTTTCAAAAACTGCAAAAAAACATTGCCGCATTAACTTCCTGTAACTATTCGCACAAACAGACAAACATAAAGACAGGCTGACCGACTCTGTGTTGACATTCTTCATTCCATAAGATGTTCCCGTGCCAAATTTGGTAGCGCTAGGTCAAACGGTTTGAAGTCGTCCTAAAACATAATTATATGTGAAGCTCAAGATTTTCATGACTGTGTTCTTTTCTATAGTTGACCAAATAATTAGTCATGAAAATGTTAAGATTCAGAAATCTTGACACAATGTGAAGCTCAAAATGTATTTTAATCGCGGTGCAGGGGCCTTCGGGCCCAGTAATTTTAATTATTTAATTTATTAACATTCTTCATCCCATAAGAGGTTCCCGTGCCAAATTTGGTAGCTCTAGGTCAAACGGTTTGCGCTTGCATAACGGACAGACAAACAGACAGGCGAAAATATATAATAGACTAGGTGAGGTACCCGGCGTTGTCCGGGTTAATTGAATGCCCGGTTGTCAACTGAATGTCCGGTTAGGTCAACTGAATGCCCCCGAAAAACCCCTCACCCTCCTTTATGCAACTTAGGGGCTAACCCCCTCCCCAACAACAGGACCATCATCTATGCAACCTCAAACACCAGTAGAAGTAGAGCCTGATGAACCAACAAGTGGCCCATCTTCTGTTCAGCTTCAAACACCACACACAGGCATTTCTACTGAGCAACAAGAACCAAGATCTGTTCCACCGCTTGATCCTTATGAATGGCTAGTTGTCCTGTCAGATGCCTTGAAGACAGATCTGGTGTCTCGAGGACCATTTCAAATCAGTCCAGATTTCACATTCCCTGAAAGAGAGGACGGTAGAAGCTTTCATCACCATTACATGTACAGAACATTAATTAATGGGGAAAAAATAAAGCGAAGCTGGCTGATGTACTCTAGAAGGAATGATGCTCTTTATTGCTTCTGCTGCAAGTTGTTTTGAAGGAAGTCGTACAAACTAATTACGGATGGACTTTCAGACTGGATAAACGTTGGTTCGCTTCTGAAAGGCCATGAAAATAGTTCAGAACATGCAGATAATATGGCAACATGGAAGTATCTGGAACTGCGGCTAAAAACTGGGAGGACCACTGACCAAACTGAAATGTCATTAATGGAGGTAGAGCGAAGACGCTGGCGAGATGTTCTCACACGTCTTGTATGTATAATCCAATCACTGGCAGAGAGAAACCTTGCTTTCAGGGGGTCTTCCTCTACATTGTACAATCGAGACAATGGCAATTTCTTGAAGGAGGTTGAGCTGCTGCCAAATTTGATCCAGTGATGAAACAACACATCAGCAGAGTCAAAAGTGGCCAATATAGTCATTCAAGTTGCCTAGAAAACATCATTCAAAATGAGCTCATTGGGTCCATTAGTGGGAAGATTTTGGATGCCATTGTTGCAGAAATAAAACAAGCTAAATATTACTCACTCATTTTAGACTGCACTCCAGACATAAGCCACCAAGAACATGTCGATTATTATCAGAACTGTTAAAATGGGTGAAGTATCAGAAATAAAAGAATACTTCTTGGGCTTTCTTGAGGCTTCAGAAAGTACAGGCCTGGGTTTATCAGTTCTGATTCTGAAGGGACTAGATGAACTGAATATTCACTTTGATGACTGCAGAGGACAGTCATATGACAACGGAGCGAACATGAAGGGCAAGAACAAAGGTGTTCAGGCAAGGTTACTAGAGAAGAACTGTCGTGCACTTTGTTCCATGTGGGGCTCACACTCTGAATCTTGTAGTGGCTGATGCAGCTAAAGCTTCCACAGATGCCATCAGCTTCTTTGGCAACGTACAAAAATTGTACAACCTTTTTGCAGCAGCTACACAGAGATGGACAATCCTAAAGAAGCACGTGAACATAACACTAAAGTCTTGGAGTGAAACCAGGTGGGAGAGCCGGCTTAAGAGCATTGAGGCTGTACGATACCAGAGCCACAACATCAGAGAGGCCCTGTTGGAAGTCAGAAACAATGCCACAGATGCCATAGCCAGGACTGAAGCACAAGCACTTGCAGAGGAGGTAGGGTCTTATCGCTTTCAGATTTGCACAGTAGTATGGTATGACATTCTTCATGCAGTTAACCATGTGAGCAAACTTCTGCAGTCTCCTACAATGCAGTTTGATGTGGCAGTCAACCTCCTCACAAAAACAAAAGACACTCACCAGCTACAGAAACACAGGTTTTGTTGCAGCACAAGTCGTAGCTAGGACATATGTGAGGAAATGAATGTGGAGGTTATGCTGAAGAAGAGGCTCAGATCCACAAAAAAGCACTTTGCTTACGAAGCTCCTGACGAACCATTTACAGAAGCCTTAAAGAGGCTGGAAGTCAAATTTTTCAATGTGGTGGTGGATTGTGCCATCGGGTCAATAAATGAGAGATTTAAAACATTAGATGATGTAAGGGACATATTTGGGGCTCTCCTAAACTTCACCACAGTAAACAAGGAAGACTTGCCCTGCAAGTGTGAAAAGCTCTCTAAGATACTCAGCTCTGGAGCTGACTCTGACAGTGATGGAAGAGACTGGCCCTCGAAATTAAGAACTTGCCGACTTTACCTTCATACAACATGACTGCATTGGAGCTTCTCTCCTTCATTCATCAGAAGCAACTGGAGGAACTATACCCCAATCTCTGGGCTGCACTAAGAATTGCCTGCACTCTACCTGTGATGGTAGCGTCAGCCGAGAGGAGCTTCTCTAATATGAAGCTAATCAAGAACTACCTCAGATCATCAATGGGCATGATCGCCTCAGTAGCCTTGGCATCATAAGCATCAACCAGGACGTTGGCAGGAGATTTCATATGATGATGTTATTGATGATTTCGCCCAGAAAAAATCTAGGAGGCAAAAATTTTGAAGATACAACTGTTCTGTATAACTGTTAGCTATTACACGATTGTATCGTAGAGTTAGTAATTGTTTGGTATTGATAATTGCATTATTTTTTTATACATAGTTCTGTCATTTATTCTAAATAATGTATAAGCTAATTTTCAGGAATTTCATGACGAGTATTTTTTTCTGTTTTCTTCTGAAAGTACTATTTGTTGTTTTGGGACATAAATGTTTCATTAAAATGGTTTCATAATTGTTTTTTATTAACACAGCCATTTTTTTGTATGTGTGTGCTGAGGTGATGTAGTAAGGCGTGAGTTGGTGGATAGAGGGGTGGGGCCTCAAATGGGTATACTGCTTAGAGCCCCCTAATGGCTAGAAACGGCCCTGTAAATGTTGATTAGTGTGGTAGTGTTTTTTGCGCGTGTTTTAATGTTAATTGCCTGTATTTCTATCGTGTTATCTGCTTAGATTGTGTTTGTAATGTTTTGGGTGGCATCAGTGTAGCTAATGCTTTTACGTATGTAAGTGATGAGTCCATCCCAGATTATGCAGTAGATATTTATTGTGAAAATTATTTTAAAAATCGAAGATGATGTGTTTTGTGCCATTTAAGTTTTTAGTTCAGATTTTGGGACTAATTTCTGTGTTGTGGTTGTCAATAATAAAGTATGAATTTTAAAACATACTCTTGTAATTTTTCTCTTAAATGAAAGTCTTACTGATATGTAATTTATGCTCATATTTTTACAAAAGTTGAAGGGAACATGCTTTTTACTATTTAAGTTTCTATTTTCTTGTATTTATGGCTTTTGTTTCTGAGAGCACATTTTTGAACTAAGAAATGTTTGTAGTCATAGGGTTGTCGAGAGTGAAGTGTTTTAATTTTCAGCGAGAATTATACCAAATTGCGCGTAATACAGAATAACTTTATTCAATACATTTGTCATATCTAAGACAGAGTAATTTATTTGGTACGTGAAACTGAGAATATTATTTACTTTCTTCATCTTCATGTTAATTAACGGGATGTCATTCGAACTTTCTTTTATAATAATGATGTTTTAGCTTTTTATATTAAGAATTTCAATTTACTGGTTTATGTAGTGAATGCATTTGCACTGACAATGATCCATCTTCTAAATTTCTGTGTTTTTCTGATCATCTCTCTTAACTTTGGTGTTAAGAGTGTTATTTAATTTATCTCTGCGGCACACAGTAACTGAATTTAGATGAAGGTTTCACTGACTGACAACGTTCCAGTTTATAAAAAATATCTATTTTTTTTTAATATGTTTAGATTTTGGTTCATCCTGGCATTTGACCAGGTACAGTAACTGAATTAACAAAGTGAAAGATAAAAATAAATTTAAAAATTTATAGATAACATGAACCTCTATTTCTGCCAGTAGTATGACCGCAAAAAGAGGGAGTGCATATGGAATGTTGATGAAATGAATGCCAGTGCCACCCACCCAACCCCCTTGTTGCAAGGTGCCAACACCCTTTCCCCCTCATCCAATGCCACCCCCCAGG
Organism: Bathynomus jamesi; assembly: GCA_023014485.1. Taxonomy (NCBI): domain Eukaryota; kingdom Metazoa; phylum Arthropoda; class Malacostraca; order Isopoda; family Cirolanidae; genus Bathynomus; species Bathynomus jamesi. The sequence continues at coordinate 805,989 of JAJOZX010000529.1, forward strand.
GTGCCAAAAAAAAGGAAAAAAGGGGGAATCTCCCCAGCTGCAACAAGCTGGGGGGGTCCACCTAACCTAAGAGAGAGAGAGAGAGAAGAAGGAAGAGAGAGAGAGAGAGAGGAAGACAGATCATCCTACGTCTGTGAGAGACAGACGCATAATGGGAGCTCAGGGTAGCATCACTTGGCTTAGAACTCAAAATCCGCCAGTTGACTTAGAAGACTTAGAAGGCGTAAATGGCAGATGTATGTGTGTATATATATATAACGTTTGAGCTGCCAGATTGCGCTATTCAAATATTCTTGACAGTTGGCTTATAAATCCGTCAGTCGGCTTAGAAGGCGTAAACAGCCATTTGGTGTATATGTATATATATATATATGATGAATAAAACCTCGAAGGAAAGGAAACACAAAATGGTGCTCAAGCGCTTTCGTCTAATGACATCCTCAGGATTTTGTGTTTCCTTTCCTTCGTGGTTTTATTCATCATAAATATTTTTCACGTGTTACCTTCGTGAAATAATTTTCATATATATATATATATGTGTGTGTGTGTGTGTGTGTGTGTGTGTGTGTGTGTGTACATATATTAGGGTGGTCCATAATTATATAGAAAAATATAAACATTTAAATATTTTACGTTGTACTTTTGCAATTTGTTACATTAACCACGCTAATTAATCCCGTAAAGTTTGGTTTTGATACAGTAATATTTAGAGGTTTCTCAACGCCCTTTAATTTTTTGCTATTTTGCTAATCCGTCACAAATATCTACTTTTATTGCAGGTTTTGAAAGTCAAATAGAAGATATTTCTCATTGTATAAAGAAGGAATGTATGCATTTACTATTCGATTTACTATTTACTCTTTAATTTACATTTACTATTCAATACTATAATATGACGAAATAGGATGTGATATTGCATCACCCTAGACGATAAATATTTCATCATTGTAAAATCTAAGCTGGCAGTAGTGCACAGTGGCTGTTTCATGTCGCAACGCTAATACACTCTTTAAGTCAAGCATAAAAAAGTGAATATTTTTAAGTTGTATTTTTCTTCTCAAAAATGAATAAACAGTATTCATTTTAGCTAAAATCTACAACAATTTATTTACTTATTAATAGGTGCGGCCAATTGTTATTCATTAATACTTGTTTTAATTAATATAAATGAATGTTTGAATTTTTATTTAATATATAAAATATTAATGAATGCTTAATTTTTTATTTTAAGTTAGCTAATTTATATGTTGGTTGTTGTTGTTATTGTAGCAGAGAAAGTGTGTGTGTGTGTGTGTGTGTGTGTGTGTGTGTGTGTGTGTGTGAGAGAGAGAGAGTTACAAGGAGTTACAAGGAAAAGAAGTACCTCAAAAGGCCTTGCGGCCCATACCGAGGAGGTACCAATGGCAACGGGAGCCAGGGAAAATTTTGTAAAAGTTTATTTTTCTTTCAACTATCCTAGCAGTAGTAGAAAACTGGATAGAAAAGTAGAAGGCTCTCTCCCCAACCTCCGCTCCCTCCCTGCCAGAGGCAGGTACGGAAAAAGGTTGAAGAAAATACCTTGACCCTGGAAAAGTAGCCAAGGAAATTTTACAGGAAAGTGGAGAATATATAAATAGCTCTATATTTAGCTTGCTCACAGAGACACCGAGCAAGCGAACTCCTGCAGAGTTTTCTGAGGTTTTAATCTTAAACTATGAGTGTGTTCAGTACTTTGTCTAGCCTATTTTTAAACAGATTTACACTTTCACTGGAAACAACCTCTGAGGGAAGTTGGTTCCAGATATTAACTATTTTATAGGAAAAGAAATTTCCGCAGACTGAGGTCCTAAATGTCTTTACACACTCAAATAGTGTGCAAGATTTCGTCTAACCTTTTCTTGAACTGATCCACAGAGGAACTGTTCACAACTTCCGAAGGTAACCTGTTCCATGTGTCACAGATCTTATACGTAAAGTAATTCCCACACACACTAGTCCTAAACCGTTTCAAATCCAACTTCCAACCATTGTTGCGAGTTGGGTTATCATTTAAACTAAACATACTTCTAAAATCGACATCGTTGAACCCTCGTAAGAGCTTGAAAACCTCGATCAGTTGACCGCGCAGCCTCCGAGTTTCAAGCGAAAACAAGTTCAGGGCGCGTAACCGTCGATTATAGCCCATATGCCTAACGGAAGGGATTAACTTTGTGGCCCTCGCCTGCACTCGCTCCAGCCTCTCAATATCTTTCCTGAGGGTGGGCGACCAGAACTGCACAGCATACTCCAGGTACGGCCGAACAAGGGAATTGTACAGTGAGAGCACAATCTCCTTGTTCCGAAACTGAAATTGCCTCCTGATATAACCCAATAGTTTCTGGGCTTTCTTTTCCACCTCTACACACTGTTTCGTAAACTTAAGGTCGCTGCTAATTAGCACACCGAAGTCCTTTTCTAAATCAGTCACCTCGATATTACTGCCCAACATCGAGTATTCCGACTTGGGATTGGCGTAGCCAATGTGCATCACTTTGCATTTACCCAAGTTAAACGGCATTTGCCATTTTTCGGACCACTCTCCTATCCTACCTAGGTCCGCACGCAGTTCCTCGATCGCTTCGGGCGTCCCAACATTGGCCCCAAGCTTGGTGTCATCAGCGAATTTGGCGATCCGACTGACGATGCCACCGTCGATATCATTTATGTAAATGGTAAACAACAGTGGCCCCAAAACGGAACCCTGAGGAACTCCACTAGTGACCGAGGCCCAACCCGAACTAGCCCCTTTAATTACCACCCTCTGCCGCCTATTCCTCAGCCAGTTTTCAATCCACCTACCTATTTCCCCACCGATACCCAGCGCGCGCACTTTCACCATTAGCCGGCGGTGAGGTACCTTATCAAAGGCTTTCTGAAAGTCGAGATAAAGTATATCAATCGCCCTACTCTTATCGTAGGGAGAGAGAGAGAGAGAGAGAGAGAGATCACAACTGACCTTACGTTGATTATTAGGCCTAATTATCCTTATGCCAAGGGTTAAGCCTTGCATCTTCAAATATGTCCGGCACTCTAGTCCACCCTTCCTGCATTTCAATAGGCGCACACGGGGCATCACTAATGGATGCTTCACTATCACTTGAATGGTCTAAATCACTTTTATTTGGGTTGTAATCACTGTCACTGTCCCTATATTCAATGTCCGAATCAGACATTTTTCACTGTTATATATAATACAACTAATATATAACTATAATATAAATAGTAGTTTATGAAGACTAAACTAAGATAGGCCTAAAATAAAGCTAAACCACTCATAAACCAAGTCATGAATATATATGTCGTGTACACTTTGTACATTTTCAAAAACCTATTTTTGCTTGCCTGTCTTTTACAGAATTATGGCTGCATCCAAAACATCAGCTTCTGTGCCAGCTACCAGACAAATTAGTTTTGTATGGCTCATAGGTCCTGTATCCGAAAAAATATGTGGTAGGAAATTGCCAACTGCACGTCAGGTGTTATCATTATTCTTCTACAAACATAACATTGAACAGATTACAGTAAGAGAGAGTTCAAGGTATGCAGTGAGGGAAGTGTTTAAGTTATGGGATACGGCTCGTATTCTCACAACAATCGAACGAAATGCAATTGAAAAACTTGAAAAAATACTTCACAGGTGGGCAAAACTGAAAAAAAATTCAAAGCGAAGAACTCCTTCACAAAAGGCAAATGAAGATAACTTTCAAAATTATATTGATAAGCTTTATGACGTGGCATATGGTGATGTCATGAAACTTATATCCATACCAGAAGATCGTGCATTTCTAGAAGATCAGAGACATTTGAGAAAAGGGTACATGAGTGGAATAGATACACTTCTTAGCAAAAGAGAAGAAAGAGTTAAAAACAGGAAAGCAGGTGAAGATGAACGAATTCAACGTGAATTGAAAAGAAAGGAAGAAGCACTCACACTAACATTTGAAAATTCTTCAGAAGAAAATTCTTCGCCCGAAAATGATGATGAAGAGTTGCAACTGACAAAGCAACAAAAGACAAGAGCTAGTCAAAGCTTTGAAAAATCCAGAAAATGAAAATTATTTAAAACAGATAAAATCGGATCCTTCTACAATTCCAACCAGAACTTTAGCAAATTTTGTATCTCGCAAAACAATGACTTTCTTCAACATTTTCGGACTAGAGCGCGGATTTGTCACAGAGGCGGATCCACAGGATTGGGAAAATATGAACCAATTTCTAATAGCCAAGAGTTGCATTGAAAGTCTCAAGGTTGTAAATGACACAGCAGAGCGGGGAATTAAGCTTATAACTGACTTCAGTGATCGTCTCACAAAAGATGAAGATCAAAAACAGTTTCTGCTTCAGATTGTCTCTGATCATCGGTCTCACTATCCGAGGCCCAACATAAGGCTACTTGTTAATCAGGGTGCTGGACCATCTTCAAACCCAAAATATGATAAAATATATGATAAATTATATAGCTTGTCTGTGTTCAGTGATATATACATAATTGCATGTGCGTGTAAAAATACAATTTTTATGATTGATGACAGCAATGAGAAACAGGGCATGTCCATTGAGCGACCTCTAAATATACTTCAATTATTAAAATATTTCGCATACATTAGTTTCTCATTATTTGTCAAAAATAAAAGGTACCACTTCTAAAATTTTGACTTTTTATTTTTGGACCACCCTAATATATATATATATATATATATATATATATATATATATATATATATATCCCATCTCCCAAGTTATTCCTTAATATCGTTTATATATACAACCAAAATAATTAAATAAAACACGATTACATCATTCTGTCTATTTAGACGAGTTAAGGGAAATAATTCATGAAATATATAGGAAATAAATATACATTCAAAAATAATATACAGCAAAAATACACACATTAAGCAAAGGATATGTATATATATATATATATATACACATTCTTAAATAATAATATTAGTACAGGATAAAACTATATAACAATTTAATATATGTACGAGCAAATACGCACTTATATAAAAAATAATAATAGAACAGGATAAAACTATATACCCATTAATATATATATAAACAGCAAAACTTATATAAAATCAAAATACATACACTTTATGTTCTACCGCGCTTAACTAAAATACTAAACTCGCACGTGATCGAGTCTACATTTACATTATTGTTGCTTTGTACTATAAAATAAATACGATTTAGCATTATTTCACGACTCAAGGTGTGCGGGTGCCTATACTCGATGTAAAAGGCCTTCATTTCGTTCAATACTATTTTTGTGCCCACCTTACATTCGGCTGGCAAGTTATCTTTAAGCACGGACAGACTACAATCAAAAGCACGCACAAAGATGGCGTCGTTATCCACAACATCATTATTAAATTCAAATTTATAAACACTTCTTTCCAATCGAGGGTTTTTTCTTATCGATCCGAGCTTTTCAATGGTGAACGCTTCTTCACAACGTATAGAGCAGTTGAAATAATCTAAATCGTACCGACAGCTGCTCATTATATAAAGATACAACTCTTAAGGGTGAACAGTGAAAGTGAGCTCTGCCCCGTACCGCTCAAGTCCTTTGTACCAAAGTTCATGATATTTCGAAGAGTCTAAACCTTTTAAATAAGCATCCAGCTCTAGACCATTCTCGCCTTGTTCATTCCTACATTCGATAAACCCGTCGAGCAGAGTGGTGTATGCGTATTCAAGAACCGTATCAAAATAAACAATATCCGTAGCACGTGCGTCTAAAATAGGTTTTAGTTTGCGGAAACCAACGATTTCAAACATTCTGTCGAGGATGAAGCGGTTTTGTGTGGGGACAAGAACGTTATTATCAGATGCATTCTTCCACATCAGTCGTATATCAATGCATGGCTGATCGTTATTTATACACAACATACAAACAATAACATATGAGGCGGGTATCACTAATCTGTTCTCTTGTACCTACACCTGCAGGTATTTTATAAATCCTCACTCCACTTCTCAACTATCACGAAAACTCTATTTATCTCCTCAACACTTAAATAAACAACATTACGTTTACCAGAGTTTGCTTGTCTACAAGTCGTTTCAAGTACATAGTTAATGGCACCGATTTTACGTCTGAACGCACGCAATGACTTCGTCACGGACACTTCGTATACGGCATTGAGAATGCTGCTCAAAGGAAGCTCCATCGTTTTCTATTGTGAGAGTGCACAACCAGTCGGGTCAAGCTCGGAGATGACTATGAGCAACCGGTGCACGGTGTGGCTCGGAAACAGGTGTGGAGGAGTGAGTCATACCCAGCGTTAATGTTTCGTGTACGGGTTTGTTCCAGCATAAAAGAATCATGCGAGTACTTGCACCCATTATACCGGGCAATTTTTCCGATACATGGGGCAATATCGGTTTTAATGTTTTATCGGAATGCGCACTAGACGTTCATTTCCACAAACTAAACACATTAACAATCCGGCGCACAATTTGAGAGAAATATGTGCCCGTATTTATCCTTACTGTTTAACAGTCGATGCTCGTCTCTAAATTCTGTTAAAAACTCACACAGGCCTTTAGCCACAACCTCACTGCGAACCTCGTCATGATATATATATGAATGTAGTGGTAAAAGTACTTTAGCTTGTCCATGATGACAAGGTTTACATTCTCAGCCGCAGGGTACGCGTACTCTCTTTGATGCAGCATGATATAATACCGCCTGTCACACCACTCATCAACAAGACTCACTACCCATATCCGTTGCTTCTCTTCTGCACACGTTGTTTCTTTCACCTTACGGTATATGTACGCTTTTATACGGTTTAGCCCTACAACGTAGTCCATTACATCGTTTGTGCCGCGAAATCCGGCAATGCTCTCGCCAGAATATCCATAGAGTATTTGAACATCTTGTTCCTCAAGCTTCGCGCGGTTCAATGTAGCCTTAAAATTCTCAAAGGAGGTGGGGGGGGCTAGGCCGTCTTTCAGAATTCACCACATCTTCCGACTTTACCGAATACCACTTCCTAAACGTCGAACACACAATATCAAAAGTCGCCATCACTATTTTTCGTCTACGTTAGAATTCTTCATATATACGTCTGAGATCCAGGGCTTGCAGCAGCCAACTGAGCACGCAAGGGTAGAGATATGCCCAACTAGTAGCAGGAGTCACGTGACCATTTGATTGATCTTACAGTGGGCGGAGCTTAGGACTTTTCCCTGTATATACGCACACACACACACACACACACAAAGGAGAAAATGAAACCCTAATTGAAACATTTACATATTCAAATATACGTAATAAATAAACATCTCGTTAACAACAGATATATATAACATTCAGGTACTATGGTACCCAAAGGGTACGGTATCGTAGGTGCCAGGCACCTGGTAACGTTTCCTATAGGTGTAACGACACACCTTTGTGCCCCTAAGTTCCTTCACACACCCTAGTTTCTGTGCCCAAAAATTGTGGGTTCCTACAGTCATTTGGGGTTGTTGGTCACCATCACCTTCTAAGCACATTAGCTCCTTCAACGAGTCAAAGTTAACAACTCGTCGCGTCGGTTCGCCAGGTTAAGCGTGATACCCTTAGCCTTTACGATATATTTCAATTATTCCCCCACTCTCAGCTGCACCCCATAAGTTTTTGGCCCTGTTGATACAAAGGAGTCAGCATATACACCATCACTATACTTATCCTTGATCTCGTCAGTCAACTCTCCGAGGAATTCTCCAATAGGCGGCATGTATTCACCCTCCCTCTCTGTGAATATTACGCTATCTGTGTCAGCGTACAGCACCCTCCGCCCAAGAGAGTGGAGTATTCACCAAAGCTTGATGCAGTCGTATGCCGTTGTGAAGCTGGCTACAGGTATGTTTGTAACAAGTGAGGTATCTGCGCCAGTTCGGTGTACTTTATTTGTACGTGTTACCAACATTCACGATCTCCAAAACCTCTTTATCGGGGGCATTGGCATAATCCCACACCTCGTTATAACTTTGGCCCAAATGAACGTTCCCCTTACCTGTATTGTGTGTAAACTTGCCACAAAGACTATTTAAGCATAACTTTTCACTAAAGCGCTTGCCAGGGTTCTTAACAATTTGGGCCGGGTCAAATTGTATCCCTTCACGGTGACGGTAGCGCTGAATATACGCCGATTTTTCACCCTCGCTCTCAACCCCTCGCGGTAGCCTGATGCTTCCACCTTATCCTTCAAAAAGCGTTTATATATGACGTGAAAAGGTTGGGTAGCTTCTGAAACCTCCACACCTTATATATCTTCAATATTCTGTAACCATGACGGATGACTAGGGACAGCTCAGGACTTGTATATACACCTCTGATCTTCAGCTAGTTGGTTGTGTGATTACAGGTCCTATTTTTCTCCTCTGCGCCCTTCACACACATGGGAAACATGAGCTTGTGATCTATGATAACGGGTAAGATCGGTATCCAGAAATCGCGAGGTGGAAGCACGTCTTCGGATGAAAGACCGAAATAGTACCCGTTCAAATTTGTTGAGAACAACTCGATGTTGGGCAGGTCAGGTCCCACCAGTTTTTCAGGTGCACCTACGGGGTATGGATTGCTCTTCATCACGTAGGGATATAATGAACAGGAGTCGTAGTAATGGAGTTTTACACCCTCCGTAGGCGGAAAGTATAGCTTCAACGGGTGTATACTCCCTCCGAACAAGCTATCACCGCATTTGAGAGGGTCCAACATCATTGAACGATTGATGGTGTTTATTTCTTCGCGGTACTGTCCATCTGTTTCCATCCGTGCATCATACTCATGCTCCCATAAGACCTTGTGAATGAACTGGGAACCTATAAGCTGATCGCAGGTGCGGGTCCATACTAGACTATTGGTAGGAGATCTACCGTGGATATCTCCTACGATTCCACACTCAGGACGTGGGCATCCATGTCACCAGCAGCGGTTAAAGGAGTACACAGTCTTCTCACCAGTGGCACGGTTTTCGCTTAGATCATCAACCCCAAAAACTCGAATATTGACCTTAATGGGTACTTCTCCAGTGTTACTGCCGTGTTTTATGTATACACTGGTCTGTTGCTGCATGTGTATGAGCCAGTAAATAGCCTTGTGCCCATAACTGCGAGGGTTGTTTCTGTGAATAATGGCTAAGGTGTCTTCAGGCATGAAATTGTTCTTGAACACAGTAAAGCACAATGATGCGAATGTGGTTGCGACTTGCAGCGGATCGCAGTTGAAACGGTCTATGTACAACCTTCTAAAGGCCTGGAAACATACTCTAAGCATGCGTACATCATTCACGCAATAACGCTCACATTCATCGGCTATATTGTTAGGATTAGCTTCATTAAAACTGTTGTAGTAGCGGTCAAAATTTTCACGCTCACTATTACTCGTGTTGGTGTAGTTAAAGTATTGTTTGGGGGAAGGTAGTCCTACGTAATTTAATGTGTCGCTAGTGAGGAAAATGTAAGGGAAATACCCTTTTGAAACTTCAGCGGCTACACCCATCACGTTGGGTAGCTTGGCTAGTTTACAAGGTATGAATAATAAAGTATCTTTAAACTGAACATTACCTCTTATCTGCATTTGTATAAGTTTCACCTTTTCAAGGGGTCGCCTGTAAATATCTCCGATGACTCGTGTTCAAGCAGTTCCTTATAAAGGAACTGTGTGTCAAATTTTGCCCCGTTATGGGCAAAAATATACACAGTCATTTTTGGAACTTGTCCGCTAACTTGACAATATAGGACACAAAGAGTTTCACAGGGCTGTCGTGTGCATTCTTTTTAAAAACGTTTATCCGTTTACCGCATCTGTGACACTCATCACACTCAACCTCCATGCACTCATCACAGATAGTCTGGCTTACGAGTAGATATGGGATAACCTCTTTGGTTTCAGGGTTTGTGTAAGTTTTTATATCGCAGTACACGGTTATACAGGGTTTATTTTTAGGCTTAGCATCTTTCATATAACATACATGCCTTACTCCGTCCGCCTTATATTTTTCATGCCATGTAGAACAGTGAATTTCATCATATTTATGCGTAAATTTCCCCCCATTATCCATCATATGAAACATGCCATATTCACAGATTCTCATTTTCCTACAAGTGCCAATTGACTTATGGAGCTCAAAGCATTTATCATTGAAAAATGTACGTCTGCACACATTACATTCCCTCTTCTTGGTTTCAACTACACGACTTTCACATTTGGGGCTTTTACACTACTCACAAACCATGTGACTTTCCTTACAATGCTTCACTATATCATCCGCAAACCCGAGACATCCCTTCTACAAATCATGAAGCCTTCCATATTTTCGACTTTTATCATAACTAGCGTAAAGAGCCCTTATATTACGAATGGTGAGATACGTTGACCCTGACAATCCTAAAATAAGTAGAGGTCTTGCGCGATCTCTCACACAGCTTTTAAAAATATACACAGTCCCACGACGATCATCCATTCCAAATACAACTATACGAACATTCATTTCCTGCTCTACCCTTCTCAGCTCTTCAGGGCCCATATTACACTCAAACTCAAGCTTGTAATCTGAAACCAGTTTACGAGCACGCTGCACAACCGTAACCGAATTTTTTGCGTCCATGTATTTAGCACAGTGAACATATGAGCTAAAACTATTGCTATAAAGCCGCAACCACGATCGACGTTTATATGCTTTCGGCAAATAACCGGAGAATTGAAATTAAGAGTATAAGGTGTGGCACTATGACCCGCAACCCGGAATACTCTGTCAATATCTCCCGTGAAGTAAGTTGTCTATAGCGGGAGCGGAGTCTGTAACCACAACTGCACTGTCATCGGGGTCGTCAGTAATATCGATGATGGGGTGCTGTACCTCATCGTCATTCACGTTTCTGTGGAAGAAGAGGAAAAACAAGATTGTAGAATATAAGGAACATCATTCAAATTTTTATTACTTTTTGTAAATGCTCCACTTCTGGGTGTGACGTGTTAGAGATGGAATCTGTAGAAAAATTCAGGTTCACTAGCCCGTCACGTGTATTATATCTGGCACTACAAGATGTGGTAAAACTGTGATTATGCTTAAAATCGTTAAAGATAAGAGGGAGATGTTCTCAAAATTTGTGCATAAAGTAATATGGTGCTATTCGACGTACCAGTCAGTGTTCAACGAGTACCAAGATGATATTTTGTTTCACAAAGGCGTATATGACGTTAATTTGGTAAAGGGAAATGAGCATAGTCACTGTAATTGACGATCTCATGTTGGAAATGGATAAAACCTTTGCCGAGACATTTACAGTGTTCTCCCACCATCTTAACATAAGCGTATTCTTCATCAATCAGAATCTATTTTTCCAAAATAGATACATGCGCGATCTGTCGTTAAATACACAATATCTATTCTTATTCATGCAACGTAGAGATGTGTCATAAATTGGGCATTAGCCAATCAAATGTTCCCGAATCAGCGTAGGGAGTTTTCTGAAGTTTGTAAAGAAACTACAAGTCAACGGTACGAATATTTGCTTTGTGACCTTCGCCGCGAAACACGTTTAGGGTGCTTCTAAAAACGAATATATTCCAAAACGAGCCTGAAACGGTGTATATTCCAGAATGACAAACAGACTAAAGAAACACCGTGAATTAATAAAAATCTATCAGCGATTGCCCGGGCATTGCAGCAGATGTTTGTTAAAAATATCGACTCGGACTTTTTAAAATGCATCTCTGAAATCTGCCTTAATGTTATGAAATGTAATGTACCAATGAATCCCCTACCAATGAAATTCCCCTACGTCGTTACAAGAACATAATACGTACGCTCGCTCGTAAAAGTCAAACTGTGGGGAAGGAAAAGCGAATTATTGTACAAAGAGGGGGATCATTCTTCCCCATCTTATTTTCAGTTTTGGGACCTTTACTGACTAGATTAATATAATGAAGAAAGTGGTAGTGATTCCGCACGAGGTGCATGCTTCACTGCAAAATTCAGAAAGTCCAGAGACGGTTCTAGAACCCCGTAAAAGCAGACTTAAAAGAATGAAAAGCGAATTGATAGACCTATTAAACAGTGAAAAGTCACTTGATGAGAAAAGGATCTTGTACCAAGAAGCATTTCTTCATGAGAACGAAGATTATAAGAATCCGACAGAGATCCCCGTGGTTATTAGGCACAGCGCGAGCAAAGATGAGCATGGTGACATAGGACCTGAGGCCGACGTTGGAGATGACCAACCAAAGAATAACGGAACGCAACACATCGAGCATGTATTAAAAAGCAGTCTCCCACATACATTTAGGAATAAAGGCTTAAGTCTTTATAATCTATTGAGTGAGGACCCCATCATACAGTGGACCGATACAGGCGAGGTCATTGTTGAAGGAAGAAAGGTACAAGGATCGAATATCGTCGACAGTGTCCATGATCTGGTGAGAAAGTGAGGCAGGCCCTCACAATCAGGATGGAAGCATATTAGAACAAGACCAAAACAAATAAACATTGATAGGAAATGTCAATACGTTAAACGACTTGGAGCAAGTCTCGTATGTGCCACAACTGAGTACGCCATCATCCCCAACAGTAGCATATCTGAAGAGGAGAAAGAAGAGACCAAACAACAACGGCCAACCCTATCCACGTGTATCTAAAATACACAAATGGCTAACATATTAAGAAAACGCTATTATGACATTTCTAACCCAGCCTCCTATGGCGGTGTTGATAGACTGTACAGAGGTGTTTACAATGATGGAGTAAGGAAAAAAGATGTTGAGAGGTTTTTGAGGGAGCAGGATGCTTATACATTTCATAAGCCTGTGAGAAAAATGTTTTAAACTGCCAGGACAATAGCGGCTTCGATTGACTATTTGGCAAGCGGATTTAACAGACATGCAAAGATATTCAGTATATAATGATAACTATCGCTACACCCTATTCATAATAGATGTATTCTCTAGATATCTGTGATATCTGTGGCTAATTCCTCTGAAAAATAAATCGCTTGAAACAGTTGCTAAAGCTACCAAAACGCTGATGTTGAAAGAAAACAGGGTTCCTGGCTATTTTTGTACGGATATGGGGAAAGAATTTATAGGCCGAGCTTTTCAGAACATGCTGACAGAGTTTAATATCAGTTACTACACTAGCAATTCTATACATAAGGCCTCTTTAGCTGAAAGAGTTCAACGTACCATAAAGGAACGCATGCTTCGCTATTTTACACATAAAACACACAGATATATAAACATTCTGGAATCATTGACTTCGTCATACAACCGTTCACACCATCGCGCGATTGGGACAACACCTAACGAGGTTTTAGAAAGAGGTACGCACACAGAGTGTGAGGTGAGAAGAGATATTCGTAGAGCACCGCCACACTACACGTTTCAAAACCACTGATTATGTAAGGCTATCGCGTTCGGGAAATAAATTCGCGAATGGATTTTAGCAAGGATGGACACGTGAGATTTTTAAAGTTAGGGCTATGAGACCTAAAGGCGAGATAACGCTGTATTACGTTGAAGATTTGAATGGGGAAGAAATCGCAGGAGGCTTTTACCGTGAGGAGTTGCAGAAAATGACATTTAATTTAGGAAAAAATGTGTTTAAAATTGAACAAATTTTAGGCAGCAAAGGTTCAGGAAAGAGAAAAATGTACCTGGTGAAATGGCTAGGGCACCCAGAAAGCTTCAACACCTATATAAAAGTTGATGCAATAATGAAGCTTAAATTGTATGCAAAATGGCGCCTAACCATACTCCCGTCACACTCCCGTCCTCTTCTTCTTCTCTGTCTGTACATCCTAACAACACCCTGGCCAACTTTGTAATAGAACTCCATGGGCCCATTGAATTGGAACGTGATTCGTATGAGGTGGGGATATGCGAAATTCAGCTATCCACCAGCTTCTTAAGTATTGATTATAAAGAACCCGTTTTTACGGTTCTTAGAGATCGTGATGAGCGTAAAAAGGCAGGGGTAATAGCGATGAAACCATGCGTGCCACCCGGAGTGGGGAGGCCCTGTATTACACTACAGTAGTAACACTATGCCCAGGTCGTTATGGTGCGGCCGAAGATGCTGTGAGAGACTTAAACGGAAGTTTAAAAAGCTCAAATCTTATGGCTGATTTAGTATACGAAATCGTAAACAAAGAAACCCCTGCACATGCTCTGATCATAAAATCATAGGATAAGAGAAATATTAAAGACAAAGGACTGTTCAAAATTAAAACTAAGGGCCGATATGGAGCAGCGTTCCAAAGAGACACCTTTCACGAGGCACAGCATGACTTGTCCAACTTAATGTATCAGTTGAAATTGGAGAAATTAGGTGATGGCTATCCATCCCCAGACATGTGTTATATTTACAGCAGTATCGTGGAGCATCAATTTGTTGGGGATACCCAGGCGAGACTGCTGCGCATTGCACACATTCCAAGCCATAGAGGGAAGAGTTTGAGCATTACATATGACAAGCCCCATTGTGTGAATGTTGTGACTAATCTATTAACCAATATCTCAATATATATAAGAACGATTGAAGGAAAAAATTTCCCATTCGTTGATGGGAGCTTGACAGTGAAGCTGCACTTTCGTCGCATTCAGTTATAATGACCCGAAGGCCTTTCACAGTCTATCGAGGGGTGAGATATCAGCGTGGGAGTGGGCTTGGATCCATTTTTTCAACCAAACGACGCACAGCTGTCCCATTGTTGAAGAAGGGGGGCCAGATACCTCGGGAGGAAAGCGTTACAATCAAGTTTTAACACGGTAGAAAACATAATGCGTGGAGCTAAACCTAACGAAGCTCTAAAAAACATTTAAAACGTACACGGGAAGAAATTTCAAAGATTCAAAGAGAAAAATGTGTGGTGGGAGGAAGAAGAAGATGGCTGTCCGGAAGAAGGGGTTACCAACACGTGGCGCGAAACGTAAAAGGACATAAAAAAAGAAGTGTCCTAAGCGAATGAAACCTATGGTTGATCATTTTTTTAACTGATATAAGCTAAGGACATTGCTCTCACGAATCATAGGCTGATTACTACTTGTCGAGAGAGGTGGCACTATTTCTGACTCGTCATGGCACGTTTCATCCATCCGTTTAGCTCACAATGTTGTAAATCGGAGCTGTCCCTCTTTGATATGTCCCCAACACAAGTTTCTATTGACACAGTGACTTTATTACAATTAACCCATTAAACACAATTAGTTCCCCGAGTGCCCGTAAGGAATTCGTGATACCCAGCTCAGGCCCATACATTTTTTATCCAAGCTGCATGTACATGTACACTAAACTTCGTATAGCCCATTCTGATGGGACGGACTGCGATGATAATTATTCTGCATAACCTGAAACCAAGATTCTGCACTCCATATTCAGTCAGTGAGGTGTATTTAAATCAGGTCAACATTTCGGCAGGAACGGGTTATTAACACCTACGAGCCTATCTGGAAAATGTCTTTAACTTTTCAAAAGAGGCGAAGGATACCCTTTTAACTGCCGAGGGCTATTATCAGACTACAGGCGAAAGTAATATAAAGGAAAAATTTAAAAATTCTAAAAAGAAGGTATATGAATGCTATGGACGTGTACATACAGACTTCACATTCCAGGAGAAACTGCTTATGAATGGGGTGGATATGAAATTAAAGCTCACCCACACGAATCCTGAGATCTGTATAAATCTGGGAGATGATCAAGAAGAGGGCGCAAAACCCGTTGTGATTCACGTCATGGAAACATATCTGATCGTGCGTCGAGTGAAATTAAGTTCGTCGAAATATGTAGAAACTTAAAAAAATTCACTATACGCAACAGAAAAATACCCAATTAACAGAGTACAGATCAAACTATACACGATGCCCGCATGGTTGCCCTCGAAGCAGATAGAAAACGTGGCCCTGGGAGTTCTACCTAAAAGGTTATTAATTGGAATGCAGGATCACGGTTCGACGAATGGAAAATATAAAAAGAACGCTTTTCAATTCGAAAATTCCGGCCATAAAAATATAACTCTGTACGTCAATGGCGTTGCGTTGGGCGGGTCTATGGATACGGACTACTCATTAGACGCTGGGTTCCCGCTTAACGCGAGAGCTTATAGTAATCTGGCCCATATTGCAGGTGCTTGTGATGAGCTCGAGATTGGGGTAACGCAGAAAGAATTCATCGATGAATTTAACCTTTACGTTTGATATCACACACGACTTATCTGCTAGTGTAAATACACACGTAAGTCCACAACACAGTGGGAACATCTCAGTCAGATTGATTCTCCAACATGATAGATGCGCCTATTAATGTAATAGTATACTTCGAGTCACAAGCCCTAATTGAGGTTAACTGCTTCAGGAACGCAGTCACTGACTTTTAAAATGGATGCGAATACACTTCAGAGAGTAATGAATAGTGACCGAATCACACGCTCCAAATTTATCGGCGTGTTTGGGAAGATTGAAACATTGAAATTAGCAACTACGAGAGAATGCTGGGGAATTATTGTGAATACCGACATTGTTGGTGGTGAAGGGATTTATTTCCTTGCAATATAGTTTAAAAATAGGGAAAAAATTATTATTTTAATTCACTGGGGACTCATCCCTGGAGTGACCCTGTTATCTGTTATTGTAAAATTTCTCGAACAGTTGCATATCCCTGAAATTAAATGGAATCCCCACCGATTACAAGGATATTTTAATAATACTTGCGGGATGTATTCTTTCATTTCTCTTGCACATGTCACGTGGAAAGGGATTTATAAATTTTTTAAAATTATTCAATTTGTGCGACACTGAGCTGAATGATGAATTGCTATGCATGCAGATAAAAAAAGGTTCCCATTTGTGCGCACTCGATGTATTGTGTAAAGTTTTACGCGTGTGTATATATATATATATTTATATATATATATATAATTGTAACTATATTGTGTTAAATATAAGATGTCCCAAATAATGTTAGTCTTGTGCTCTGTAGCTTATTTATTGGATGCTAGATCTGTAACTACTTTAAGCTGAATTGTACTAATTTATAAAACATAATTTCTATCATCTAATAAATTGATGAAAATACACTGTCTTGTTCTTAACCAAAAGAGTTCCCCGACGACCTGGCAATCGTTGGACCGGATGTGAGCCAATATTTCGACCTCCGTATTCAGGTCACTGGGTTGACTGCGCTGTAAAACCTCCAAATCGCCGTCGACTATTTGCTTTTCTCAAAAGCTGTCACGAAAAGTAGCTATAACACGATCGAGTTCCGCATCAGACCTTTAAGGAGAAAGGATCATTAACTTGATTAGTTCTTACATTTTCTGAATCGTTTTAATTTAAAATCCAATTTATTTTTTTTCATAAATCGAGATGTATTCTGAAAGCCTAGCTCAGTACTAATGCAAACTAATTTATAATTAAAAATTGAGGATACCTGCAATTTTAGTGAAACATTTTCCAACAATAAATGCAAAAAACTTCACTTTTTCCTACGTGAAGGTCAAAATATGATAAATAAAACCCACTCTAATAGACAGAGTTTATTTCCACAACAGTTTCGATGCCCACTGGCATCCTCCTCGGGTGGAGGATGCCAGAGGATGCCAGTGGGCATCGAAACTGTTGTGGAAATAAACTCTGACTATTAGAATGGGTTTTAATTATCATATTTTACAACAAAATGTGATGAGTAGAAAATGTATTATTATATCCACGCTATAAATATATATATATAATATATATGACAAATTACCTGCGAAGGAGACACAGAATGGTTAATAATTAAAAACCAACTGTTTTTCACCAAAATACACACAGAGGAACATACACACACACACACACATATATATATCTATATATATATATATATATATATATATATTATATATATATATATGAAGAGAGAGAGCTACAAGGAGTTACAAATACACTAATTTACAGAGCCGGATATACTTTTATCACAACTGTACATACTACGCAACGCCTACCATCACAGGGTCTCGAACCCAGGACCGTTGGAATTTCCCTACCTTTCAAGTTTTAGTATTTCTAAAACCCTACCTGTAGAACTTTGTATAAATTTATTAAGCGTAAATATTTGATAAACAAAATTCACTCTCTAAATACTTAATAGAATACATTAATTACAGAAATCATAGCACTGTATCCTGTAGTAAACATGCATTTATATGTCAGGACACCGGGATGTATATATGGGAGGAGAGAGTTACAAGGAATTACAATAAGATAAAATGCCGATTAGGGCGCCCGGATCAAATAATAAACAGCAAGCAGCTGACCTAACCGGGTTGTTAACATATACTTCCATAAACATATATATATGAAGATAGAGTTACAAGGAGTTACAATAAGAGAAAATGCAGGCTAGGGTACCTGGATCAAATAATAAACACAAAGTAACTAGCCTAACTGGGTTGAAAAGGAAGATTAGCTGGGCTACTAAGCCGCGTCGCAGAGTCTCGAACCCCTGGGCAGATATCCTTTCACTTCGTTTATTATGGCTTTTTACAAATTCACTAACACTTGCAAGGGTTAAGCACTGAATGATACGATGTATATAGCCCGAGAATGAATCACAAACTAATTTATTACATAATTACTCACATCTCATTGGCCTCTTCATCCGCTGGTTCTTTCTCGCCGTCACAAATTTCTGCAACGTTTTGTGTGGAGAGAAGGCTTCCTCCATCGGCCGCTGAGAAAAATTGGAGTGTAGTCACTACAGGGAGGTCCCCGTATTCAAACAATTGCTGGGAGCAGTAAAGCTGATGCGTCTCACTGGAAGAATGTGTAGTTACGCTTTGATAAAATCACTGTTCTGGATCCAGCTGAAAATGTTCCCTTTTATATACGTGACCCCGATTGGCCCCACCCCCAATATTCGATTCGCGAGTTTCCTGTTGACTGTCAGAGAATTTGGGTGTGGCTGTAACCTGAGGTTTTCCACCAACCAGAGACCATGGACTCGTTCTCATGCCCCACCCATTGGGTTGTAATTGGACGAGCCGCGAATTCTGGGGGGCGGGTCTTTGCCAAATATAACTTATTCATTCCATAAGTTATTAATGCTTCTTTATATTAATGCTTTTTATGTTATAGTTTAAGGATAAAATTGTATATTAAAGATAAATTTGTATTGAAGCAAAATAATTGGATAAAAGAGAAAAAATGAAATAGTTATCCCGAAATAGAATCAATTTTGTTTTAAGAATCATATTAATGCTTTTTATGTTATAGTTTGAGGATAAAATTGTATATTAAAGATGAATTTGTATTGAAACAAAATAATTGGCCAAAAGAGGAAAATTGAAATAGTTACCCCTAATTTAATTTCTATTTTTTTTTTAAATCATATTAATGCTTTTTATGTTATAGTTTAAGGATAAAATTGTATCTTTGGTGAAAATTTGTTTTGGCATTAAACTTAGTTAATCTTATTCGATTTTTTGTTTAAAAGATCGCCTACCAAACGTCAAATTGGCCTCGTGGTGTTCCACCATGAGAAGCTTAATAGAAAAACTATTAGCGTTGCCCTTTTTTTGAGACTTTGTCGGTCTACCCCTTGGCCCCATAAACGTATTTGTTTATGCTTAATAGCTCTGTCTATTGGGTCGTATTTAGAGACCTTTTCGGTCTATTCCCTGGTCCCATAAATGTATTTGTTTATGCTTAATAGCTGTCTAGTCTATTGGGTCGTATATAGAGACCTTGTTGGTCTACCAGGAGCTGTAAGTAAAAGCCATGGGTAAGGCGGCTTTCGTCAGGTGTTGGTAAGTATTGCCGTAGGTACGGCTGCTGTGTAATACTGTTACTGCTGAGATGTCTTAAGGTCTAGACGATTGGTTGTAGCCCTCATCTCGGCTACGTGGTGTTGATGGGATGAGCTCCTAAAAATCTATACTTAGACGATTGGTTGTAGCCCTCATCTCACCATGTGCTGATGATGGGATGAGCTCCTAAAACTCTTTATTTATTCCGTGTTACGAACATTTATATTGTCGCGACATTCTAAGCTAACTGTCGTTTAGGTCTTCTAATGGCTATGATCATTACTACGCCAAATGCCTAGTTACGCCTTCTAAGCCGACTGACAGATTTCTAAGCCAACTGTCAAGAATATCTGAATAGAGCAATCTGGCACACATACGTCTTCTAAGTCTTCTAAGCCAACTGCCAACTGGCTGATTAAGCCAACTGGCTTTCGAGTTCTAAGCCAAGTGGTGCTACCCTGAGCTCCCATTATGCGTCTGTGTCTCGCAGACGTAGGATGCTCTGTCTTCCTCTCTCTCTTCTTCTCTTACCTTCCTAAGCTAAGGAAACCCCTTTGGCGGGTGAGGCCGTCCCAGCTTATCCCCCAGTCTCTTCTCTCTCTCTCTCTTAAGTTAGGTGGATTCCCCCCCGCTTGTTGCAGCTGGGGAGATCCCCCCATTTTTTTGCACCCTGAGGGTGGGGGAGGGGGAAGGGTGTTGGCACCTAGCAACATGTAGGGTGGCAGTGGCACTCATTTGATCAACATTGCAATTGCATATGCACTCTCTCCTTTTGCAGTTATATTACTTCTGCCCACCCACCTTACCAACCACATCTTAAACTTCAACATATCTCCCCCCTTCGTTTGACCCTATTTTGCAAGAATTTACATACATTTTTATTTGTTTTGTGATTTGGCGATTACTTCCCACTCAATGTTTTCCCATTCCCATCCGCGGTCCGCAAATGAAAATACACAAAGTGAAGAACGTCCACATTTGAGAAAAAGAGTTTCTTCATTTGAGAAGTTTCTTCATTTGAGAATACATTATTTGAAGGTGAGTTCTGGCTGAACAAACTGGCGTATCTGTCTGATATTTCTGAGCATCTTATTGAGCTCAGTCGCAAAATGCAAGGACGAAACGAAAATGTGCTTACGTGCACGGAAAACCTAAACGGATTCGAGTCCAAATTAGAACTATGGCATGAAGAAGTTCAAAGACATAGTTCATTGGAAATGTTCAAAAGGACCCGTGAGATGGAACCAGAGGAAACGTTATTTGAAGTGGTCGCAAAACATCTGGACATGCTCCAGGGCAAGTTTCAACAGCACTTTAAAATGTCCAGCTCTGAGCAATACGACTGGGTTCTTCGCCCTTTTAATTCATCCGCAGCTGCTTCTACCAAGGAGCTTCCCTTGAAGGCACGACAGCAATTCATGGAACTCATCAATGATCGTACTCTCCATGTGCTTTTGTAAAATGTCCTTGGACACATTTTGGCTCCATGTAAAAACTGAATACCCAACTACCTCTGACTATGTAGTCGACTTCCTTATATCTTTCTCCACAATATATGCTTGTGAACTGAGTTTTTCTACATTGAATGTAATAACAAGCAAAAAGAGATCATATAAAAAGAGCATTAACCACGGACTTCGAGTGGCTCTTAGCATCCCTGAGCCAAATTAAAGGGCTGTGTTCTTTCAAAGAAGCCCAGATCTCACACTACTTACATAATTGTATTTTTATTATAAGGAGACAACAACTTTCCAAAGTGAATTTTTTTAAAGTTTTACAATTGCCCCAAGTATGTATTTTTAAATTTTTTTTGCATTAAAGAACTGTAAAGGTTTATTATTGAGATAATAATTCTATTAATGAATTGTATCAACACATTTTTATTACTTTTTACTTTCATAAAAAAGTTATGATTATCATAGGTGAGCGTATTCTTTTCACAGGCCTACTACCATTTCCGTATATTTACGAGTACTGTGCCATGAAGCTGAAACAAATTTACGAGTATGCCGCAGAATGTTAAAGGTTGAAAAGCACTGCTTTAAAGCACGGATAAGTAGTTTTCTTGGGCTTCTTTCAAATGTATCTCGTAAAGCTACTATGCAATTTCCTCACCGATTGTTGGCCTACCGGAACTTTTATCATTCACCAATCCTGTTTCTTTAAATTCTTTCATCCAGTTTCTAAATTGGTTTTCACAAGATGGATCTTTCTTGTAATGTTTCGTCTAACTTTTGTAACCGATTTAAATTAGGCAGACAACAGAGCACAATTTGCATTTTCTTCAACTGCTATTTTGGCGTACGAGTATGGTCTAGCCAAGCCGAAACCAGCGCTTTCACCGGATAGTCTAATTTAGTTTAAAGAAACTTTGACAGTTACGCTTTATAATCCCGTTTTATTATATTTATCTATCTATCTATCTATCTATATATCTATCTGTCTGTTATATATATATATATATATATATATATATATATATATATATATATATATATATATATTTCAGTTTATGTATTATTACTTCATGGTCACACTTGTCGAAGCTTTGGCAAAGTCTGTGTATATTACATTATAGTTTTCATTACTTTCCAGTGCATCAATAATGTTGTAGTGTTCCATTAGTTGTGATAGGCATGCTCTGCCTGCCCGAAATCCATGTTGGTTATCATTTAATTTTTTCTAAGTTTCCAAAAAGTCATAGATTTTGTCTAATATTCCTTGAAATATTTTAGTGAGATGAGATGTAAGTGACACTGGCCTATAGTTTTTGCCCTCGGATCGATCTCCTTTATATATTGGGACTATGTTCACGCTCTTGAGAATGCCCAGTATTTTTCCCGTGTCTAGTGATCGTCTCCATATCTAATATAAGGGCTCAGTGATTACATTCTTGCAGTTTTTGATCAGTGTGGCATTCCATTTGTCCGGTCCTGTCGCTGAGTGTGCTTTTAGTTTCCGTATAGCTTGTGTAATATCATCTGTCGTAAAGTCGAAGTCCGTTACACTTTCCCCTTGTCGTTCTTCTTCAAAGAACGCGTTTCTATCGCATATCAGTTTGTCAGTTTTTGGGATACTGAAAGATGATTCGTACTGAGCTCTTAATATTTCAGATACTTCTGTTAGATCATCAGATGATGCACTATCTTCGTTTTTCAAAGGTCCGATAGTCGTATGGTTTTTCGACTTCCTTTTTGCAAAATTATATATACAGTATATATATATATATATATATATATATAGAGAGAGAGAGAGAGAGAGAGAGAGAGAGAGAGAGAGAGAGAGAGAGAGAGAGGAGTTTTAAAGAACTGTGCAAGAAATTATTAATAAGTGACGTATGTTTACCAAAAGAAGTTTCGAAGCTATGAGAGAAAGGGCAAACTTCCAAACTCTGTATATGTAAAAAAATCTACGAACACATTTCAGACAAATTAAAAACAGATTTTTCGTGACATGAATAACATAGTCGGATGAATTCCAACGCGTGTTTTACAACATGAACAGCGTATTCAACTTTGCTTGAAAGCGAGAGAAAAGCACTTTTAGCAATTGCTTTTGTTGTCTTACAAACATTCGTTTTAACTGTTTTGTTACTATTTCATTATTATAACGCTGTTCAAAATATAATTGTTTTTGTAATAAATTTAAGAAACTTGTACGTCACTCTTCATTTTTAAAGCCCACCATATATATACACATGGTGATCCAAAGAGGTGTTTCCAAAAATAACTTTTAATATGTTATTTTTGGGAATATCGTTTTTTGGATCACATTGTAATGCAAAATTACCAGTACCTGAATTCGAACCCAGCACTTCTTGAGTAGAAGACGAGTGTGTTACCAACACGCCTAGAAAAGGTAAAAGTTAGGACAACCTGGTGGATATTTCAATAACTCCAGGGAACACGAAACAATTTCGAGTCCAGAGATATTTTCCATATTAAACCCCCTGTAACAGAGGCAATGGCTCGAATTTCCATGTGATGTTCATGCATGATATCCTTTCTATGGATCCGTCGTGTTACACCAGAGATTTTTTACGAAACTGCCATTATTTCAAGTGCAGGGGTTATGCCGGAAAATACCTCTATACGCGAAAGTATTTTGTATTCCATCGCATCGGGTTGTTAAAATACCGGGTGTGTGTGTAAAGTAACGCAAGTGAAGTGACAAATCCGATTTGAATTATATTAACGCAAATGAACGTGGACAAGTAATATTTATTACTTTTTTATGCAGGAAGGAGGGACCAAGGGAAAATGACCGCAAAAGCGCCCCTCCTCCCCATGCAACAAGAAGAGAGCCAAAATCAAGGTCCGGGGTTTTCGAGATGCCTAGACACTCTGCTTTTCAAAGATGGGAGGTCATAGACAGGAGGAAAGATGGATTAAAGAAGACTGTTCCAGAGTTGACCGGTTGAGTAGATGAAAAGACTGAAAATATCAATTAAACCTTGCATTAGATAGCTGGACAGAAAAGGAATGAGAAAGTGTAGAAAGTCTGGTACTGCATGCTCTCCTTAAAGGAGAAGGCATGCAGTTAGAGAGTTCAGAAGAGCAATGTCCGTTATAATATCGATAGTAAAGAGAGAATGAGGCAACATTGCGGCGAAGAGAGAGAGGCTGAAGACAATCAGTAAGAGGCGAGGAATTGATGAGAAGAAAAGCCTTCGATTCCACCCGGTCAAGTACGGCTGTGTGGGTTGAGCCACCCCACACATGAGAAGCATACTCCATACAGGGGCAGACAAGAACCCTGTACAGAGACAGCAACTGGGTGGGGGTGAAGAAACCGCGGAGATGGTACAGCACACCTAACCTCTTAAAAGCTATTTTAGAAAGAGAGTATATGTGATCTTTCGAGGAAAGATCACTAGAATAGGAAACGCCAGGAATGTTAAGAGAAGAAAAAGGATTGAGTTGTGTTGTTGAGAGTAAGAGGATAGTTGTGTAGAAGATTATGACAGGCAGACAGATGGGGGAACTGAGTGTTTGAGACATTGAAAGCAACAAGGTTTTCTCTGCCCCAATCAGATATAGCAGAAAGATCAGAGGTCAGGTGTCCCATAGCCGTCCTAAGCGAATCTTGAAGTGACTTCTGTGAGGGACGCTTTGAGAAGCGGGTGGAGAAGTGAAGAGTGGAATAATTGGCATGGGAGTGAATAAGACAGGAAGTGCGAATTAAAAGGTCATTAATAAATAAAAGGAAAAGAGTGGGTGACAGGACAGAACCCTGAGGAACACCACTGTTAATAGCTTTAGGAGAAGAACAGTGGCAATCTACAACTGCAGCTATAGATCATCCAGTAAGGAAATTAGAGATGAAGGCCAAGCTAGAAGGATAGAAACCGAAGGAAGGCAGTTTCGAAATTAAATATTTGTGCCAGACTCTATCAAAAGCTTTTCATATGTGTAGCGCACTAGCAAGAGTTTCACCGAAATCCCGAAAGGAGGATGACCAAGAGTCAGAGAGATATGCAAGAAGATCGCCAGTAGAGCGTCCCCTGCGGAATCCATACTGACAATCTGAAAGAAGATTGTGAGAAGAAAGGTGTTTAAGAATCTTCCTATTAAGGATAGATTCAAAAACTTTAGAAAGGTAAAAAAAAAAGCAAATGGACGATAGTTGGAGGGTTTAGAGCTGTCACCCTTCTTTGGGACAGGCTGAATGAAAGCAAATTTCTAGTAGGAAGGAAAAGTACCAGATGAGAGACAGGCAGGGACAGGCCTAGAGACAGGCCTAGGCAGGGTGTCAGTATAGAAGCACAGTTCTTAAAAACAACAGGAGGAACACCATCAGGACCGTACGCCTTCCTACAGTTGAGTCCAGATAGGGCAGAAAGAATATTTTTAGAAGAGATTCTAATTTCAGACATAATAAAGTCAGAGGGGGAAGGAGATGGGGGAACAGCACCGGAATCGTCCAGGGTTGAATTGTAAGCTAAGGTTTGAGCGAAGAGTTCAGCTTTGTCAGGAGAAGAGACGGCAGTTGAGCCGTCGAAATGGAAAAGAGGAGGGAAAGAAGAGAAAGTAAAGTTGTTGAAGAGGTTCTTAGTTAGATGCCAGAAAGAGCGAGAAGAATTAGAATTGTATAGATTTTCACATTTTTGTCGGATGAAGGAATGTTTGGCGAGTCGAAGAATAGATTTTGCACGAGTCCGGGCAGAAATATAAGCTGAGTGAGAGTCAGGAGTTGGATAATGACGGTACCTTCTGAAAGCCTCCTCTCTGTTGCGGCTAGCATTACAACAAGTAAAGTTAAACCAAAGTTTTTTTACATTAGTAGTAGGAATAGAATATGGAATGTACGCCTCCGTGCCCAAGAGAATCTCCTCTGTGATGCGCTCAGCACACCCAGAAGGGAAATCACAGAAGTACTGCCTAATGGCCTCCCAATCAGTGGCGCCGAAGTGCCAAAGGCCGCATATATATATTGCAGAGAAACATTTTCAAAATGATCGAAAAACTGGTACCACACCTCAAACTAAACCTAATTGCCACCTAAACAACACTCATCAAATTCTTATCTGTTTTATATTATTTAATTAACTTATTTGTCCTATTTGATAAGATTAAATTGTTTTGATATTTGTCACAAGTACTATCTTAACACTAAAATTGTTTAGGAATACAGGATTGTACGAAGGAGGTGGGACATCACGTGACTGATATTCCCACATTTCATTGGTTGACAAAAAACCGTCACATTTTCCAGTACAAACGCGTTGAGACTCGTTCGGCTGTTTTCATGCGCGCAAGTCACTATTCTTTTCTGGGAACTAACTTAGGCCTATTTGAGTTTATATTATACCTAACTTATGTTTTTTATTTATGTTAAAAATGTTAATATATGTTATATTAATAATAAATCCCCAATTTTGCAATGCCAACACCAGCAACATGTAGAAAAACAATTTCCACCTTCTCTGGATCTGTATCGGCATCCATATATTCAATTACTAGTATCTGAAATCTAAATAAAACAATATTATTAACGCAAAGTACTTATGAGAACGGATATTTGATGCAGTCTCGCTCTCTCTCTCTCTCTCTCTCTCTCTCTCTCTCTCTCTCTCTCTCTCTCTCTCTAACCTTGTAGCTGTTCCGTGAATTGGTTTCGCTTCACACGAAGTTCAAGCTCCCACCTCTAGACCTAGCTTGGTGGAGGAGCGAGTTGCTCTCTTGCGCTCTCCATCGCACATAGCCACCAGGTACATCCGGCTCATCTGGTACCGTCCTCAGCCAGGCATCTAGTCTTCCGCCTTTCCTGTTTCCCAGTGTTGTTCAGGTGGTAATTAGGTTTAGTTTGAGGTTTGGTATCAGTTTTCCGATCATTTTGGAAATGTTTCTCGACAATATATAGTATATGCGGCCTAAATAAAATAAGTTTTATTGGTTTTTAATTTAATAGGTATATATATATATATATATATATATATATATATATATATATATGATGAATAAAACCACGAAGGAAAGGAAACACAAAATGGTGCTCAAGCGCTTTCGTCTAATGACATCCTCAGGAACACTGAAGTACATAAAAGGTTAAGCCTATATATAGGTTACAGAAAGAAAAAAAGAAAAAATAAATAACATACATACACACACACACCATACATATATATATAATATATATACATACATATCTATATATACAAATACATACACACATACATACATACATATATATACAATAAACAGAGAAGTAAAAATAATAAAAATTAAAAATTAAAACCTTAAAAGATTACCAGTGAGGCGTACAGATTTTGTAAGGAAAAATATCGATTTTTAGCACAAGATCAAATGGATTATAAAAATACAAATCTATACTGGAACTCTGCCGGGTTTTAACACAATGCTGCCTATGGTCAGGTTTCGATATAAAAAAAAAAAAAAAAAAAAAAAAAATGCAAATTAAAAGTTAATCGATTTTTAGCACAAGATCAAATGGATTATAAAAATACAAATTTATACTGTCCGGGTTTTAACACAATGCTGCCTATGGTCAGGTTTCGATATAATAAAAAAATAATAAAAAAATAAAATGCAAATTAAAAGTTAATAAAGTAGAAAACAAGTTTACCAAAGATTTAATGTTTTACACTTCTTATCTATATCTGTTTTAAAGGAATTCAACATAACAGGATCGAGTTGAAAAAGACCTTTGCTTATGTTGAAGTTATTTGAAAGTTGGATAATGGCAGACTCAAGAATATTTCTATTAACAATGTTGCTTGAATGGAATAAAACTGAAGCATTATTCTAATCAATACAGTGGGCTAACTCTGACAAATGGACAAAAAGGGCACTGGACAACTGTCCTGTTCTAACGGAATATTGATGCTGTTTTATACGTATGTGCAAATCCTTTCCCGTCTGACCTATGTAAAAGGAATCACATTGTTTACAACCAATTTTGTAGATAATGCCTGAATTATTGGTAGGGCTATTTTTTACTATGATATTTTTCACAATATTGTTATATGAAATACTACATTAATATCCAAAAGTTTAAGTACATTAGCAATGCCTAAAAAGCCCGGGAAAAATGGAAGTACTAAAATATTTTTTGACAAAGTACGAGTGTTAATATTGACACGATAGAAAGTTCGTTTTGCCTTGTTGAGACAAGATTCCATAAACGCAGATGGATAACACAAATCACTTCCAATACCGTTGATTTTTTCCAATTCGGCATCGATGTATCGGCATCGTACTTAAACTTTTGGATATTAATGTAGTATTTTCATATAACAATATTGTGAAAAATATCATAGTAAAAAATAGCCCTACCAATAATTCAGGCATTATCTACAAAATTGGTTGTAAACAATGTGATTCCTTTTACATAGGTCAGACGGGAAAGGATTTGCACATACGTATAAAACAGCATCAATATTCCGTTAGAACAGGACAGTTGTCCAGTGCCCTTTTTGTCCATTTGTCAGAGTTAGCCCACTGTATTGATTGGAATAATGCTTCAGTTTTATTCCATTCAAGCAACATTGTTAATAGAAATATTCTTGAGTCTGCCATTATCCAACTTTCAAATAACTTCAACATAAGCAAAGGTCTTTTTCAACTCGATCCTGTTATGTTGAATTCCTTTAAAACAGATATAGATAAGAAGTGTAAAACATTAAATCTTTGGTAAACTTGTTTTCTACTTTATTAACTTTTAATTTGCATTTTATTTTTTTTATTATTTTTTTTTATATCGAAACCTGACCATAGGCAGCATTGTGTTAAAACCCGGACAGTATAAATTTGTATTTTTATAATCCATTTGATCTTGTGCTAAAAATCGATTAACTTTTAATTTGCATTTTTTTTTTTTTTTTTTTTTTTTATCGAAACCTGACCATAGGCAGCATTGTGTTAAAACCCGGCAGAGTTCCAGTATAAATTTGTATTTTTATAATCCATTTGATCTTGTGCTAAAAATCGATATTTTTCCTTACAAAATCTGTACGCCTCACTGGTAATCTTTTAAGGTTTTAATTTTTAATTTTTATTATTTTTACTTCTCTGTTTATTGTATATATATGTATGTATGTATGTGTGTATGTATTTGTATATATAGATATGTATGTATATATATATATATATATGTATGTGTGTGTGTGTGTATGTATGTTATTTATTTTTTCTTTTTTTCTTTCTGTAACCTATATATAGGCTTAACCTTTTATGTACTTCAGTGTTCCTGAGGATGTCATTAGACGAAAGCGCTTGAGCACCATTTTGTGTTTCCTTTCCTTCGTGGTTTTATTCATCATAAATATTTTTCACGTGTTACCTTCGTGAAATAATTTTCATATATATATATATATATATGAAAATGAAAATGAAAATGAAAAGGTTTATTGGCAGACTATAGTCCATATGACAAATATTATTAATACAATGACAGTTCATACACTAAGGATAAAAATATATACAATTGATTAGAAATAATACTGCACTGTCGAAGTTAAGTGGAGCTACAGACAGACGTTTTCGTACCAAAAAGTCCATAGCTTAGAGGATAAATGGCAGGACTCATGGATAGCTTGGATGATCGGGTTGGTTGATTTTTTAATTCTTTGCATTAGACTGTGTTGAGCACGTCTTGTTACCTCCGGGAAGCTCGGAACATTGCGGGTTGCAAACATTTGCGAAGCTGAGCATCTCGGGGTAATTTATGTAAGAGTCTAAACGACCTGTTGTACAGCAAATTTAGGGTTCTGCCAGAACCTTTTTTAATTCACCCAGAGTTGCTAACCGTATATATTACTGCAGAAAGTACGAAAGAGTGTGTCTTTAGCTTCACTTGTACAGAAACGAAAGTTCCTTATGGTCATATTCGCTTTAGCACACAGGCTTCGAGATTGTTTTCTTATATCTGAGTCATCACTCAAGGAGCTGGTAATAGTTCCTTGAGTGATGACTCGGATATAAGAAAACAATCTCGAAGCCTGTGTATATATCTATATATATATACGAGGAGTGCTCAAAAAGTATCGATAATTTTACTGCTACGGACAAATGAATGCAAATAAGAAATAACCGTTTACATATGTGAGTTTAAGTTTAAAAATGGAGAAACATTTGCTCGTACCAGAAATCGAATCTGTTGGACATTTTCATCCGTATGAGAAGTGGAAGGGCGGCCACTGCGTTCCTTGTCTTCAAGCGATGTTTCTCCATTTTTAAACTTTTTGTGCCATTTGTAAACGTTAGCTACACTGAGAGCATAATTTCCAAAAGCTGTTTTGATCATTTCGTTCGTCTCCGAACGCGCGTTGTTCCATTTCAGAGATTTATACGTACTGCAAGAACACACCCTCCTTTTAAGCGCTCCAACCAACTACTGACTCATGGTAGCAGATTTTGCTTCAGACTGCAGACGCCAGAGGGCAGGAAGACTCACATATGTAAACGGTTATTTCTTATTTGCATTTAATTATCGATACTTTTTGATCACTCCTCGTGTATATATATATATATATATATATATATATATATGTGTGTATATATACTGTGTGTGTGTGTGTGTGTGTGTGTGTGAGAGAGAGAGAGATTTATTTACAAAAATTACTGCAGAAATATTTCTATTTATCGTACCAACCAGTAATTCCGTAACTCCAAAACTGTAAATCCCTTGTGTTTTCCCCTCTCCTCTCTCTCTCTCTCTCTCTCTCTCTCACACACACACACACACACACACACACACACGAAAAAAACTCCTAATAAAAAAGGCGTAAAATAATCTTTGTTTTTACCACATAAATAAATTTACATATATTAATAAAAGAAAAGTTTCTCTTTCGAGCCCTGCGGTCGTCAATTGTTGCTCTGTGTATATGCAAATAAAATTTACACTTTATGCCCGTTCCGCGCTAGTCTCCTTCAATAGGATTTGATGTAAAGCAAAAACACAAAAGCAAACAGCGAATTGTTATTTGATATTGAATTCGTCTTCTAAAATATTCAATGGAGTTTCCATCGTCAGTAGTTAACGACTGCCCTCAAGCAATATATATATATATATATATATATGAGAGAGAGAGAGAGAGAGAGAGAGAGAGAGAGAGAGAGAGAGAGAATTTAAAATGAACAAACGCTTTTGAGATCTTCTTATGAACTTATGAAATTGTGAAAGTTGCTCTGTATGAAACTGGGATCATATAAAATTTGGTCAGAAGTATTCTTTCACTTTAAAGGCATTCACTTCAGTTTCATAACTGGATTTAATCTTCATATTATATATATATATATATATATGAAAATTTCACAAATTAGGAGGTGTACTTTTAAGTTGTTTAATTAAACGTCGCAAATTTTGTTTTTATTTTTATTGTAGAGGTCGTGTCAAACATGACAGGTTAGGTTAGGTTAAGTTAGGATAGGTTAGGTGTGCTTTTAAATAAACCTAGCCTAACCTAACCTAACGTCGTTAATAATTTATGTTACTCGACAATATAATGTGGCCTAAATAAAATCAGTTTTATTGCTTTTCTAATTCAATAATTTGCGACATTAAATTTCGTGGACGAATTTACGACGTTAAACTACAAGATTACCATTTTTTTTCATGGAACTTCAGAATTTTTTCCTGTTGTTTGGAAGTAAAAAATTTTGGTAAACTATGATAATTAAATACAGGGTGTCCCATAAGTCCGGCATCATAGGAAAAATAATAAAAAAAAGGCAAAACAAAAGCTTTTATTTACAGAACGCGCTCAATATGTCCACCATAGTTTTCAATACACAAATTCAGACGTGATACCCAGTCAGCAAGCACACGGTGAATGATGTCAGGAGTAATGGTGTTACATGCCCCAATAATGCGCTGCCGCAAATGTTTAACACTTCTAATTTTCTCTGCCTATACCAGCGCTTTCAAGTGGCCCCAGAGATAAAAATCTAGTAGCGTGAGATCCGGGCTTCTAGCTGGCCATTCCACAGGCCCTCGACGTCCTATCCAATGACCAGGGAATTGTTGGTACAGGTATTCCCTTACTTGGGTGCTGTAATGTGCAGGAGCACCGTCTTGCTGGAACCATGTTGGGAAATTTCCTTCTTCGTTCAAGACACTGGGAAATGCTTCTTCCTTGAGCATACGTAGGAAGGTGCCTCCAGTGACATGTTCATCGAAAAAGAGGGGACCTATGATGCGATCCTTCCAAATGCCACACCATACCATCACCCGAGATGCACCTTGTTCCTTTGAAGAGGTATACCAGTGAGGGTTGTTTTAAGACCAGTAGCGGGTGTTCTGTCGAGTTACCTCACCATTTTCATAAAAAAACAGCCTCGTCACTGAACAGAATGGTGGACGGGAAATTGGCATCCCGAGCATAAATTATGGTTTGTAAAAATAGAAAAATATGAATTTCTCCTATGATGCCGGACTTATGGTACACCCTGTATAATAACATTAGAAAAAAAAAGGCCATCATTTGTTGGCAAATATCAAAGTAGCCTTCAACAGGTCGATGACTTTCGTCACTTAGCTGTCTTAGCATAATTACAACATTATAGAATTTGAGCTAGACTGCGCATGCGCCACTGTCATTTCAGATCACGACAGGCTTTCCAATCAGTTGTGTTCTTTATTTTCATTAATGTTAGAACGCGCTTATACGCACATGACTTCTAATTTCCTCCAATTGCGCACTTACAAAGGAATACAAATACAAAGGACACCAACAGACCGGCTGGTCCCTACGAGGCTCTAAGAAGGAAGGTTAAAAGAAATAAAATTTAAAGACAAGTGGAAGTTTTAAAGCAAAGCAGAGAACAGAGGTTGTGAGGTAGGAAAGAAATTTAAAGCTAGGATGAAAATTTTAAAATTTTAAAATATATATATATATATATATAGTGATTACAAATGATCTTCACGATTTTAAACTTTTATTATGAAAAAACTAACAAAGCTACAGCGAAAAGCAAGATATACAAATAAAGAAGAAATCGAAAAGTTTTATTTATAAGCTATTGAAGTTCAATATGAGCTCCTTTTGTGTTTCTGCAGACATCAAAGCGGTATTCTGTTTCCTTCCATACATTTTGTAGCATATCATACAGAACTTTTCCAACAGCTTTATGTATCCTTTCTTTCAAATGTTTCAAAGCTGTTGCCATTGGTGGACCAAAACCTAATTTTTTACAGCCCCAGAGGAAAAAGTGAAAGCGAGTTAGATCGGGCGAACGTGCAGGCCAAAGACTGGGACCCCCACGCCCAATCCAACGATCAGGCAATTGCTCATTCAGGAATGTTGTAACCTCAAAAGGAGCCACAAAAAGAGCTCATATTGAACTTCAGTAGTTTGTAAATAAAACTGTTTGAGTTCTTTATTTGTATATCTTGCTTTTCGCTGTAGCTTTGTTAGTTTTTTCATAACAAATGTTTAAAATCGGGAAGATCATTTGTAATCACCCGGTACAGAGGAGGGAATCCAAATGAAAATTCTACAATATTTCTACGTGCTAACAAATGCTTTCAAGTGGGGGTTTAAGGCAAGATAAGCATCTAGTCTCTTTTTAAAGGATTCGATTAAATTACTTTGAACTACGCTGACTGGCAATTCATTCCACAAATTAACAATACGATTGAAAAAAAAATGTTTAGCTTCATTAGAATTAAAATGTTTATCCACTAATTTCAGACCATTACCGGGAGTTCTATCTGCATTTCTGAAGGTGAAATATTTTTCGGTGTCGATATTATCAAAACCTTCAATCGTTTTAAAAACCTGGATTAAATCTCTTCGAATTCGCCTTTTTACAAGTGAGAGTAAATTTAACGTTTCTAAATGGGTAGTGGATGATTTGTTTCTTAATGTAGGAATCATTTCATAGCCCGTCGCTGCACTCTATCCATTCTGCCATGTTCTGTCGTAAAAATGGGGACCAGAACTGAACGCAGTATTCCAGGTGGGGCGTACTAAGGAATTATATAATGTGAGCATTGTTTTCTCCGACTTAAATTCAAACGATCTCCCAATAAATCCTAAGATTCTATTTGCTTTTCTGACCGCTTCAATACGTTGCTTACTTGGTTTAAGAGTGTCGGCAACAATAATACCTAAATCTTTCTCTTCCGTAACACTTGTTAGTG
Source organism: Bathynomus jamesi (assembly GCA_023014485.1). Classification (NCBI taxonomy): domain Eukaryota; kingdom Metazoa; phylum Arthropoda; class Malacostraca; order Isopoda; family Cirolanidae; genus Bathynomus; species Bathynomus jamesi. Next base: position 840,393 of record JAJOZX010000529.1, read on the forward strand.
TCTTGTTGCGCATAAAATACTTTTCTTTAACATTGTTTCTACCGATATGCGGCATTTTATATTTATCTATATTAAAGTTCATTTGCCAAATTTCCACGCACTCAGGTACTTTATTAATATCTTGAATCTGCAAACGTTCTGCGCTGATTTTGTTCGTCCCGCTAGTTTGGTATTATTCGCATTTTTGAAATTATACTTTTAATTCCCAAGTCGATGTCAATGATATGGATAATAAAAAGAACTGGTTCCAGAACTGATCCTTGAGGCTAGTTACACTTTTTTGCAGTTAGACGCTTTGCCATTAATGACCACTCTTTGTTTACGTGCACTTAGCCAATTTTTAATCCATTTGAGAACATTACCATCATTTCCGTGAGAATGAAGTTTAGCTAATAATCTTCTATGTGGTACTTCATCAAACGCTTTTTGAAAATCGAAATATATAATATCTACTGTTTTACTCTCGTCATATATATTTACAATATCATTAAAGAAGTCGCGCAAATTAGTAGGACAAAAACGATTACGTCGAAAGCCGTGTTCAGAATCTTTAATTACTTTATTAATTTTTAAGTGATTAACTATTTTGTCCCGAACGATTGTCTCCATAAGCTTACCAACTACTGAAGTCAGGCTGATGATAATTTCCCGGAAGCGATTTCTCCCTTTTTCAAATATTGGCGTAATGTTTGCAAGTTTCCAATCGAGCGGAACTTCTTCAGACTGTAACGATTTATTAAATATACTGTAAATATTAAATATACTTTAAATATAATATTGCGCAGTTCACTTCTTTAAGTACCTTAGGGAAGAGCTTATCTGATCCGGGAGTTTTATTAGGAATAATTTTACCTATGGCCTAGAGTACTTCGCTTTCACTAATGGTAAAAATCATGAAGATTTCGTTATTTGTAAGTCATCGTAAATTTTTTCGTTGTTTTTGCCTATTAGTGGATCAACAGTCTGCGAAGCTACTTTTTTATTTCGAACATAATTATAGAATTCCTTTGGATTCGATTTAATTTGGTTCACTCTATATATAGCATATTGTTGCGCTTACTATTTTTAATAATTTTTGATTTCGCCTTCTCAATAGCTTGTGAGCATTTTCATCAGACAAATTATGAAAATAAAAACCCACTCTAATAGACAGAGTTTATTTCCACGACAGTTTCGACGCCCACTGGCATCCTCCTCGGGTGGATACAGAAACACGAATGAACCAAAACAAGAGGGAAAAACAGTCCAGGAACCGACCGTTAAGAAATTCGCACCTAGGTTAGATCCCATTCTCCCGACACCAGAAGGGCATTTTCATTAAGTACATTAGCGCAAATTTAAAACTATCTTCCTGTTCTAAACATACAGATTCTATTATATTTTTCTTACATAATTATTGAATTTATTATTAATTTTATTAAATTTAATATTGCATAATTATTTATTACAGAAATTATAAGTTTATTATTACATTGGTTATTACATTATTGTTTATTATACAGAACTTATAAACCGAAAAACGAATTAAAAAAGCCGATTAGGAAACAATCCAGAGAAATTCGCACCTAGGTTAGATACCGTTCTCCCGACACTGGAAGGGCATTTTATTACAGGGTCAGCTTATAAGTACATTCCCACAAATTAAAACTATCTTCTTGTTCTATACATACAGATTCTAATATTTTGACATAATTACTGCATTTATTATTACATTTACATTTTTTTTTTTACATTTATTATTATTACCTTTACCCTAATTATTAAATTTATAATATTACCTTTATTATTACATCTGTTGCATTTATATTTATTTCCACATTTATTACTTCCATTATTACATTTACTAAAGGCGAGTAAGGAAACATTCCAATCCAGAGACATTTAAGAAATTCACACTTAGGTTCGAACACGTTCCCACGACTCCGTAAGGGATTTTTTGACCAAGTTTTTTGCATTTATCATGGATCCCACGATCAGACGCCATCTATTCGCCTTCTTCTTAGTTACCTTTCCCCAACTTATATCTTCCTATCGTCTATATGAAAAAACACTAGTGGCTGTGAAGACCAAGAAGCTGCAACTCAAGTTCCTGCAAGAGTGTTTAGTGGAGCAAGTGTGCCCGAAGTCCTTGATACCGGTTACCTTCAGGAAGGACCATACACCGTTTCCGAATTTTGCCAGGGAAATTTTGAAGGAACGTATTCCGTGTGTTAAAAGAGAAATTGACCATACGTATTTCAAACTAAGAAATTGTCTACGCGTCTTTAAATCGCATGTGTCGTGTGAACTACTTGTGGCGCTGTTTGAAACTGCAGGTTACAAATGCGACGTGGAGACTAGACGCACTGAACAATGACTTAACAGAAAGCTATCCTATTTATGTAATGAAAGTGCTTGGTCAAAGTGCGCGGTGGAAGGTTCCGTTTTAAATTTATCGACATATGTCTTATCCAAATCCGAAAAGGAAGTTCTTAATTTAGGGCTGTCGTTTGCCCTTAAACCCGATAAAAACATTGTTTTAGATTTTGTGTCTTCCGTAGTTAATTCCAGGGTGGATATTCCGTGTTTAAATGGTTTGATTCTGAGCAAGTTTCTGGAACATTTCAACTCATTGGACTCTATTCCCAAAAGATTCCGGTTAGCTTTAGACAAGCTCAGAAAGAATGAAGCAATATTTGTCACTAAAGCGGACAAAAGTAACACTGTGGTTATTTTGGACAAGTGTGATTATAAACAAAAAATGGAAGCGTTACTTAGTGATGAATTCACCTACGCCAAAGTGAGATCGTCCCCCCTAAAGCGTCTTTCTGCCGAATTCAACAAAACCATCAGGAACTTATTAAAATGTCCCGGCGATTGATCCTAAAAGATTTCTACAGATTAACCCCAAACTCCCCCACATTTACGGCCAACCGAAAACCCATAAGATTAATATACCACTCCGTCCCATTATTTCACACAGGGGTTCCTTTAGTTACAGGTTATCTAAATTTCTTGCAGATAAATTATCCCCATTAGTTGGTAAATTTTCAGGCTCGCACGTCACTAATTCCTGTGACTTTATTAACAAAGTTATGTCCTTAGATTTAAAACGGGGAAGAATGATCAGTTTTGACGTTGAGTCCTTGTTTACGAAAGTTCCCATTGATGATGTACTTAGTTTTTTAGATAGAAAATTGCCAACATGTAACGTAGAACTAGGCATGCCCACATCTGTATTTTTAGAACTGATAAAACTCTGTGTCACCAATAATGCCTTCTCCTTCGGTGAAGAATTTTATTTGCAACGTTTTGGTATGGGAATGGGGTCTCCTTTATCCCCAATACTGAGTACATTATACATGGAATACTATGAGTCGGAATTGTTGCAAACAATATGTCCCAGGAATCTAATTTGGTTTCGTTATGTAGATGATATTTTCTCATTTTGGCCTGACCACTGGAACAACTTTGACACTTTCTTTCAGTCATTAAATAATCTTGTTCCCTCTATTAAATTTAAATATGAATGGGAGAACGACAAACAATTACCTTTTCTAGATGTTTTGGTCATTAACGAAAGCGGAAAGCCCAATTTCACGGTTTATAGAAAACCTACTCATTGTAATTCGTACATTCATTATTTTTCATATCATGATGAAGGGGTTAAAAGCTCAATTATTTCTTCCATGTTTCTAAGAGCACTCAGGATTTGTAGCCCACATTTGCTGGACCCGGAAAATTCAAAGATTTGGAACATTTTTAAGGATTTAAAATATCCCGAGGTTTATCAGAAAGGCGTATTTTAAAGCCAGAAAATCTTTTTATGCCCCTCGGGAACCTTCAGTTAACCAAAAACAATATGTGAGTTTGCCTTACATTGCCGGCTTAGAAAGAGTAAAACCGTTGACGAAAGATTTTAAGTTTGCTTTGGCGTTCAAATATTCGTCTACCGTGAAAAGTAAATTGGTTAGGAATAACGTGGCAAAAGAGGAACAAGCCTGTGTCTACAGCATTCCCTGTAAAAGTTGTGATTTAGTATACGTGGGAGAAACTGGAAGAAATATTGAAACCCGTATTAAAGAACACAAATATGCCTTCAGAAGTTGTAATACTAATAATGCAATTTTTTATCACGCCAGCCAAAATAATCATGCTATAGATTGGGAATCAAGTAAGGTACTTTATAAATGTAATAATTATGTCAAAAGAAAAATAATAGAATCTGTGTGTATAGAAAAAGTAGATAATTTTAATTTGTGCGAAGGTACTTATAAGTTAGACACTTTAATGAGATTCTTGGTCAAAAAATCCCTTACGGAGTCGTGGGAACGTGTTCGAACCTAAGTGTGAATTTCTTAAATGTCTCTGGATTGGAATGTTTCCTTACTCGCCTTTAGTAAATGTAATAATGGAAGTAATAAATGTGGAAATAAATATAAATGCAACAGATGTAATAATAAAGGTAATATTATAAATTTAATAATTAGGGTAAAGGTAATAATAATAAATGTTAAAAAAAAATGTAAATGTAATAATAAATGCAGTAATTATGTCAAAATATTAGAATCTGTATGTATAGAACAAGAAGATAGTTTTAATTTGTGGGGATGTACTTATAAGCGGACCCTGTAATAAAATGCCCTTCCAGTGTCGGGAGAACGGTATCTAACCTAGGTGCGAATTTCTCTGGATTGTTTCCTAATCGGCTTTTTTCATTCGTTTTTCGGTTTGTAAGTTCTGTATAATAAACAATAATGTAATAACCAATGTAATAATAAATTTATAATTTCTGTAATAAATAATTATGCAATATTAAATGTAATAAAATTAATAATAAATTCAATAATTATGTAAGAAAAATATAATAGAATCTGTATGTTTAGAACAGGAAGATAGTTTTAAATTTGCGCGAATGTACTTAATGAAAATGCCCTTCCGGTGTCGGGAGAATGGGATCTAACCTAGGTGCGAATTTCTTAACGGTCGGTTCCTGGACTGTTTTTCCCTCTTGTTTTGGTTCATTCTTGTTTCTGTAGCCACCCGAGGAGGATGCTAGTGGGCGTCGAAACTGTCGTGGAAATAAACTCTGTCTATTAGAGTGGGTTTTTATTTTCATATTTTGACCTTCACGTACAAAAAAGTGAAGTTTTTTGCGTTTACCAGACAAATTATTTGATTCTTTAAATTTAAAATATGCGTTCTTTTTTAACGTAAGCTGCTTTTAATTTCAGCATTCGACCATTTAGGTTCAACAGACTCCGCGTCTCTTTTTACTTAATGGGATATTACTCGATTCCTAACATTTAAAGTAATTATAAAACGAAGTCCATGTGCCATTAATATCATCGTGCGATAGAACCTTATCCCAATTATGAATCAAAAGTTGCAGTTTTATATCACAAAATTTAGCGCTTTTAAAATCCAAACCGTATTCCAGGCTCTCCGAATTATGGACATTAATTTTAATTTCAAATGTTATCTGCCTATGATCAATGGTGGAGAAGTAGTCTCCTACACTACAAAGACATCAATTAATTCTAGGTCTGTACTTAAAACTAAATCTAGAATATTCCGTTCTTTAGTGGGTTCCTTGACCATTTGAAAAAGTGAACTTTCGAGTAGACCCTCGTACAGTCGGCGACCGGAATTAGACTGTAAAGGATCGACCGCCAAAATAATTGTTTGGAATTCAATCTCAGAATTTATAATAATTTTAATTATAAATTAGTCGTAATATAAAAATAGGTTCATTTAGGTACTTAAATAATATAAAACAGTTAGGACTAATTAAAACCTTTAATAGGATATATTTGAAATGTCTCTTTAAGTTCTAGGAACGTGGGTCAAACGAATTAAAGAAACTTTGACTGGACACGCAATAACAACTGGAAATATACGATCCTGAGAGGCGCTATAAAACAGAGAGAGCAACGCAGACGGAAGGAGACAGAGAGCATGAGAGAGGCTAGTCGAGAGCGAGAGAGAGTGAGAGATCTTGTCGGCGCTCCTTTTTCATTTTGCAAAAGCAATCTTATCTTAATGAAGGTCGTGGGAAAAGTGAGCCTATATTGATCTCACCCCCACATTTTTGTTCCTATTAATATAAAACGTGTACCAAAGAAGTTTTATTAAAATTAATTAATATTTAGGGGGCCTCATAAGCAACCATCCCTACTAGGCCAAATTTACTATGCTTTCAGTCCTAAAATGTTTAGTTCATTTCAGTTTCTACTTAATCAGTAGTCAATGTCTATTATAGTTTATGCTGTTCTTTAATTAACTGCTGTTATTTGCCCTTATAATGGAACACTAATAAAAAATTCGTGTATTTATGTTTCAATAATTAACTAAATTTGAGGCCTTGTGCGGGTCCAATAAGAATATTTATAATTACTTGAGATTTTGCACAGTTTGTTTTTTTGTCAATTGGAATATATTGACTGGGTGAGAGGGTGAAATTTGCAATTTCGAAAAATAAGGGCACGCTAATATATATATATATATATATATATATATATATATATATATCGTAAAGAACGACGCTTGTATAGGAGAACATTCCGCGCAAGATGAGAAGAGAGAACGAACAAATGAAAAAATGAGGTAAAGCGTCGTTCTTTACGTTATTTATACTGCGTGTTATTTGCAGTTGAAATGTATATATATATATATATATATATATATATATATATATATAATGGTAATAAAACAAATGTCCGTGGCTGTGTCATAATGATCGAGTCCTAATGTTACAGTTGTACTATAGTACTGTACCCTACCGAACAGGGCTGATCTCATAGTGTTGTTTAAGGTTATGCCAAATTTTTCACACTCATCGACTCTTTTAAGGATCAGAAATATGATCTGTGCATTTTCAAGAGTTAAAAATTTGGTGGCTAACTGGAATTCACAAACACCAACTTCGTACGAATCACGTTCCAATTCAATGGGCACATGGAGTTCTGTTACAAAGTTGGCCAGTGTGTTGTTAGGATGTACAGGCAGAGAAGAAGAGGACGGGAGTGTGACATAGAAGTGGTTAGGCGCCATGTTGCACTATTTAAGCTTCATTATTGTATCAGCTTTTATGTAGGTGTTGAAGCTTTTTGGGTACCATAGCCATTTCACCAGGTACATTTTTCTCTTTCCTGAACCTTTGCTGCCTAAAATTTGTTCAATTTTAAACACATTTTTTACTAAATTAAATGCCACTTTCTGCAACTCCTCGCGGTAAAAGCCTCCTGCGATTTTTTCCCCATTCAAATCTTCAACGGAATACATCATTATCTAGCCTTCAGGTCTCATACCACTAGCTTTAAAAATCTCACGTCCTTACTAAAATCCCTTCGAAAATTTATTTCCCGAACGTGATAGCCTTACATAATAATTGATTTTGAAACGTGTAGAGTGTGGCGGCGGTGTTCCATCTCTTCTCATATCAGGCTCTGGGCGCGTACCTCTTTCTAAAACTTCGTTAGGTGTTGTGCCAATCGTGCGATGGTGTGAACGGTTGTATGACAAGGCCAATGAACCCAGAATGTTTATCATCTGTATGTGTTTTTATGTGTAAAATAGCGATGCATGCGTTCCTTTATGGTACGTTGAACTCTTTCAGCTAAAGAGGCCTTATGTATAGAATTGCTAGTGTAGTAACTGATATTAAACTCTGTCAGCACGTTCTGAAAAGCTCGGCCTATAAATTCTTTCCCCATATCCGTACAAAAATAGCCAGGAACCCTGTTTTCTTTCAACATCAGCGTTTTGGTAGCTTTAGCAACTGTTTCAGGCGATTTATTTTTCAGTGGAATTAGCCACAGATATCTAGAGAATACATCTATTATGAATAGGATGTAGCGGTAGCCATCATTATACACTGAAAATCTTTGCATGTCTGTTAAATCCGCTTGCCAAATAGAGTCAATCGAAGCCGCGGTTGTTTTGGTCGTTTTAAACCTTTTTCTCACAGGCTTATGAAGTGTATAATCATCCTGCTCCCTCAAAAACCTCTTACATCTTTTTTCCCTACTCCATCATTGTAAACACCTCTGTACAGTCTATTAACACCACCATAGGAGGCTGGGTTAGAAATGTCATAATAGCGTTTTCTTAATATGTTAGCCATTTGCGTATTTTAGAGACACGTGGATAATGTTGGCCGTTTGGTCTCTTCTTTATTCTCTTCGGAGATGCTACTGTTGGGGGTGTTGGCGTACTCAGTTGTGACACTTGCGAGAGTTGCTCCAAGTCTTTTAACCTATTCATATTTCCTATCAATGTTTTGGGGACATTTATTTGTTGTAGTCTTGCTTTAATATGCTTCCATCCTGCTGGTGAGGGCCTGTCCCATTTTCTCACCAGATCATGGACAATGTCGACGATATTCGATCCCTGTACCCTTGTTCCTTCAACAATGACCTCTCCTGTATCGGTCCACTGTATGATGGGGTCCTCACTCAATAGATTATAAAGACTTAAGCCTTTATTCCTCAATGTATGTGGGAGACTGCTTTTTAATACATGCTCGATGTGTTGCGTTCCGTTATTCTTTGGTTGGTCATCTCTAACGTCGGCCCCAGGTCCTATATCGACATGCTCATCGTTGCTCGCGCCGTGCCTAATAACCACGGGGATCTCTGCCGGATTCTTATAATCTTCGTACTCATGAGGAAGTTTCTGCAGAGCCTCTTGGTACAAGATCCTTTTCTCATCAGGTGACTTTTCACTTTTTAATAGGGCTAACAATTCGCTTTCCATTCTTTTCAGCCTGCTTTTACGATGTTCTAGAACAGTGTCTGGATTCTTTGAACTTTGTAGTAATCATACACCTCGTGCGGAATCACTACCACTTTCTTCATTATATTAATCTAGTCAGTAAAGGTTCCAAAACTGAAAATAAGATGAGGAGGAATGATCCCCCTGTTTGTGCAATAATTCGCTTTTTCTTCCCCACAGTTTGACTTTTACGAGGGAGCGCACGTATTATGTTCTTGTAACGACGTAGGCGAGCCTTCTGAGGGGGTTTCATTGGCACATTACATTTTATAACATTAAAACAGATTTCACAGATGCATTTTAAAATGTTAGAGTCGATATTTTTAATAAACATCTGCTGCAATGCCCGGGGCAATCGTTGATAGGTTTTTAATTCACGGTATTTCTTCAGCCTATTTGTCATTCTGGAATATATACCGTTTCTGGATCGTTTGGGAATATATTCGTTCTTAGAAGCACCCTAAACGTGTTTTGCGGTTGAAGGTTTCAAAGCAAATATCCGTAACGCTGACTTGTAGCTTCTTTATAAATCTCCGAAAACTCCCTACGCTGATTCGGGAACATTTGATTGGCTAATACCCCAATTTGTGACACATCTCTATGTTGCGCGAGTAAGACTAGATATTGTGTATTTAACGATGAAGAATACGCTTATGTTAAGGTGGTGGGAGAACACTGTAAATGTCTCGGCAAACGTTTCATCCATTTCCAACATGAGATCGTCAATTACAATGACTGTATGCTCATTTCCCTTTAACGAATTAACGTCATATACGCCATTGTGGAACAAAATATCATCTTGTCACTCGTTCAACACTGACTGGTACGTCGAATAGCACCATATTACTTTATGCACAAATTTTGAGAACATCTCCCCCTTATCTTTAATGATTTTAAGCATAAACACAGTTTTACCACATCCTGTAGGGCCGGATATAATACAGATTCCATCTCTAACACGTCAAACCCCTAAGTGGAGCATTTACAAAATATAACAAAATTTAAGTGCTGCTCCTTATTTTCTTGTTTTTCTTCTTCCACAGAACCGTGAATGACGACGATGTACAGCACTCCATCATCGATATTACGCAAGACCCCGATGACAGTGTAGCTACAGACTCCAACCCTGCTGATGAACCCTCACCAGCGACACCTCCACCACGTGGCAGTTCAAAGCGGAGGCACGATGATGAAGAACCTTCCACGTCAGGTATAAAACGTGTCAGGAGTGCACCGGTTACTAGACCCCCCAGTAATAGATCCCCAGCCGTCTACGTCTTACGACACAACCCCAACACTAGCTCCCTCCTCAAATGTACCCACTTATTCCTGTTCAATTCCGGGTACCTCTTCCACAGAAGTAGCAACTTCTCGTGCTGTGGAGGAAGGTATAACATTCGAGTTGGTGCGCACCGCTAACCCCACCCCGGCCCTGACTAGAAATCGGTACGTGGTCAGGGTTGACCCTGGAGCCCTGTATAGTAACGGTGTTGGACTGCGGCGCGAAGTTGAGCGTGTTGTGAAGTTTGCCCTTCAGAACCGCGACGAACGTGAAGTCCGGACGGGGTTGTCCTGTCCTTCAGGTTCAGGTCAGATGACGGGGACGTAGATGATTTTTGGGTAGTAATACCGTTCAGACGCTTGGCAGCGTGCCCGTAAACTGGCTTCAGATTATAAGCTTGAGTTTGAGTGTAATATGGGCCCTGAAGAGCTGAGAAGGGTAGAGCAGGAAATGAATTTTCGTATAGTTGTATTTGGAATGGATGAACGTCGTAGGACTGTGTATGTTTTTAAAAGCTGTGTGAGAGATCGTACAAGACCTCTACTTATTTTAGGATTGTCAGGAACATCGTATCTCCCCATCCGTAATATAAGGACTCTCTACGCTAGTTATGATAAAAGTCGAAAATATGGAAGGCTTCATGATTTGTGTAAGGGATGTCTCGAGTTTGCGGATGATATAGTGAAACATTGTAAAGAGTGCTACATGGTATGTGAGCATTGTAAAAGCCCCAAATGTGAAAGTCGTACACAATAATAAATGCTTTAAACTCCATAAGTCAACTGGCACTTGCAGGAAAATGAGAATCTGTGACTGTGGCATGTTTCATATGATAAATAATTGGGGTAAGTTTGTGCATAAATGCGATGAAATTCACTGTTCTGCATGTAATGAAAAATATAAGGCGGATGGAGTGAAGCATGTATGTTATATGAAAGAGGCTAAGCCTAAAAATAAACCCTGTACAACCATGTACTACGATATAGAAACTTACACAAACCCTGAAACCAAAGAGGTTATCCCACATCTACTCGTAAGCCAGACTGTTTGTGATGAGTGCATGGATGTCAAGTGTGATGAGTGTCACAAATGTGGTAAACGGACAAACGTTTTTAAAACGATTGCACACGACAGCCCTGTGAAACTCTTTGTATCCTACGTTGTCAAATTAGCGGACAAGTTCAGAAAAATGACTGTGTATATTCTTGCCCATAACGGGGCAAAATTTGACGCAGTTCCTTTATAAGGAATTACTTGAACACGAGTCATCGGAGATATTTACAGCCGACCCCTTAAAAAGGGGGAACAAACTTATACAAATGCAGATGAGAAGTAATGTTCAGTTTAAAGATACTTTATTATTCACACGTTGTAAATTAGCCAAGCTACCCAAGGTGATGGGTGTAGCCGCCGAAGTTTCAAAAGGTATTTCCCTTACACTTTCCTCATTAGCGACACTTTAAATTACGTAGGTGTGCCTCCTCCCAAACATTACTTTAACTACACCAACATGAGTAATAATGAGCGTGAAGATTTTGATTGCTACTACAACAATTTTAGTGGAACTAGTCTAGTCTATACAATATAGCCGATGAATGTGACCGTTATTGCGTGAATGATGTGCGCGTACTTATAATATGTTTCCAGGCCTTTATAAAGATGTACATAGACCGTTTCAAATGCGATCCGTTGCAAGTCGCAACTACGATCGCCTCATTATGTTTTACGGTGTTCAAGAATAACTTCATGCCTAAAGACACCTTAGCCGTCATTCACAGAAACAATCCCCGCAGTTATGGGCACAAGGCTATTTACTGGCTTATATACATAGAGCAACAGACCGGGGTATACATAAAACACGCCCGCAGCAAGGGGGAAGTTCCCATTAAGGTCAATGGTCGTGTTTTTTGGGTTGATGGTCTAAGTGAGGATCCAACCACTGGAAGATCCAACCATGGAAGATCCAACCATGAAAGATCCCCCTCCGACAGCCTCGCATGGACCCATAATCGCGATCAACTTATAGGTTCCTAGTTCACTCACAAGATCGTGTGGGAGCCTGAGTACGATGCACGGATGGAAACAGATATTCAGTACCGTGAAGAAATAAGGGTCATCAAGCGTTCAATGGTGTTTGGCCCCTCAAATGCGGTGACAGCTTGTTTGGAGGGCGTACAAACCCATTCAACCTATACTTTCCGCCTACGGAGGGCGTGAAACTCCATTACTACGACTTCTGTTCTTTATATCCCTACGTGATGAAGAACGATCCGTAACCCGTAGGTGCGCCTGAAAAACTAGTGGGCCCCGTCATGCCACCCATCGAGTTCTCAGCTAACTTAAGTGAGCGCTACTTTGGACTCTCTTTCGTAGACGTGCTTCCCCCTCGCGATTTATGGATGCCGATTTTACCCGTCGTTATAGATCACAAGCTCATGTTTCCCCTGTGCGTGAAGTGCGCAGAGGAGAACAATGGGGATTGTAATCATACACCTAACCAGCGTAAGATCAGATGTGTATATTAGGGTTATAACGTTTTTACAACCTAATATTCCTGTACTTTAATTCGATGAACGTTTGCCTAAAAACAAAGAAATTAACTTTCATTTTAATATCTTTTTAGAAAAGGTCACCCCGAAATCAAAAAATCGATTATTGCATACGTAACTTTATTGCATATTCCATGTAATATAATAAAAGAACTCACAACATAATCGTTATAATACTTGTACATATATTACTGCTTATTGCTTAGAATAAACCGAAGTTGCAGTTTGTTTTTGTTTCTGCAGGCAGCATACAGTTCCTGCATAACTTTGATTGCACGTTCTGCACACTGATTACTTCTTGGTATCTTGAGTGGGGATGGCTCCTGCTTCCAGTGATTTTCCAATGAGTTCAATGCTTTTTTGTAAGGTTTCAATATTTCTGACAAGTTCTTGAAGTCATTTTCATTGTACATCTGATTAGTAAACCAATATTCTGCCCAGTTGTATGAAATGAGTCTGCATACCTTCTCCAAAGTCTTCCTTGTTGTAGGTATAAGAATAAATGCAAGGATAGTTAGAATGGCTCTTGAATGCCACCTCGCATTGCGAATGTTTGGAATTTTCTGAAAGTTAATCAAAGGAAAATTCCCTTTTTCTTCAAAGAATCTAAACACCCGTGTTAGATGGTACAAAAACTTAATATCATCTCTCCATCCTGATTTCTCGAGGACCTCTTCTGTTCCATTAACAAACTGTGCCTTTAGTTCCTCATAATTCTTCACCAGTTGGGATACAAATGGATATTCGATGTTTGGAGAACTGGTGTTAGCACCAAGATCTTCGTCCATTACCAAACGGAGAATCCTGTCCAGAATGTGATGCTGACAACTGATAAATTGTGGTTTGCAGATACCCTTCTCTGAGAACATTCGTTGCAATTTGACAACAACTCCACTCTTTTTCCCAGTGTTAACACTTGTTGTATCAGCAACGATCATCTTTATTGCATTCCATAAGGTGTATTCATCAATAACTTTTGCAATTCCTTCAGCAATAGTTTCAGCCTTGCCATCTTTCAGACGCAATGCATCCAATTTTACTTCGGTTCTTTCATTTTTAAGTACCACTACTTGATACTCATTTTCCTCAATGCGCCTTCCATCAAAATGTAAAGACCACTCTTCCATCTGTAAATTTTCAATCATTTCCTCCTTCAATTTAGCAGCCTCTTTGTATGCTGACTTGTAAATTGCTGCTTGACTTGGTGTTGGAATGTCAATACCATCAAGTGACAACTGTTTGTATATTTTAGCGGCTTTACTTGTTGATACTCCTGTGGATGTCACCAAGTTGGTTGCAACTTTACTTTTGTTATGTCTTCTGGTTGGTGGAGTAAACTCTCATCTTCATCTTCATGCTCGCTCTCTTCAGATTCAGTACCACTACCACCAGATACATGATTGTAAGATGTTGATGCTGATTCAGCAGGCAATTTTCGTCTCTTTGAAGGGTGAATCGTTTCTTCACTTGCAACTTGACCTGTAGAGTACCCCACTTCTCCTTTGCTTTCCACTTGAAGGTGGTACAGTCGTTTGTCTTCCGAGGATAACCATTGGCCATTTACTTTAGTGATATCAAAAAGTTCATTCAGGGCATCATATTTTCCCCTCCTGACACATTCATCATAAGTCTTCATCACCTTGTCAAGCTTTGCTCGTATTACTTGATCTGACACATGCGGAAAATTCAATTTATTCTTCCATAATTTTGTAACTTCTTTGGAAATTTCCACTATTCGCTCCTTTCTTCCTTTGATTTCTGTTCCAAGAAACTGGTACCGTCCAATGATTTGGATTTGGAGTGGCATTCTGCATTTTTCTTCTAGTGAAGATTCTTCTAAAGGCACACTTCCTCTTCTTCTATGTGACTGCTGGAATCTCACCAGATTATTGGTCCAGATATCCTTGTTCTTCTGTATGGTAGTTTCACTTTTCTTGTGACATTATATTGTTTCTGAAACAGATATATAAAGGTATTAAGTTGATTTGTTTGTTTGTTTATATATATATTATATATATATAATATTAATATAATATATAGAAATAATATAATAATTAGAGGGCGGATTTTTAGGTGAAAAAATATGACCAAATATTTATTTTTTAGGTGATAAAATTTTGGAAAATATTTTTAGAACATCCATAGAACGTCTCACGAAAATATTTATCACCAAATATTTTGGGCTCTATATATTTTTTGAGTTTGACTCCCCTGTACAAAACATTCTGGATACGCTTTTGTTTACGTGTTAAAATGGAAGAAAAATTCAACAAATTATTATGGTTAATAAATTTAAAAATGTTCTGGAATGTTCAAGAGTGCAGAAGCGAATTCCACATTTCGCTACGTTTTTTAATTAAGCGAACATATTACAAATAATAAAAGCTTACCTGAAGTTGAGTTGAACTGAACAGTTGAGTAACTATTGCGCAATACTGGACACAAGTGATTCGGTTGATTTCATTTCGTGCTTTTATACAATTTGCGAGTGCATGAAGAACAATGTCGTGTGTTCTAGAATTTTCTTGTATGGGTGGATTGATATTAGTCATCGAATTTGAGCACCGGAAGTGATTTTTCGGGCGATCTCACGATATATTAGCGTACTGAAAAATTCGAAAATATTTTTTAGGTTAAAACCTAAAAGTCCGCCCTCTAATAATAATATATTTATATACTTATGAGTAGTAACGTAAATATATGGTTATGGTGATTCAAACCTTTGATTTGGGGGTGACCTTTTTTAAAAACTGAGAGGAATTAGGGTCTTTTTCATTGTTTTTAAGCAAAAGTTCATCGATTTATGATACAGGAGATCTTTTATTTGAAAAAAAGTCTAAAAGTTATAACCTTAGTGTATATACAAGCTCTGAGCTGGACCTAGCCGTTCGCCATGGCTACAGAATATTGAAGATACATGAGGTGTGGAGGTTTCAGAAGCAACCCAACCTTTTCACGTCATATATAAACGCTTTTTTGAAGGATAAGTTAGAGGTATCAGGGTATTCACGTGGAGCTGATACCGAAGCTGAGAAATCAGCTTATATTCAGCGTTACCGCGCCCGTGAAGGTATACAGCTTGACCGTTCCCAAATTGTTAAGAATCCTGGCTAGCGCTTTAGGGCAAAGTTGTGTCTAAACAGTCTTTGAGGAAAATTTGCACAGAATACTGGCAAAAGGAACGTTCATTTGGCACAAAGTTATAGTGAAGTCTGGGATTATGCCAACGCTTCTGATAAAGAGGTTATGGAGATCGTGAATGTAGGTAATACTTACATAATAAAGTACATCACCGAACTGGCCACAGACACCTCACGTGTTACAAACATACCTGTAGCCAGCTTCACAATGGCCTAGGCTCGCATCAAGCTTTGGGGACTACTGCACTCTCTTGGTCGGAAGGTGCTGTACACTGACACAGGTAGCGTAATATTCACAGAGAGGGAGGGTGAATACATGCCGCCTATTGGGGAATTCCTCGGAGAGTTGACTGACGAGATCAAGGATGAGTATGGTGATGGTGCATACGCTGACTCCTTTGTATCAACAGGGCCAAAAACTTATGGGGTACGGGTGAGGGTGGGGAAGGATATGAAATATATCGTGAAGGCTAAGGGTATGACGCTGAACCATGCGAACCGACGAGTCGTTAACTTTGACTCGTTGAAGGATCTAGTGTGCTTGGAAGATGAGGGCAACCATCCACCCCAACTGACTGTAGGGACCCACAATTTTCGGACGCAGAAACTGGGGGGGCGTGAAGGAACTTAAGGGTACGAAGGTACGCCGTAACACCAATAGGAAACGTTACCACGTGCCTGGTGCTTATGATACCGTACCCTTTGGATACCTTAATCCTTGATTATTTATATATATATATATATATATTTATGTATTGTTAACGATATGTTTATTTATTATGTATATTTGTTTCATTTAGGGTTTCATTTTCTCCTTTGTGTGCGGTGCGTATGTACAATCCTAAGCTCCGCCCAGTGTAAGCTCAATCAAAGGGTCACGTGACTCATGTTACTACCTGGGCATATCTCTACCCCGGCGTGCTCAGTTGACCTCTGCAAGCCCTGGAGCTCAGACGTGTATTTTCTCACGTAGTCGAAAAATAGTGATGGTGACTTTTGATATTGCGTGTTCGACGTTTATGAAGTGTTATTCGGTAAAGTCGGAAGATGTGGTGAATACTGAAAGACGACCTACCCCCTCCCCCTCCTTTGAGACTTTTAAGGCTACATTGAATCTCGCGAAGGAACAAGATGTTGAAATACTCTATGGATATTCTGGCGAGAGTATTGCCGGATTTCGCGGCACAAACGTTGTAATGGACTACGTTGCAGTGCTAAACTGTATAAAAGCGTACATACAGTATATCGTGAGGTGAAAGAAACAACGCTTGCAGAAGAGAAGCAACGGATTTGGATAATGAGTCTCGTTGATGAGTGGTGTGACAGGTGGTATTATGGCATGCTGCATCATACCGAATACGCGTACCCTGCGGCTGAGAATGTAAACCTTGTCATCATGGAAAAGCTACAGTAGTTTTACCACTACATTCATATATATCATGACAAGGTTCGCAGTGAGGTTGTGGCTGAAGGCCTGTGTGAGTTTTTAATAGAGCTTAGAGACGATTATCGATTGTTAAACAAAAAGGAAAAATACGGTCACATGTTTCTCTCAAATAGTGCACTGGATTGTTAATGTGTGGAGAACGTCTAGTGCGCATAAAACATTAAAACTGAAATTACCCCTTGTGTCGGAAAATTGCCCGGTATAATGGTTACAAGTACTCGCATGATTCATGCTAGAACAAATCCATACACGATTGAACAGCTTATGGTGTGACTCGCTTCCACCGTCGAGCCGATCCGCCCACCCGTGGACCATAGTCATCTCAGAGCTTGAACCGACTGGACGTGCACTCCTCAAATACGATGGAACTTCCTTTGAGAAGCATTCTCAAAGCCGCTTACGATTTGTCCGTGAAGAAGTAATTGCGCGTGTTCAGGCGTGAAACCGGTGCCATTAACTTGTACTTGAAACGACTTGTAGACAAGCAAACTCTGGTAAACGTAATGTTATTTATTTAAGTGTAGAGGAGATGAATAGAGTCTTCGTGATAGTTGAAAAGTGGGGTGAGGACCGTTATAAAATACCTGCAGGTGTAGGTACAAGAAGGGAACAGATTAGTGATGCCCGCTCATAAGCCGTTGTTTGTACGATGTGTATAAATAACGGTCAACCATGCATTGATATACGACTGATGTGGAAGAATGCATCTGATAATAATGTTCTTGTCCCTACGCGAAACTGATTCATCCTCGAGAGAATGTTTGAAATCCTTGGATTCCGCAAGCTGAAGCCTATATTAGACGCGCATGTTACGGATATGATATATTTCGACACGGTTCTTGAATACGCATACACCGCTCTGCTCGATTGGTTTATCGAGTGTAGGACTGAACGAGGCGAGAATGGTCTCGAGCCGAATGCTTATTTAAAAAGTTTAGACTCTTCAAAATATCATGAACTTTGGTACAAAGGACTTGAGCGGTACAGGACAGAGCTCGCTTACACTGTTCACCCTGAAGAATTGAACCTCTATATAATGAGCAGCTGTCGTTACGACTTGGAAGATTATTTCAATTGCCGCTATGCGTTGTGAAGAAGAGTTCACGATTGAAAAGTTCGGGTCGGTAAGAAAAACCCTCGATTCGAAAGGGGTGTTTATAAATTTGTATTTAATAATGATGTGGTAGCGAACGGTGACTTATTTGTGCGTGATTTTGAATGTATTATAGCCGTGTTTAAAGATAACTTGCCAGCCGAATGTAAAGTGGGCACAAAAATAGTATTGAACGATATGAAGGCCATTTACATCGAGTATAGGTATCCGTATAACTTGAGCGGTGAAATAATGTTAAATCGTATTTACTGCGTAGTGCAAAGCAATGATGATGTGACTGTAGACTCGATTACGTGCGATTTTAGTGTTTTAGTTAAGCGTAGTAGAACATAAAGCGAAAGTATTTTGATGTATATTTATTTTCAATATACTTAATTATTTAATATAATTGTGTGTGTGTGTGTGTGTGTATATATATTCTTCTTGTACTAATATGTTGATGATTATGCTCCATCGTTTCTTATATTATTATTTTATTTTCAATATATATAATTATTTAATATAACTATATATATATATATATATATATATATATATATATATATATATATATATATATATGTGTGTTGTGGTGTGTGTGTGTGTATGTATATATATATATATTTCTCCTGTACTGCTATATTGATGGTTATACTCCATCTTTTTGTATTTCTTATATTATTATTTTTTATTTTATTTTCGGATTATATATATATATATATATAATATATATATATATATATATATACACATATATATATATATATATACATATATATATATATATATATATTCCTCGTTTGTAAAGGATTGTCTATTTATTTTCTATATATTTCGTAAAATTGATTCCAATAATTCTTCTAAATAAACAGAATGATGTAATGGCGTTTTATTTAATTATTTTGGTTGTATATATAAACGATATTATTATTTAATTATATGTATACCAAACGGATGGTTACGCATTCTAAACTGACTGACGGATTTCTAAGCCAATTGTCAAGAATATCTGAATAGCGCAATGTGGCAGCTGAAAAGTTAATATATACATACACACCTGCCTTCTAGTTCTTCTACGTCAACTGGCGGATTAAGCCAACTGACGGATTGTGCCAACTGGCGGATTTCTAAGACAACTGTCAAGAATATATGCTTTAATTAAATAAATAGTGCAATCTGACAACTCAACCCTAATAATGTACACTAGAATAAGCCATTTACGCCTTCTAAGTCAGATTAAGCCTTCTAAGCCAACTGGCTGATTAGGACCTTATAAGACATCGGGCGCTCGGATGAATTCTCAATATGCGTCTGGCTGGAGCCAGGCGAACACCCCTCTCTCCTTCTCAGGTTAATGCTTAGGTTAGGTTTCCCTCTAGGGGGGGTGAGGCCGTCCCACCTTCTTCCCCCAAGACCCTCCTCCCTTCTCTCCCTCTCTCAGGTTAGGTATACCCCTTTCGGGGGGTGAGGCCGTTCCACTTTCTCCTCCAAAGAGGTTAGGTGGACTCCCCTTCATTGCAGCTTCGGGGATAACCCCCGCTTGTTGCATAACACCTTGCAACATTCCCTCTCCCCCTTTGCAACATTGATCAACATTTGCAATTGCATTGCACTCGTCCATTTTGCTGTCATACTACTGGGGGATCTATATTTTTGAGCGGATCAATGAAACACAGACATCACTTTTGAGTAACAAATTTTATTTTGTAAAAAAAAATTAACATCATCAGTAGCGACACAAAATAATCAGTAATACTTCTACATTTTCCTACTTTTTCTTCTACTTTTTCTACATTCTTCTACTTTTCTTCATCGGCACTTCTCTTTCACAAGTTTCCCTACTTTTCATGAAGTCAAATCGTCAATAATGTCTACATAACTTAGTTTTCGCCCTAAATTTTTTGACTGAAGATACTGTCAAATAGCCAGATTTGACAGCCAATCTTGAGACATTGTAGAACGTAGATAATTTTTTGAAAGCTTCAGTTTTGAGAATGAGCAGCAGGAATTAAAAGTCACTTTGTAGAGAAACAGGCTGAAAATTAACAAAGTTACAGTAAGTAATCGATGACCAACTAAACTTAAAAAAAAATAAAATAACACAAAAATCCTTCAAAATCATTTCACTTCGACTTCAGGAAAGAATTCTCGTGATACAAAAAAAAATTTGCTGAGCAGTTTGTGAGGCCTCCACTCCCGCGAGCACGAGCTCTGGGCGCCTAACGGAGGCACTGGAACCCCTTGATTGATGCTCTCCTTGACTGATGTGATTTCCACCTTCTGTTCTGGATTTGCGGAAGGGCTATTTCTGCACATATTGTCCGTATGAAGAGATCGCTTGGTCACCACATTCTCCTGACCTCAACCCATGTTATTTCCTCCTATGCGTACAGAAATAATGTTGTGTTGTTGAAATTTATATACTAGTATGCTAAAATAATTTGTAACATATAAGTTAAACAAAATAGAACGTTGTTTTTTTAAATACTATCTTTCAACTTATAAATATACAAATTGAATATCGATTGGATGTTGTAAGAGCGACCAATGGCGCACATGTTGAAGTTTATTAAACATGTGTGTAAAACTTTTAGCTGTGCGGAGTCACATGGACAAACTTGTTTCTTTGTATGTTATTGGGTTATCACATTAATAAAGAGTGAAATAGTTCAGACCTTTTATGAACACCCTGTATATATATATATATATATATATATATATATATGCGGAACGTTCTTCTACACAAACGTCGTTCTTTACATTAATTATACTGTGTGTTGTTTGCAGTTAAAATGTATATATAGGAACGGCATGCGAAGGTGCCCCCTCAGGGCATTGTTTTCTGCTCGTATGTAGGAGAATTACGACATTTGATTAATCGAGGCCCATGGTGTAGTGGATAGCATATCTGACCGGCAATCGGAAGATCCCGGGTTCGATTCCCGGGTGGTAACCTCATTTTTCATTTGCTCGTTCTTCCTCCTCATCCTGTGCGGAACGTTCTTCTACACAAGCGTCGTTCTTTACATTAATAATACTGTGTGTTGTTTGCAGTTAAAATGTGTATATATATATATATATATATATATATATATATATATATATATATATATAGAGGGAGGAAGGAAGAAGGGTAAATAAAGCAGAGGTATTGAAAGTGTGAAAAATAAATTTAGCACCTTAATTAATTTCTTCTTTTTGTCTCTTTTAATTAAATTCGGGAAGTATTAAATTCGGGGAAGTATCTTAATCTTTTAGATTCTCCGATTTATTATCTGTTGATTGGATCTTAATCAAGGATTAACTAATGGAAGATTATAAATTATGCAGTGATCGCCCGTGCGATTCGAAGGAGAATAAAGAGGCAAAGGTTGATAACGGGGTTTAAAGGAATTTGCAAGAGGAGAGAGAGAGAGAGAGAGAGAGAGAGAGAGAGAGAGAGAATTGCTTATATTCATACAAAAATTAAAAATTCTTATTTTCTTCTGATTTTTAAACTAGAAATGTTCATTACATTGAAGCAAATGGTAAAAAAAAAAAAAACACAAGAATCAAGTGCATTACAAACAAAAATTACCCTTTTCATCTTTCGCTTATTAATTTACAGAAACAAATTAATCGCAAAACGAGTTATTACAATAATTTAACTAAGCTCACTAATTGAAGACATTTATTAATTTTCTTCTTAATCTACTTTTAAAGGAAAAACGACTGGTTGAAATACGAGTTAAAAACGTATCATTAACATGATGGTTCTTTTCAGAGGATTATAAAGTTCGGAATATAACGACCGTGATTCTTGACAGCTTTATAATTTGCAGATTTGAAACCATTTTGACTATCACCGTTCATTTCACTCGTCTTTCAAAAATATTACAATGTCTGACTGTCCTTTTTTGTGCCTTTATTAGCCAAGTGTGTAGTAATCATCCGATCTAATGTGACTTTTCTTTGCATTTTGTTCTTAATCTTGCCCGAAATTTTATATATATATATATACAGGGCGTCCCAAAAAAATGTATACACACTTTAAATACTTATAAAGGCAGTGTTTATTAAAATACATTTCATTTTCAAAATGTAATAGAATCTACAGACATTATTTAATTGTTTTGTCAACGCCTGTTTTCAAACTGACGTCGGTTCTGGTCCAGGCACTGCTGATAACGCGAAGCAATGGAATCGCAAACATCACGAAACATTTCGTTTGGTATTTGTGTGCATTCTCGTTCAATGGCTGCTCTCAATTCAGCGACTGTTGCAGGTTTTATAGCGTAGACTTTGTCTTTTAAGTATCTTCATAAAAAAAGTCTAGTGGTGTGAGGTCTGGTGAACGCGGAGGGTATTCTACGAAACCCCTTCGTCCAATCCACATCCACATCGTGCCAAATACCACTCGCAATACTCCACTCTTCGGTCCGGATCATCTTCATTAATAGCATGGACTAATCTTGGAATGTAACTTTTCCATTGACAGCGCTTCAAAATGCGTTGGACAGACGATTCTGAAATTCCTACCTCACGACTCGCTTGCCGCACAGATTTTCTTGGACTTTGGTGATACGTTTCCAGTACTCTTTCTTGCTTTGTGGGGCTTGTCGATGTCCGTGGTCTTCCGGAACGCTTCTTGTGGACATTCTGAACAGTTCCATCGGCTTCAAACTTATCTCTAATTCGAGTGATGGTAAGTCGCGTTGGTGGATCTGTTTGAAACTCCCTCCTAAACTGTCTTTGCACTTCAACTGCGTTTTCACACTTCCAGTAGCATTTTAGAATGAATTTCCTTTGTTCAAAGCTTAGTCTGACTGCCATTATTAATTCTAATGGGATTAACTTGGAAAGAAAGAAACATCAATTGAGCTATCAGCTGTTAAAGTGTGTATACATTTTTTTGGGACGCCCTGTATATATATGCACACATACACACACACACACGTGTGTGTGTGTGTGTGTGTGTGTGTGTGTGTGTGTGTGTGTGTGTGTGTGTGTGAGTTAATTTAAGTATAAATGAAACTTATTTAGTTGTTTAATAAAAGTAAAGAATTAACATTTAATAAATAACTACAATAAGTTCACTAAAAACGATAAAAGCAATGAAAATAAGTTTGATAGTTTTATGAAAACCTTTTAAAGGGCGAATCATCTGTTACTTCTAAATGAAGCTCAGTTTAAAGGTAAGATAAGAACTGGAATTTCGAGGTTTATTATGTGTCTTGAACAAAAGCAGTCCATCCTTTCATCCGTGAGATCGAATCGCGACGTGCATCGATTTTGTTTTAAATATGTTTTCCGGGGCAACGACTTTAATGTATTCTATATTTAAAGGACATTAAAGTGCCATTTGGTGTATGTGTGGCCTTTCTTGTCATAATTGTTCCGTGAAAGTTTTATAATTCATTATGAATAAAGGCAATTTAAAACAACTGAACTTTTCTGCTTCACCCTCTTCGTGCGACATTTACAGTAAATCCGGCATTAACGCGAAAGAACTCGCTAAAAGTAGCAGTTTCCTTGACAGATTGCTTTATATAAAGGGCTTTCGTAAGTACATCTACAAGCGACGATCATTAAGCCAGGATTTACTGTAATTTCATCTTGAATGTTTTTATACTAAAAACTTTTCAAACTTATCATTGACTGGTTAATGTTAACTATACGAAACTTCAGAATCTACTTTTTTCAGTTTCCTTACAAAATCTCTCTCTCTCTCTCTCTCTCTCTCTCTCTCTCTCTCTCTCTCTCTCTCTCTCTCTCTCTCTCTTATTCCCCCCTCTATTTCTCTCTCTCTCTCTCTCACTCACTCACTCACTCACTCTCTCTCACACACTCGCTCTGGCTGAAGGACTGGCTGAAGAATAGGCGGCTGAGGGTTGTAATTAAAGGGGTTAGTTCGGGTTGAGCCTCGGTCACTAGTGGGGTTCCTCAGGGTTCCGGTTTGGGGCCACTGTTGTTTATCATTTACATAAATGATATCGACGGTGGCATCGTCAGTCGGATCGCCAAATTCGCTGATGACACCAAGCTTGGGGCCAATGTTGGGACGCCCGAAGCGATCGAGCAATTGCGTGCGCACCTAGGTAGGATAGGAGAGTGGTCCACAAAATGGCAAATGCCGTTTAACTTGGGTAAATGCAAGGTGATGCACATTGGCTATGCCAATCCCAAGTCGGACTACTCGATGTTGGGGAGTAATATCGAGACGACTGGTTTGGAAAAGGACTTGGGTGTGCTAATTAGCAGCGACCTTAAGTTTACGAAACAGTGCATAGAGGTGGAAAAGAAAGCTCAGAAGCTGTTGGGTTATATCAGGAGGCAATTTCGATTTCGGAACAAGGAGATTGTGCTCTCGCTGTACAATTCTCTGGTTCGGCCGCACCTAGAGTATGCTGTGCAGTTCTGGTCGCCCACCTTCGGGAAAGATATTGAGAGGCTGGAGCGAGTGCAGGCGAGGGCCACAAAGTTAATCCCTTCCGTTAGGCATATGGGCTATAATCGACGCTTACGCGCCCTGAATTTGTTTTCGCTGGAAACTCGGAGGCTGCGCGGTCAACTCATCGAGGTTTTCAAATTCTTACGCGGGTTCAACAATGTCGATTTTAGAAGCATGTTTAGTTTAAATGATAACCCAACTCGCAACAATGGTTGGAAGTTGGATTTGAAACGGTTTAGGAGTAGTGTGTGTGGGAACTACTTTATCTATAAGATCTGTGACACGTGAAACAGGTTACCTTCAGAAGTTGTGAACAGTTCTTCTGTGGATCTGTTCAAGAAAAGGTTAGACCGAATCTTGCACACTATTTGAGGGTGTATGAATTTTTTCCTGGCACCCGTTGCCATTGGTACCTCCTCGGTATGGGCGGCAAGGCCTTTTGAGGTATTACTTTTCCTTGTAACTCCTTGTAACCCTCTCTCTCTCTCTCTCTCACACACACACACACACACACACACACACACGTCCGCATCGCCGAATAAGCAAGATACTAACTTCTTAAAATCTCTCTATCGGGAAGTTTTCCCTCACAATAATAACACTGGGCAACACGTATTTTAGTGAATGATATCTGACACTTGATTCTAGGTAATTTGGGTGCGCTGAATACGAATTTCAACTCGGTTTGGCTCTATCAGGTCCTGATTCTTGTCGACAGCCTATGTGCCATTTTCCAGATTTTTCAAATTAGGACTAAAAAATTAAGTCATGTGTTAAATTTTTTTTTCAAGTTTCATGAATACAAGCAGTTCAAACTACAGTAAAATTACATTATAACGATAGAAATGACTTAAAATAAAAAACAAACAGATATGAAGCTTTCACTGTGGCAAAAACTTTCTTTTGTAAGACTTTCTAGCGTATTTGCTTGTTGATGGCAGGTCTCTTTTCAAGCACCAGCAGTAATCAGCCATCATGTGGGAATCCCAGCGGCCTTGGTACCGTTCCTCCATAATTTTTATATCTTGGTGGAATCTCTCCCCTTGTTCGTCACTTACATCACCTAAATTACTTGGAAATTGGTCAAGATGGCTATTCAAAAAATGCATTTTTATGCTCATATTGCAACCTAACTCTTTGTAGTCCCTTAAAAGTTTTTTTGCGATTTCTTCGTAGTTATCTGCCCTATAATTGCCTAAAAGTTTTCTATCAAGTCCACGAATGAGAACCAGCCATTTTTTTCGCGTTCATTCATGACATTAGGAAAATTGCTGTCTTTAATCATTGTTCTTATTTGTGGACCGTCGAAAATTCCAGCCTTGATTTTTTCATAACTTAAACTTGGAAATTTTGAAGTTATGTATTTGAAACACTCGCCGTTCGTATCTAAAGCTTTTACATATTGTTTAATGAGGCCTAGTTTTATATGCAGAGGAGGAAATATGATTTTATCTCTGCTCACTAAAGGTGGATTAATTACGTTTTTTTCTCCGACAGTAAGTGATGTTCGTGCTGGCCAGATTTGTTTGAAATAATGTTCTTCCTTGGCTCTGCTGTCCCATAAGCAAAGGAAGCAGGGATATTTAGTATACCCTCCTTGTTGTCCTAGCAGAAAATTAACCATTTTTAAGTCAACACATATGATCCACTCGTGCTCCCTATATTTGATAAGATTTAAAACCTTTTCTATATGTTCATACTTTTCTTTTAATTTTGTTGAGTGCCCAATCGGTATCGAGCCGTATAGATTGCCATTATGCAACAACACACACTTAAGACTTCTTTTTCGAACTGTCTAAAAACAAGCGCCAATCATTTGCATCGTAAGACTCAACCCCCATCTTCTTAACAAACCAACTATGTCGCAGCAATATACTAAACTATCCTCTGTTCTAAAATATTTAACAAGTTCTTCTTCTCTTTTTCTGTAAAATGAAATGTATGTGTTTGAAGTAAGCAAGTTTTCTCTTTAAGTCTTGAAGCTAAAATTTCCGCAGCCTTTTTTGCCAAATTTAGATCCCTTACAAGATCATTCAACTCGGCCTGGTTAAACTTTTGCGGATCGTTTTGACTTTCAAATACGCTGGGGTCAAAATCGGTGTCTGACTCCTCAAAGTGCATAACAATATTTTCAGGAACATCTTCAACTAATTCTTGAGTTGGCAGACCCTTAAATTTTGGAATGGGGATCTCATTTGAATGTAGCACAGGTCGTATCGCGGTGTCGAAATTTGGGTACTCGATACAATGTTTATTTTTCTTAGTGAAGCCCGAAGTCTTGACAAAGCAAGGTAGCAATCGGTCTCGTGGTTAGTAGGCTCTCGCCACACCTGATATGGAAAAAAAATTGTAAAGCGTTAACAAAAGCGACGAGAGACTTGTTTTTATGAATTTTATCAAAAGTTATCACCCAAACATTTAACATTTCTATGTGTTTCAACCTTATGCAATATTTGAGATTCTTATAAACATTTTCTGTAAATTTTTTTATGTACCTAAGTTACAATTACATTTAGTAAGTTACAGTATACTAGTGATTAAATTACGTAGTTTTATGAAATCATAACTTACCATCGGAACTCCAGAAGGTACTTGAATCCAACCCTTCGTCCAATAGTGCAGGCTTTATGTGGAGCCCACGATTTATCTTGGTCCCCCAGTTTTATGCCAAAATAAGCTAAGTAAGCTCTTTTTACGAAGTCAGTTATATTTGCTCGTTGATGTGGAAGTGTAAAATTTCCACATATATAACAGAAGGAATCAGGGTTGTTTTTGCATTTGAACTTTCTAGTGCTTGATGACATATTGCTTGATTGTTCTGCCAATTTGTAAAGGTATTTAAAGCCCTTAATATAAATTTAAGAAAATCTGAAATATAACACAAAAATTAGTTTAAATAGGTACTTATTATGAAATAGGTACTTACAATCTATGAAATTAAACTAGAAACACGGATGAGTAGGTACAATATAAATTACGTCTAATTAAATCAACTATATTAAATCACGATGACAAAATTACTCACTAAATCATATGCCAATTCAAAATTATGTTAATGCCCAAACTTAATTAACTAACTCAACTGACTGACTGACTGACTGACTGATTGAATTGACTGATTAACTCTGGAAACGAGTCGCTTTTATATATTTTAGTTGTCCCTCTAGAATACTCTACAGAGAACAGGAACGCTCGAGAAAATTTTAGAATTCTATGATATTTTTAGCTTAATTTACTAATATTAAAATGGGTTAAAAATGACAAAATTAAAAATATTTTTAGGGTGTTACATATAAAAATATACATAATACAACAATACCATAACAATAGGTACAAATACCTAGATAAAAACCTAGTTGCATAATGTGTAACTGCAAAAAGACAGCGAGTATTGAGAAAAAAACCTTTTTATGAATACGACGAAAGAGGAGGGGTGTTGAGCAAAATCAGGACCTGATAGAGCAAAACCGAGTAAACATTCGTGCTCAGCGCACCCAAATTACCTAGAACTAACTGTCAAATCTAATTCAGTAGACAAAAAGTTGAAATTTGTTCCCCAGTGTAATATCAATAAACAACCAACCAACCAACCCGCTTTGACCTTTTAACAATCTGTTTAATAATAATCAGTCTGAATTTGTTTACCCTCTGGAGTCTGAATTTGTTGAAGCCCGTATTGGATCTGTCAGTGCCGTTACTTATATTTCAAGTTAAATCATAGTTGCTTCATGAAGTATTAAAATAATACTTAAATTTAATTTAATCTTACTAAAATTCATCATATTTGCACTTTAATTTTGAATATCGCTGCATTATCAATTCCATAAATAAATCTAAACTTTTCATTCATCATTAATAATCATCAATTAATCCTATTAATTATATTATTTACTATTTAATATTTTTTATTCTTTTTTATACCCAAACGACTCTCCCACCGCAGTGAGGTCGCGTCAGGAACAGGCAGGAAGCACCTCAATCGCTCACTTTCACTTCATCAGCTGTCATGACAACAATGCACCTGACTCAGCTCAGGGCAACATTATCCACAACTCAGCCCCGCAGACTACTCCACAGTTTACCCAGATTGCTTCATATACCCTGAGGCGGCACATTGCCAGCCCGTCGTCCCCCATATACCACATCGCTCAACTTTTTTCTATCCAGCGCGCGTCTTTCACCCTCCCAGACGTCCGAGTCCCGCTGACCCAAAGCTTCCTTCACTCCATCCTTCCCTCTCCGCCTTAGTCTATCCCTGCCCCTTTCCCCCTCCGTCTCCGACACGTAAATTCTCTTTAGCATCCTCCCTCTCCTCACTCATCCTCTCCTTATGCCCAAACCATTTCAACACCCACGCATCTGCTCTCTCTACAAGACTCCTTCGACTCCCAAACCTCTCACGGATAACAGTGTTTATGACATGATCAATCCGCCTCACCCCACAGATCGTCCTCAAGCATTTCATTTCTAGTGCATCCACCCTTTTCCTTTAATTCGCATTCGCCACCCAAGCCGCACAGCCATACAACACTGTTGGCATTACTATACCTTCATACATACCCATCTTCGCACACATAGACACTGATCTCTCCTTCCAAACACCTCTTAAGGCACCCAGTACCTTTGCCCCTTCTTCCACCCCGTGACTCAGCTCCGCCTTCATAGTCCCATTCCTCGCCACATCCACCCCTAAGTACCTGAAACATGTCACTTCTTCTATTTCCTCACTATACAAACTTACACTCAGCCGCTCACGAACCTCCATTTTACGGCATACACATAACCTTACTCTTATTCACATTTACTCTTAGCTTCCTTCTTTCAAACACCCTCCCAAACTCAGTTGCCAGTCTCTGTAGCTTTTCTCTCGAGATCGCCACCAGAGCCGTATCATCAGCATACAACAACTGATTCACTTCCCAAGAACTCTCTCCCCCCCAGCAACATGCTTCATCTCTGCTCCCCTCCCCATGGCCCTTGCATTTACCTCTTTCACCACAAGTCTATAAACACATTAAACAACCATGGAGACACCATACAACACTGCCGTACACCCACTTTCACCGGAAGCCACTTACCCTCCTCTCTTCCCACACGCACACATGCTCTACTCTCTCGGTAAAAACTTTTCACCGCATTCAACAACGACCCATGCAACCCATACAACTGCAGCACTTGCCACAACACCTTTCTATCACCCCTATCATACGCTTTTTGAAGATCCATGAAGGCCACATATAAATCCCTTTCTTTCTTCAAGTATTTCTCACACAGCATCTTCAACCCAAACACCTGGTCCACACACCCTCTACCTCTTCTAAAAACCCCTTGCTCTTCCCCAATCTGTTGCTCCGTATATGCTACCACCATTTCAATCATCACTCTCCCATACATACCTGGCACACTTAACAGACTAATTCCTCTATAATTTGAGCATACATTTTTGTCCCCTTATTTTTGTACAGGGGTCGATACATGCACTCCGCCAGTCCTGAGGCAGCTCGCCTCTGTCCAAACACACATTAAACAGACGCACTAACCAATCAACAGCGATCCAATCCACTTCTACTGCTTTTTCACCTTTCATCCTACCTAGGCCCTCCACCACCTCCTCCCTACGGACCAACCCATTTGCCACAATTCTCATACTCTGAACCCCCTCTCTTCCCAAACATACCACCTCTGCTTCCCTATCTTCCGACACGTTTAATAGTTCCTCAAAATACTCACTGTACCTTGTCTTCATATCTTCTCATACTTCCCCATCGACTCTTTTCACAGTCGTGCTCATCTGCCCTCTCATTTTCCTCACACTATTCACTTTTCTCCAAAACACCTTGTTCTCACTGAAATTTTCTGACTCCCTCATATCCCAGCTCTCATTTGCTCTCTCTTTTAGCTCTCGCACTTTTCTCTTTACTTCTTGCCTCTTCCTCTTATACTCTTCCCAATCACCCACACTGCTGCTCTGCAAATACGGAGCATAACATTTCAGCCTCCACATTTCACCATTCACTACCCCGCCGTTTATGTCCAACCTCAATCATCCATACACCACACACTTCAGTCGCACACTTCAGCACCGATTCACTAAATATCTACCACTTCTCTTCCACACCCCTTGTTTCACTCTCTTCCACCCTGCACCATTCCTCACTCAGTCTCTCCTGATACATCCGTCCACAATCCTTTTTCCTCAGTTCACTCACTTTCACTACCTCTCTCACAGGCACACTAACCACTCTTAGGCCACGCCCACCACAAACCTTCACTTTTGCTTCTACCAAGAAGTGGTCAGACATTTAACCTGCCACTCCGATCAACACATTCACATCTAACAACCTCCCCCCTACCAGATCTCGTCATCAACACATAATTCATGAGTGCTCTATCACCTCGGACACCACTCATCCACGTGTACTTATATACATTTCTTTAACGAAACCATATATTCCCAATCATCAATTCTCATTCAGCATACAACTCAACTAACTTTTACCCACTTCCATTCACACTAGGCATCACATGCGCCCAAATTATACCCTCAATTGGTACATCCTCCACTCTCGCATTTAAGTCCCCTTGCACGACAACTCGGTCTCTCGTATCAAAACTACCCAAACACTCACCCAGTTCCTCCCAGAACACATTCCGTATCTCTTCACTCTTCTCTTCTCTCCCTTCTTATCATCCTGATCACATCCACGCACATTCAGACACCCCAGCCTGAGCCGTTGCGGGAAAGCCCCCGCTATGCCCCTTCTCTGACCATTCCTGTTTGTGGAAAGTTACATACAGGTGGGAGGAGTTTCCAACCCCTAGCACCAGTCCCTTATTTTTAGTCGCCTTTCAGGACACGCTAGGGCCACGTGGAAAGAATTTTTTAAATCTCCTATCCCCAGGGATTTACTATTTAACTTACTATATTTAATTACTTAGGGTTACTGTTGAATTAACTACCCATAAATACAATTTCACTTATTTATTTTCACTATTAAGGCTAAATTTATTTCGAAAATTATTCTCATTTTTGTTCAAATTAATTATTTATATATTCAATATTCGTTGATAATTCATTTGCTAAGTTATCATTTAATATTAATTAACCTTTCCATATTCAAGTTCTCAACAATCACATTCATCAAATATGCTAAATTTAATTTTATCATATTTCGATAGAATTTAATTTAGAATCAGTTAAAAGAATTCTTAAGTTCAATATTAATCTTCGTAAACAACTATTAAAAACTACTAATCTTTTATTTATTTTATTTATTGATTATCATTATGTTTTTAATAATTAACCGTCTGCATTTATTTATATTTATTTGTTTTGAATTATTTTTTTTCGCAGCTAGTTTGGGGAACTACAGTATAAGTTGCCTTTGAACCGGATGACATAAGCCTTTGAAAATTCCTTTAATAAATTTATTTCTTTCATTAAATGTACAATTTTGAAACTACTGTAATAAAATTTAACTTTGTAATAACAAGGATTTTGTTTCCTCAACCTCAACTAGATTGTGATTCATATAAATTTTTTAGCGCTGGTTACAGATATGACCCTGAAATTTCTATATCACGCACAGTTTTCGAGAAATTTTCTATTCCTTTATTTCATTATTATCAGTTTAAGTATTTGTAACTTTTTTTTAAATAACAGCTTCAACGTAATATTCCACATTGGAAAAGAAAATATCATTATATTTATAACTTCCCAGTTTTTGAGGTGCTTAAAAATTAAAATTCATTGAGGCTAAAATCGTTTCCTGGTTGTCATTCAACGCTGTTGCATGTCAAAAGCTCTAAAAAGCCATTATGTCTCGCAAATGTGTTAACAACTCTGATACTTTCTATTATGTATGCGGTGAGTTCACTCTCAAATCTCAAAAAAAGAATATCACTCCTCTCATTAAAAGAGCATACGAACTCTATTTCGGATGTAAAATATGGGCCCCCAATACAAAAGCTGGGCTCCTCATATTTTTGTACATATTGCCCAGTAAATTTCGGGAAATGGCGAAAAGGTAGTCGCCGATCAATGCCATTTGCTGTCCCTATGATTTGCAGAGAGCAGAGAGATCACAGACTGTTACATTTGTTTGACGAATGCTTCTGGATTTTCTTCTAAAAGCAGAAAAATCGATTGAATATCCCAATCTTCCATCGGCAATAAGACTGGGGCCACACGGTGAAAGTCTTCCTATACCAGATCCACCAGAGACGTGGATCTTAGAAGATGAAACTACGGTAGACAAGCCTATGGAATTGGAACAAGACATGGACCCAGCTTTTCAACCACCTGAGTCAAAACAGCCTCATTTAATTACACAAGGTGAGTTGAATGACCTCTTCAGGGACTTAACCCTTAATTGGTGAGGTGTGGTCCGGAAGACCACGTTACACTATTTCACGTGGTCTCCTCGACCACACCTCACCGGTTAAAGGTTGAGCTTAGCTAAGAGTCAAGCAGAGCTAATAGGTTCTAGGCTGCAAGGGTGGAATCTGTTGACAAAAAAAACCCTAATTTCTGTGTTTCGCAACCGTCAAACGATGACCAAATTTTTTCCGTAAACGGGAATCTGTCTGATTTTAACGATGTAAACAAGTTGATGATAGCACTTGGTCATGAACATAAACCAGAAGAATGGCGACTGTTCAATGACTCATCCAAGTTAAGTCTGAAGGCTGTACTGTTACATAATGGAAACGTTTATCCATCAAACTGATGGATAAACTAAAACTCGGGTGTCTGGAACGACTGACAGCAACCCCTTTTCTGTACCCTCTTACTTTCTTGATACCCAATTTCACTTGAAAGGTGGATGTTGTGTATATGTATGCAATAACCTAACTTGTTCTCGTATTCAGGAACTCGAATCCTCCAAATTCTATACCCTCTGGCTACGGCTTATATGCCAATCTCAAACTAAATACGTCTGTGCTGTTTACCTTTCCTCTAATTCTACTGACTATCCAAAATTCTTTGACTACCTCACTTCCAAAGTGGAATACATTCTATCCCACTCGTCTTTTGTTGAAATCTTCATTTAGATTTCAATGTTCACCACCACCTTTAGTTTTCATCTCATTTTTCTGACATCCCTGGTGAAATAGCTAACAACTTTTCAACCTTGAATGACCTAGAGCAGATTGTACAGCACCCTACTCGTATTCCCGATCGTCTTGGAGATAAGCCCAACATTCTGAATTTTTTTTCACCTCTCATCCTTCTGACTGCGAAACTTTTTTCTCCGTTTTGCTCCTCAGACCACAATCTTATATCCGTTTCATGTCCAATCACTACAATTCGGCCTTTGGCTCCTCCGAAGAGGAGGCGTCTTTGGCACTTCGGCGGCGCTGATTGGGAGTCCCTTAGGAAGTACTTCTTTGATTTCTCATGGAATGATTACTGCTTCCGTATCCGGGACCTTTCCGAGTGTGCTGAGCGCATCACGGAGGTGATTCTCCCGGGTATGGAGGCGTACATTCCATATTCTATTCTTACTACTAATGCAAAAAAAGAGAGTTAGTTTAACTTTACTTGTTCTAATGCTATCCTCAACAGAGAGTAGACTTTCAGAAGGTACCGTCAGTGCCTCAAAAACTTAGTTCCTCCGTCTGTCTTTGTGCCGGTGACGCTTGTCAGTTTCGTGCCCCTTCTTCCTATCAAAATTAACAGTTCAAAGTCAGTGAACCATTGTGTTATTTCTCCACTAAAATTTGTGAATGTGCCAAGATTACGCAGTTACAATCTCATCAGATAAACTGCAATACTTAACTAGTAAATTACATAAAATATATCTTCAAAAATTTCTAGCGACATCCGGCACTGCCTTTATAGTCCTACGGCAAGCAGTGACCTTGAAGTAACGGGTATAAGGG
Organism: Bathynomus jamesi; assembly: GCA_023014485.1. NCBI lineage: Eukaryota > Metazoa > Arthropoda > Malacostraca > Isopoda > Cirolanidae > Bathynomus > Bathynomus jamesi. The sequence goes on from JAJOZX010000529.1 coordinate 874,973, forward strand.
GTTCCAAAAAACCTTAGCCCCCCCCCATTTGCAGCTTACATGTTTACTTATATCGAAATAGTTTTTAGTGATTATAAAAATATATAAAATTCTTTATTTATTGCAGGTATTAAAATTACTCTAGCTGATAAAGTGATAATATAATGGCTTCTCAATTAATTGGTGATTCGGAGAGGCAACGTGTGATAGATCGTATACGAGCAATAACATTTCGGGAAGCTCCTGATGCTGGAGCCACCTTTATAACACGTTCATGGGTTGCCAAAAAGTTCCGAAGAAGTGAGGACTTTGTCAAAAGAAATTGGAATAAAACTTTGGATGAATGTGAAATGGATACAACCAAATCTGGGCGCCCAAATTTGCCACTCTCTCAGGAAACAAAGGACATCATTGAAAGTGGTACGCGTAAGCGGAAAAATAGCTGTGCTAAACTTTCTAGAGAGATCGAAGTGTTGAGAGGAAAGATCGTTAGTGGTGAGATCATTCGACTGTACCGTCATAGGCAAGGTTTAAAGCCTTGGCATGAACTTCCAAAGCCAAGAAAAACTCAACTTAACATCGATGACAGAAAGTGGTTTGCCCATTATCTTGAAGATTGGGATGTGGATGATTTCATGCATTTAGCCTTCTCCGATGAATTTTTGTTTACGTAAGACGTCGGCCTAACTACCAAAATGATCGAGTGTGGGCCACAACACCAGATGAAATCGATGACAATGAACATTATCGCGAAATGGTCAGAGTTGGGATGGACGGTATTTTCGTGATATTATTCTATCCCAGCATGTCATTCCTTTTCTAAGAAACCCAAACAATGTTATGGATGTCGATCAGGTCACACTTCTGCACGATAAGACCCCCTGCTTTAAGGCATTAGCCACTCAACAGTTGTTGCGGAACCATGAGATCGATTTCTTTGGAAATGAAGAATGGCCAGGAAGTTCTCCTGACCTGAACGTCTGCGAACACATTGAATCAGTTATAAAGGACAAGGTTGAATGTCTCTTGTTTCAAGAACCTGCAGCAAATCGATTTTCGAAGGATACAATGACGCAACACATTAAAACTGTTTTAGCAAATTTGCGTAACGATCAAGATCTATTCACGTCACTTTTGACAAGCTACCCAAAGCGAATTCAGGCTGTCTTGGAAGCCAATGGCGGGAACACCAAGTTTTAATTGTTTCTCATTAAATGCAGGCTTAAATTCTCTTTTCTAAGGTATGTTTAGTTTTACTGTACCTCTAATGGTTTAGGCCATGGGCGTGGGGGGGGGCTAAGGTTTATTGGAGCCCCGTACAAACAACCGAACGAATGAGACCTTTAAACGAACGAACGAACGAACGAACGAGTGAATCTTAACCCCATAAATTGTTCAAAATGGCTTCCAAAGGTCAGGTAAACACCCTGAAATTATAAATGAAGGATCTAGCAAATTAGTATAATTCCCTCTTTGACTTAGTGCGCCAAAGTAATAGTGTAATGAAAGACCTTGAGGCAGTAATAAAAGTTGTACAACATAATAACGAATTGTTAAAGAGGGACAATGCAAAACTGGAATATAGAAATATGGAGCTCGATAAGAGCATTCAGTATGCACACGACGAGATAAAGGATCTTAACTCTAGTCTAAACTCGCTTACTAAAAATAAATAATCGTAGCATGGAGATGATAAAAATCGAGCACGATTCAATTAGGAATAAATTAAACAGCCTAGACGATAATTCACGTGCCGATAACTTAATCATAATGGGGGTATCTGAAATGAATAGAGAAACAAACGGCGAAACGAAGAAAAAGGTGGAGGACATAATAAAAGACAGACTGAATTTGAGGAATATTAAGATCAAAAGTGCTTTTAGATTAAAAAAGCAAATTCCACCACAAAAAGCAAATTTTAGAGTTAATGACATGACTGAATCTAAGACGCCCACTTCAGCTATAAAAGTAATATGTGAGGATGAAACTCACAGAGATTTAATACTAAAAAACAGAAGAAAGCTGAAAGGATCAAAAATCTTCGTCAATGACGACGCATGTGAGGAAACACGTAAAATTCGTAAAGAAAAGCTCCCTAAACTCACAGAAGCGAGGAGACTCGGGAAAGTTGCCTATTTCCTTGGAGCGAAGTTAATTATTAAAGAAAGAGAGACTCCTCCAACGCGGAATACTTCGGTCAAAGGAGTTCACCTTATTAATTAAGAAGCATTCGAAGCTATGAGAACTACGAAAACGCCAGCCGACAGTCGGTACACAGGAGGCCTGCGAATAACTCCGCATAGAATCTCAACAGTCGACTTTCCCATTCTCGGCTCAACTGGGCGGTAACCCCTTATTCCCGTATTCTGTATTTAGTGAAATTGTTTGACAACTACTGTTAAATGGCTTTCATCGATAAAGACTTTCATAGTATATGTGCCGATATTAATCATTTCAATTCATTACCAAAAAATTCTGTATCCAGTTTAGAGAATCTAGAACAGGACTCTGGTGTAGGCAATTGCATGGTCTCATCGATAGACGAGTTTAATGCCTTTGTATTACAAAAAGATATTTATAAAAATCTTTCAGTGCTAAATCTAAACATTCGAAGCTTACCTAGGAACTATCATATAACTACTTATTGGCCCTTTTGAAAACTTCTACGGTCAAATTTAGTGTTATAATTCTCACGGAAACCTGGTTAAATAGTAGTATTTAGTGTTATAATTGCCTTTGTATTACAAAATGTTATTTATTACAAATATTTGTATTACAAAAAGTGTTATAATATGCCTTTGTATTAGAAAAAGATATTTATAAAAATCTTTCAGTACTAAATCTAAACATTCGAAGCTTACCTAGGAACTATCATATATCTCCTTATTGGCCCTTTTGAAAACTTCTACGGTAAGATTTAGTGTTATAATTCTCACGGAAAACTGGTTAAATAGTAGTATTAAAAACCTATATAATATAGATAATTACGTTGCTTATCATACTGTAAGAGATAGTCAGATTGGTGGGGGTATCTCTATGTATGTGCATCAAACTTACGACTCTAACGAAATATTTTCTCTATGTAATAGTGACAATGAAAACCTGATTGTGAATATAAAAGACAAAAGTAATGCACAGTATATTCTGTCCATGCAATATATAGACCACCTAACACTAATATCAATAGATTTTAATTACTTAGATAATATGTTATGCAACTTTCATAAATCGAATGCCATAGTTGCGGGAGACTTCAACATCAATTTGCAATCTGAAGCAATCTATCTTAAATTTTTAAACTTAATGAATTCTTTCTATCTTAGTCATTCTATTACCAAACCCACTCGAGTCTGCAGCTATGGCAATCGAATAACAGAATCTACGATTGATAATATATTTGTAAATAGCAATGCCCTCGTGAATTCTGGAATTATAACCACTAACATCAGTGATCATTTTCCTACTTACGCTATATTCAATAACATTGTTCAGGTCGCGGACAAAACAACTATTGATTACAGAATATTCTCAGAGGTTAACAAAAGAAAATTTATTTGGGCTGTAGAAAATACTCGACTTGACTGTGACGAACCTTTAAATGACCCAGATCATATGTTTCAGTTCTTCTATGACACCTTATTCCATATTTTTAATATTTGCTTTCCTTTAAGGAGAAAAACAGTTTCGCCCAAAAGTGTCGCAAATCCATGAATCACTCCAGGAATTATCACTTCAATAAAGAACAGAGATAAATTATTCAAATTGCAATTGCAGAGCAAAATTCCTAAAATACAATATACTCAATACAGAAACAAATTAACTAAAATAATCAAAATTGCAAAACACAACTATTATAACAATCAATTTTCCAAACATAAAGGAGACATGAAAAACACTTGGACAACCATAAACAATCTTCTCGGAAAACAAATTAAGAAAAATTCAATAGAGAAATTAAATGTTGATAATAAAGAAACTACTGATAATACTGCTATTGCAGACTCTTTAAATGCACATTTTACTTCAATAGCGGATAAGCTTCGCTCACAATTAACAAATAATGATCACTCACCTCTAGAATATATGCCACCCAGCCCACTAAATTAATTTTCTTTTGTTCCTGCTACCTCTACTGAGCTGAGGTCCAGAATATTATTGGTAAATTAAAAAATACAAACAATAACATTCATAACATTCCTGTACCTATTGTATATTGAAACTTGTTAAAGATAAGATATCTGTAACTTTGGCTAAAATTATCAATCAAAGTATTTCCAAAGGAATATTCCCATCAATGCTAAAAACTGGTTGTATAACACCCCTTTTTAAAGGGGGTGATCCTACACTAGCAACAAATTACAGGCCGGTGTGTTCATTATCTGTGTTCAGCAAAGTTTTTGAAAAAATTGTAAAAAGTAGAATGCAGCAATATTTAGAATCCTACAATTTATTATCTCCAAATCAATATGGCTTCCGTAATAATAAAACAACGGAAATGGCTATTTTAAATCTTATGAAAAATGTAAATATAGCTAAGGAGAACAAAGAAATAATGATATCAGTATTTATGGATTTAAGTAAGGCGTTTGATGTAATAGACCATAATATTCTACTTAATAAATTATATTGTTACGGCTTTAGAGGAGCAATCAGTGATTGGATTAAAAGTTATTTGTCCAATAGATATCATTTTGTATCAGTAAATAAGGTTTGCTCAACTAAAGCGCTTGTCAAACATGGTGTGCCACAGGGCTCAGTTCTGGGTCCACTGTTATTTTTATTATATATAAATGACCTTCCACGTTCATCTGATATACTGAACTTCATAATGTTTGCAGATGATACAACTGTCTCTTTTTTTGCAAAGATGTTAATACAGCTAAGAATATATTTCATTCAGAATTCATCAGTGTAATGAAATGGTTGACCACCAATAAACTCCTCCTAAATACCAGTAAAACAAATTTCGTGATTTTTAGTAATAAAAGAAACGTATATCTTGATGAACTTAATGTTAATGAAATCGCCATAAAGGAGTGTACTGTAACAAAATTTCTTGGTGTAATGCTAGATAAGAATTTGCAATATCGCGAAAAATATTTCAAGGAGCGTTGCTATAATGTTTAAACTTAGAAATGTAGTCCCTAAACAAGTTTTATTGACTCTTTATCATACTCTTGTTCTTCCTTGAATAACATACTGTACCCTTGTTTGGGGAAACTTCGCTAACAACGCATTAAATGGTATCTTTGTCATCCAAAAACGAGCAATAAGGTTATTATCTGATGCTGATTTCCTTGATCACTCTAGTGCATTATTTAAAGAGCTAAACCTACTGAAGCTCAACGATATAACCAAACTGACACATTTTATTTTTATTTACAAGTGTAAGAACAAAACCATTAATTTGCAATGGGTAAATAGATATTTTGTAACTCATCAAGAAATCCCCTCGTATCAGACCAGAAATAGATCAAAGCTTGTTATACCTCAATTTAGATTGTCTTCATCTCAAAAACTACCCATTTTCATTGGATTGAAACTATGGAATGACTTGCATGCCGATATAAAAAATATTGTGAATGTAAATTTGTTTAAAACCAAGTTGAAATCCCGATTAATAACACTGGCCAACAAAATGAAACTTTTTTTTCTCATCACAAACATGATCACACTTTTCTTAATGCATTTTTCGCGCTGATTCCGAATCTGGTTTTATTTTTTTGTAGCACGTATAGTTATATAGATACACTGGTTTTGATATTTTTAAGTTTTTGATATTGCTATAAGAAAATTTATGGATGTATAGTAGGGTGGATCGATTTTAAATTTTTTTCGATTTCCATATTCTAATAGAGACAAAAACTTGCGCATGCATGAGAAAATAGCCTCTGCAAAATCTTAGCATAATAGGTAATCATCTTCTGCCCCCGGCAGAGCGATGAAAATCATATTTTAGTAGTCAAAAACGTATTTTTCTTATAATTTTTAAAATATAAAATTTTGCGTGTGTTATTTCATGCCTAAGCAACGATATAAATGCTATGGGAAATATATAAATGCATTATTTAAGACAAAGAGCCGATCTGAAAATATGTATATTTTATACATATTTTCAGATCGGCTCTTTGTCTTAAATAATGCATTTATATATTTCCCATAGCATTTATATCGTTGCTTAGGCATGAAATAACACACACGCAAAATTTTATATTTTAAAAATTATAAGAAAAATACGTTTTTGACTACTAAAATATGATTTTCATCGCTCTGCCGGGGGCAGAAGATGATTACCTATTAAGCTCAGATTTTGCAGAGGCTATTTTCTCATGCATGCGCAAGTTTTTGTCTCTATTAGAATATGGAAATCGAAAAGAATGTAAAATCGATCCACCCTAATGTATAGATCACACTTAGGAATGCTAAACAACAAATACATCATATACCTTATTCAATGTACTTATAAATAAAGAATATATACATTATTTTATTAAAAGCGCTGTGAGTGTGATTTCCTTTTGTAAATTTGGCCTGGATTGTCACGATACAGCATCCAACAATGGTCCGCCATCATGCTTTCATTCCAATATCCTTGGTAGCGCTTCTCCATCATCTGAATATCTTGATGGAAGCGCTCTCCTTGCTCGTCACTCACTGCACCAAGGTTTTCAGGAAAGAAATCTAAGTGGGAATGCAGGAAGTGAATTTTTAACGACATTCGACACTCCATTTCTTTGAAGGCATCAAGGAGGTTCTTGACTCCATCCTTATACGCAGGTGACTTGTTGCTTCCAAGAAAGTTTTCACATATCCATTTGAACGCTAGCCAAGCCTTCAATTCCAGCGGACTTAGGACTTTTTCAAATTCAGTGTCATTCAAAACATTCAAAACCTCCCTTATTTGTGGCCCAACAAAAATTCCTTCCTTCAATTTTGCTGCACTAACCTTCGGAAATTTCCTTGAAAGGTATTGGAACCCTTCAGAATTGACTTTACCCATTGCTTTAACAAAATTCTTCATTAAACCAAGTTTAATGTGAAGAGGTGGCAGATAGATCTTTTGGGGATCCACTAAAGGGACAGACTGGACATTACTTATCCCTGGGACATATGTATACCTAAGTGGCCAGTCACTTTTGGTGTAATGTTCTATAGTGGCGCGACTGTCCCACAGGCAAAGGAAACAACAAAATTTTGTGAATCCTGACTGCATCCCCATAAGCATTCCTATAACTTTTAGATCTCCACAAACATTCCATTGATGACTGTCGTATTTGATTGCCTTAAGTAGTATATCCATATTGTCATATGTCTCTTTTAGATGGACGGAATGGGCAATGGGGATGGATGGCATTATATTACCATTATGCAAAAGAACTGCTTTCAGGCTTCTCTGCGACGAATCAATAAAGAGGCGCCACTCAGATGCCACATACGTCTGAGATATGGCTGTAAATAGTCCATTGATGTCATGGCAATAACAGAGAGGACCTTCTACTGAAAGAATGCTGTTAATTCAAAATTCCGCTTTCGGTAGTAACTAATACGAACATTGTTCTCAAGTAAATTGTTCTCCTTTAGTCTTGAGGCGAGAAGCTCTGATTTCTCTTTAGACAGCGATAAGTCTCTAACAAGATCATTCAACTGTCCTTGGGTTAACTTTTTAGGCTCTAAATGTCTACCTTCAAAAGTGAATCACAATGCTGCTAGACGTAAAAGCTCACACCTGAAATACATAAGATGTATAATTAAGATAATTGAAATAAATAAGATGAATAAACTAAAAAAAACACAATAAAATAAATACAATCAAATGTTGAAATATTAGTATTTTGCCTATTTAAAATGGTTAAATCTGTGTAGTTATATATATGCCTTCATCTTGAAAACTATACGTGCTAGAAAAAATCTGAATGCAGTTTTGGAATCAGCGTGAAAAATGCTATCCAGCCACCACAAATTTTACTCTGATGAAAAATCTTTGTTGACCAGTGTAATGGCATACTAACAAAAATCTAGGATTAATGTCCACTAATATTGTTTAATATTGTCCATTAATATTGTTTAATATTGTAATACATGTTTTAACTATTAATAATACTTAGTTACTTATTTATTTATTTATTATTATAAATTTATAACAACTAGCTGCTTATTTTTAACAAGAGCACAGTAAAGCCTAAAGCTTAAGGGCCAAATTAAATAAAATAAATAGTCGAACTTCACAATTATTCATATCATTGTAAATTGAAAAAATTTATTTATTTTATTATTATTAATAAAGGTTATTCTATCTATCTATCTATCTATCTTCCACATGACATCCCCTTACCTTCAACAAAACACAATTCAATCCTTCCTCTTCTCTTTACATTCTTGACGCTTCTTTTTCTCATGATCTTTCATGGAAAGTTCACATATTCTCTCTTTTCAAAAGAGCTTCTTAGAGGTTAGGTGTACTGTACCGCCTCCGCAGTTATTTCACCCCCGCTCAGTTGCTGTCTCTGTGCAGGGGTCTTCGCCCCTGTATGGAGTATGTTTCTCATGTGTGGTTTCAATTTCCCGCCTCTTACTGACTGTCTTCAATCCCTCTCTCTTCGCCGCAATGTTGTCTCACTCTTTCTTTACTATCGCTATTATAACGGACACTGTTCTTCTGAACTCTCTAACTATATACCTCCTTCTTTAAGGAGAGCACGCAGCACCAGACTATCAACACATTTTCATTCCTTTTCTGTCTAACTCTCTAACGCAAGATTTAAAATCCATCTTTCCCCCGCGTTTATAACATCCACGTCTATAACCTCCACGCCTTCAAATGCAGAGCGTCCAGGGCTCTTTAAAACCCTGGACCTTGATTTTGGCTCTCTTCTCCTATGGGGGGATTTGCCGGCATTCGCCCTTGGCCCCTCCTTCCTGCATAAAACAAGAAAATCCACACACCCCAGCCTAGTGTCTGTAAGGTATACCTACCGAGAACGGATTGCCAACCTCACTCGTGCCTCCCGCCGCCCCTCATTACTTTGAAGTGCGTGTGCAATGTGTCGAACTACAATGCGAAGACCTTGCCCGAAACCATCAGCATAAGCAATCCGTGAATCAATCCTAACGCCGTACCTGAACCTAATCGAAAATGGCGTCTGACAGTGATGTGCGTCGTAAACAGAGAGCTGTTATCGAGTTCTTAACCGCAGAAAAGAAAACAGTTGGAAATATTAACAAACGTCTACAAAACGTTTACGGAGATGCTGTTGTTGATCGAAGCACAATTGGACGCTGGTCTAAACGTGCGAGATCATCGGAGAGAGGGAGAGTCAGCCTCGATGATGAGCCACGCAGCGGTCGCCCGGCATCGGCTGTCACATCTCAAACTGTGCAACGTGCAAGGAGCTATCACTGGAGCTAGGAATTAGTGAAGGAAGTGTGAATACGATAATTCAGCAACTGGGATACTCAAAAGTGTGTTCACGGTTTGTTCCTCGCGAAATGACTGAAGATCACAAAGCCCAAAGAAAAGAAATTGCTTCTGAGTCGTTGGTTCGATACGAGACAGAAGGGGATGACTTCCTTTCAAGAATTGTGACTGGGGATGAGACTTGGGTAAACCACTTTGAACCTGAAACAAAACGCCAATCCATGGAGTGGCATCACGTAGACTCCCCACGCAAGAAAAAGTTCAAAATGGCTCCCTCTGCAGGAAAGGTTATGGCCACCATCTTCTGGGACATGAAAGGGGTGATTCTGAAAGAAGGATCATTGGAATGGTTAAGGAGAGGAGTTCTGTAATGCGACGGAGAGCGACTAATAATGGGTGGCCAAGATCTTGCACTCCTAACAAATGCTTTTAAAAAATTGGCTGGAATAAGTAATAATGATAGGTGTAGATTCTGTTATGTTGGGGTGGAAAGCGTTGGCCATCTAATATCAGGCTGTAGGGTGTTTATGGCAGATGGGTACTATACAGCCAGACAATAAAATTTGCAAATATATCCACTGGAAGACCATGATAGCATTGGAACTAGAATGCAGTAAAAACGTATGGAACCACACACCTGCATCAGTCAGTGGAAATAACCATTATACTATATATTATGATACAGTAATTCCAACAGCCACTTTTATAGACAACTCTGCAATAAAACAGGACATAGTAGTGTGGGACAAGAGGAAAATGAGTGCCTTACTTATTGAGGTCAGTGTCCCAAACGACTACGGCCTCAATAGAGCGGAAAGGGAGAAAATTACCAAATACCAGGCGCTCATCTATGACATAAAGAGAAACTGGAGATTGAAAGAAGCTGCCATTCTCCCCATCATAGTTGGGGCAACAGGTATGATGAAGAACAACCTATTAACTTACCTGAATTCAATCCCAGGACATAGAAATCCAAACAGGGGCATTAAAAGGAACGGTCACCCTCCTTAAACGAACGCTAGGACAAGTTCATACATAGTTGAAGTGTTTGGCTTCGGGTGGAAGCCCCACTTCCAGCTATAAAAAGAACAATAAAGAGTATAAACCAAAAGTGAACATTATGAAGAAAGGACAAACAATCAACACAGAAGCATATATTGCTACCCACACAGACTCCAGAGACGGATAAAGCGAGTTCGATCGGAGAGAAAACTGGAAGACGTCCTTCTTTTGCACGATAACGCAACACCAAACAACAGTTTGCAAACAAGAGAGGCCATCACAAAAATGCGCTTGAATGTGTTACCCCATCCTCCATACAACCCGGATCTGGCATCTTCTAGTCCAGTAGCATAGCACAGACCCTGATTTTACTGGAACCCTGCCTTGTTTGTAATAAAGCAAGTTTTTACATATTTTGAAAGCTTAAACCACCCCATTCAAGAATCCATCGGGTGTACACCTGACCCCCGCTTGGCTTTTTCAATATGGCCGCCATTTTTCAAGATGGCAGGCGAAACTGAAAAATCCCATATCCTGGTCAATACTTGATGGATTTTCATGATCTTGGTGTCATTTCTAGGGTTTTTTTAGGATGATTAGTCGATCTGGAGGGGTTGCAGATACTTTGGGAGTCGTTTTGACCAACATTCGTCAATACTGAAGGTCATTGGAGGTCAAACACCCCCCGAAATAAGGAATATCCCATATCCCGGCCAGTCGTGGAGATATTTTTGTGATCTTACTGTCTTTTTTGTGGTTTTGGGCGAGACTGAGTAGTTCTATAGGGTTTAAAATGAAATCAGGGATTATTTTCCCCATGGTAAGGTGAATTCCAATATGTCTAATTATTCCTCTTATTTTTTTCAGGTTGTTGAGATTATTGCTGATGGTGCTGCCCACCTGGTGGTTTGATGACGTCTTGGTTGTGCTGATTCCCAAATTGTTTTTTGACTGCTGAATATGGAGAATATACCAGGTGAGCATTGTTTAGTTTTCATTTACTGAGGATAAATTATTTCAATGCGATTTGTACTCTGAAGAATGGGTAAACAAAATTCTTATTTTTCAGGTTCTACAAAAGCTGAAGCAGAACTTTGGAGTGGAAACATCCTTTTGAACATGGGGTCGACCAACAGTTGTTATCACGGATGTTTTGTGGACAGGCGACTGGCCTGCTAGTGGCACAGTTGCTACATTTATCCAAACCTTCAAAGTATGGCTACCGAAATATCTTTCTCATGCATCTGTAGTACTAGCTTTTGATCGCAACTATGATTTCTCTCCGAAATCATGCACGCGGGCAGTGAGAAGCAAGAGCAGCAGAGTTCACAAGCTGGACCTCAACACCCCATTGCCTACAAGAGACGCTGTTCTTACGTGCACCGCGAACAAGGAGCAACTAAACAGGCTGCTCTGTGAGCAAATACTTGCTGACAGTGAGTATCTCGCAACTGTAACCCAAGACCATGAGCTAGTGCTTGCAGGATGGCAGACCATACCGACTTCCATTGTGCGAGGCAGGAGTCGAGCAGCATTGGAGCTCTCATCATCTCATGAAGAGGCTGACGTGATAATAACACAACACGCTATCGCACAAGCTGAGAAAGATTCTGATGCCCGCATCTCCATCATTTGTGATGACACAGACGTGTTTCCCATGCTGACTCACTTCTATAAATTCAAGAAACTGGCTGTCCCATGATTATGGAGTCTCCAGTGCGTGGTAGAAAATCAGTGGACATCCGAGCAACTGTAACCCAGTACAAAGACATCATCCCACAAATCCTCAAACTACACGATCTGAGTGGTTGTGACACAGTTGCAGCAATACATGGCATCGGCAAAGCCACTGCCATTGCCACAGCCAAGAAGGGTCGGAAGCTAGACAAGCTGGGGTCCCTTGATGCATGCTTTGACCATATCGAGAAAGAGGCAACAGCGTTCATTGTTGCATGCTATGGGGATAAGAAATCCTCATCTCTTACTGAGTGTCGTCAGCGAGTATGGGATCAGAAGACAGGGAAGTCGGGAACTGCTGCACCCAAACTATGTTCTCTACCACCAACAACTGAAGCTTTCCATCAAAATGTGCTCAGAGCCCACTACACTGTGGCGAACTGGCTCGATGGACTAAAGTGTGACCCACCACCACTTGATCCTGTGCATTATGGGTGGGAGAGAGACGAAACAAACAGAGTTCTCATCCCAAAAACAGTTGGTGAAGGAGTGTGCTTAGCACCAGATGAAGTTCTGAAGCTAATCAGATGTGGGTGTGAATCACAATCAACAAGCAGGGGGAGTCGCTGCAGCTGCATGGAACGCGGAATCTCTTGAACAATGTTCTGTGCATGTGGCAGCTGCTTGGATTGCAACAATCCATTGACCCAAAACGTAAACGAAGAGCAGACTGATGATCCTGACGATCCTGACACAACCATTTCTTTTGATATTTGCCCCCAATAAATGGTTACCTAATGTGAATAACTGCATCAAAGTCGTCATGCCAATCCCCCAGCTAGGTGTGAGCTTTGTTTTACTTACGAGGTCATATCTTGTAGCTTTTCAACCTTCCATAGAATGCATGTGCCCTGTACTTCAGCATAAATTGTGGTTTATATCCGAATATCCATATCCATATAATGTGGGTTATGTCATTTAAGCATTATGATCTGGTTTTATCTGCATAAAAGATGTTAAGTGCTCAGCAGTTAGCTAGATTGTAGAAATTGTCACTGAAATAAAGCAAATACAGTGATGTCAACTGTGGCATTATCATATTTCAAGGCCAAACTTTAACCTCAAATGACCTTGACTTGACCCATGAAGTTGCAAAATGATATCCTACTGTTATCATGTGCCTATAAAACTACTCAGTCTCGCCTAAAACCATAAAAACGACAGCAAGATCACCAAAATATCTCCACGACTGGCCGGAATATGAGATATTCCTTATTTCGGGGGGCGTTTGACCTCCAATGACCTTGAGTATTGACCATTGTGGGTCAAAACGACTCCCAATGTATCTGCAACCCCTTCAGATCTACTCATCATCCTAAAAACCCTTAGAAATGACACCAAGATCATCAAAATCCATCAAGTATTGACCAGGATATGGGATTTTTCAGTTTCGCCGGCCATCTTGGAAAATGGCGGCCATATTGAAAAAGCCAAGCCGGAGTCAGGTGTACACCCGATGGATTCTTGAATGGGGTGGTATAAGCTTTCAAAATATGTCAAGATTTGCTTTACACCAAACAATGCAGGGTTCCCACCCCGTGCAACCGGACTATTCAGACTTCCATTTGTTTGGGCCAATGAAGGATGCTATTCGTGGAAGAAATTTTCAGAGTGACGGTGAGGTTGTTGAGGAGGTTAAGAGGTGGCCCCAGCGGAACCCAGCAGACTTTTATCAGCAAGGAATAAAGGCCCTTGTTTCGAGGAGGAAAGCCGTAGAAAAAGATGGAGACTATGCGGTAAAATAAAAACTTGTAAAAAAGGTATGTAACTACTTGTGTACAAAATTTCTGGAACTCACAAGAAAACTTGCAAAGAAAAAAAAAGGTTGGGCAAAATATGTTGAATGACCCTCGTGTATTGTAATTTGTATGAAAAGTCGGCATTAGAGTTCTATTATACTCTCTCTCTCTCTCTCTCTCTCTCTCTTCTCTCTCTCTCTCTCCATATATGTATATATATATATATATATATCGAGGAAAGGCTATTGTTTAATTCTGGATTTAACTTCTTGATAAAAAGGATTCTAAAATTTTGAGATCAAGAGAATTAAAGGCAGACGACAGAATCGTAAAAGAGTCTTGGGGGCATGGGTGGTCATGGGTCTCTGAATGATGCCGGATAGCAGAGGATTCAGGAGTGGAAAGAGGGCGAGAAGTTCGATAAGAAAAACCCAAATGCTTCGAAATCTTAAGTTTTAACTGCAGGGCAGTCTGCCCTACATAGCGACTTTGGCAGGTCGCACATGTATATAGATAAATAACAAAGGATCTCAAAAGCACGGGGAGGCGATCTTTATGGCGTAGAAAAGATTGCAAAGAATTAGGATTGGGATTGATAATTCACTGGTCAACAACAATTTTGTCACAAGGGTTTTGATGGGTGTTCTAAGTGTACTTTTTCATGCTGAATCTAAATATGAAATCAGATTTTTTCTATCAGGCTTAGTTTACTTGTGACGCTATGTTCATTTTTTCCTCATTTAGCATGATCACCGGATAAAAAAATAATAACATATTATATATAATTAAGTATATAACAATATTATAATATAAAACATTATAAAAATAATAAATATAATAATATATTATATTAATATAACTATAATAAAATATATTAATATTAATATATATGTTGTATTACTTTTTCTGTAAAATTAGTACAATTTATTCCTTTGGGGAGAAAGTTCTGATAATGCTGGCAGGATAAATTTGGTCGGAGCAGCGGACTGTGCAGGTTGAAACATGTTTGTACCTGTTCAGACATGAGCCTAGTTTCTGTTTGTAGAGCAGCTCCAAGTCAGTCTGCTTGTAAATGTCACAGTGTTAACAGCTAGTGTCTGTTGCTTCTTGTTAATTTTACACCAGTGTTGTATTCATATAGATGTTTTGTAATGCCGCGGAACTGTCTGAATCATCCTAATTCCTTTTATGTATGTGGTGATCTAACTTTAAAATCCCAGAAACGTAACTTTACACCATTAGTAAAAAAATGCTATGAACTTTATTTCGGATGTAAAGTAGGCGATCAGGACAAGAGTTGGGCCCCTCACATTTGTTGTGTGACATGTGTAAGACTACTTACAGGATGGCTAAACGGTTCATGTCACATGCCATTTGCTATTCCAATGATTTGGAGGGAACCCAAAGATCACACAACAGACTGCTATTTCTGCCTGGTAAATACAAAGGGGATCACTTCAAAAACAAAGAGCCTTATGAAATACCCTAATCTACCGACTGCAATGAGACCAGTTCCCCACAGTGCTCAACTTCCAGTACCAAATCCTCCTGAACATGTAAGTTTAAGTGATGAGGAATCAAACGTAGCTGTAGCATATCACGAGGAAAAAGATGAAGACATTTCTGATCCAACATTCCAGGCTACCACATTTACTGTCACAAGGAGATCTAAATGACCTAGTTCGTGATTTGAAATTATCTAAGAAGCAGGCTGAACTTTTAGGTTCAAGATTAAAGGGTTGGAATCTACTGCAACGTGACACTAAAGTTTGTTTTTTCCGCAGCCGCCATGATGAATTCAAAGAATGGTTCTCCCATGAAGATGGACTTGTGTTTTGTAAAGATGTTAATTCAGTCATGGGGGCTCTTGGTCATGAACATAACGTGGATGAGTGGCGATTGTTCATTGACTCATCAAAAGTCAGCTTGAAAGCAGTCCTTCTTCACAACGGAAATAAATTTCCTTCTGTACCTATTGCACATGCTGCAACATGAAGTTGCTTTTAGAAAAGTTTCAGTATCAGAAATATAAGTGGAATATCTGTGGAGATCTGAAGGTCATTGCACTTTTGCTAGGGTTGCAGCTAGGTTACACCAAGTACTGTTGTTTTTTATGTGAGTGGGACAGTAGGGACAAGCAAAACCACTGCGTTAAGAAGGATTGGCCAAAACGCACCTCACTTGTTCCAGGCAAGAAAAATGTTGTGAATAGTTCACTTGTTGACCCTGAGAAAGTGTACCTTCCTCCTTTGCATATCAAGCTTGGACTTATGAAAAACTTTGTTAAAGCGATGGATAAAGCGCAAACAGGATTCACATACTTGAGAAATAAGTTTCCCCGGATCAGTGATGCCAAGATTAAAGAAGGCATTTTTGTAGGCCCTCAGATCAGAGAATTGTTAAGAGATGAGAGATTTGAAGGAGAGTTGAATGAAGTTGAGAAAGCTGCGTGGCAGAGTTTCAAAAGTGTCTGCACAAATTTTTTGGGAAATCACAAGGCCGAAAACTATCCTGAAATAGTAGGAGATCTTCTTAAGTCTTACCAAGCAATGGGGTGCAATATGTCATTAAAGGTTCATTTCTTGGACTCTCACTTGGACTTTTTTCCGGAAAACCTGGGTGCGGTAAGCGACGAACATGGTGAGCGTTTTCATCAGGATATTTCTGCCATGGAAAACCGTTACCAAGGCAAATGGAGCCCCAGTATGCTGGCTGACTATTGCTGGACTCTTAAGAGAGACATGCCTGAGGCAAAGCACAGCAGAAAATCAAAACAAGCTACTTTTTAAACTACAGGTATGTCTTTTCGATCATATTTTAATAAGTATGTAACTATATGGGTTTTTAAAAATTAAATTGCATGTCACACAAAAACCAGACCTGATAGAGAAATTTTACAAACTTATTTGGATTCAGCACAGAAAATACTATAAGAATAAGGTATTTTCATTCTTGGGACACGAAAATTTTTTTTTGTTGCCCAGTGATAATTATGAAGTCGCATTGAGGGAAGTGTCTGTCCAAAATAAAGTAGACATCTTTATTAAGTTGAAAAGTTAGTTGGTCTAAAAAAGGAAGCGTAAGATAAACCTTCTGTTTCGGAACCGTGGACTAAATAATTTTGGACGAATATAAGTTTTTTAAAAATTTTGAAATTAAAGTCTCAATAGTCGGAGTGCAATAAAAATTATAGTTAAAAAATCTCTTAAGATACTGCATTTCTAAATTAAATGAAGACCAACTTGAACAGAGGTGATAGGCTCTAAAAATACGACTTTTAATACTAGCCAGCTTACTGTAAAACTAAGTGGGATATTGCTAAAAAATTGAGTACCGAGTTGGGGTGGTGGTTGGTTTCCTGTATACTGTGTTGAGAAGGCTGTACTATGTTTATTTACGGTAACATCAAGAAATGAAATTCTATTGTATTGTTCTACTTCCATAGAGAATTTAATGTTAGGATGCTTAGTATTAATGTAATTTAAAAATAAAGGGGCATGATCTTTATCCTTAAAAATGACAAAACAATCGTCTACATAACGTTTAAATAAAATAAGTTTAAATTCAGACGGACAACCCATCAGCCACTTTTCCTCGTGAAAGCAAAGAAAACTATTAGCAAAAGACGGACCAAGGGGCGAACCCATTGCCATTCCCTCGTGCTGGTGGAAAAGTTCTTTATTAAAAAAGAAAATGGTTATCTTGGACTGATAACTTTAAAAGTTTTGAAAACAATTGTTTGCTTAATCCCAAAATATCATTGGTGGGACCAAACAAAGAATTTATAATAATATCACAAGTTTCTAAGACAGGTACAATTTAGGGCGGAGTGAAAAACTCATTTTTCGAAGTTTCAAATTGGCTAGTGTGGAAAATGTGTGGAGTAGTGAGGAAATAAGCTGGTATAAATTTAAAATCATAACATTAATATCTTCAGGTGCCACAATGACCTTCAATATTGAAAAAAATTGAAAAAAGCAGATTTTAACCAATAATTACAGAAGAGTCCACGATGCACAATAGACAAGAATTTATTCACACTTGTATAAAAATAGCTCAGTCAACCTTTAAAAAAAGTTTCTATTCTCTAAAAACAGTTTTCTATAGTCAGCTCACTCAGCTGTCACGTGAGTACCTCGGTTCAGTGTAGCTGTCGCTCTCGTAGCAGGTGGGTGTTCTGTTGTTGGCGTTACTCAGATAGTCTAAACTATATTTCTTATATATTTTGCATTTCTGTATTGTGTTGCCCTAAGTTTGCCATGTACTATTAACTGAAATTAACGTATAATTGATATTAGCTCTTTCTTTTTCAGATTTGCATACTTTCAAAATGTCTCGAGTTTGTGCAAAATCAACCAGGGCCTCAACTGAGTGCCCCATGTTTGGTATGGGGGAAGATTTGTGGCACAGGAATCTTCCTACATACGAAGGAGTTTTTAAATATTACTTGTTTGGAAGAAACGATTTGAAACAGAATACTAATAAAGATCCTTCAATATCTCAAATATTAGAACAAGTTGTTGATAAATTGAAAACAATTTGGGAAAGTGCTTCCGTCCCAATTCTGTCAGACAGGCGAATTGAAACAATGTTCAGAAGCTACCACGAAAAGTATCGTGTCATTATGAAGCCATACCAAAGCAGAAAAAATTCTGAAGCTTACAAAGCAAAGATTGATATGTTCAAAAAAGAAGCACACACGAAACTTTTTGACATTGCAGCGTGCAAGTGAAAAGTACTAACACAATGTTCTTGTCCCAAAGAAAAAACGGTTCCAAAGGAAGAAGTGACGTTCCTCTTAGATCAAAGGAGTGAAAGAAAACGTTTATTGATAGAGTAGATATTACACTCTCAAAGAAAAAAGCATCTACGTTGCTAAGAAAGCAAAAAGAAGCTGTGAGGCTCACCAAAGAATCTTCACAGGAGAAATTGCAGGATACAAATGTTGAATTATCATCATCGACATCAAACAGTGAAAGTGAATCTGGCGAAATATCAGACGATACATTTCCAGAGCCAGTTAGCTCGAAGAGAAAGCTCGAACAACCTGAAGAACAATTATTCAAGAAAAGGAAAACTACAAATCTACCTTCAGTGGCTACTGCTTGTGACAGGACTGCAGTTTCAGATCGAGCTGCAGCATTCATTGTTAGTGCAGTATTGCAAGATATTGGAGAAGTTTCTATTGACAATACATCTGAAGTAGTGGATAGGAGTAAAATCAGAAGAGAAAGACAAAAGAAGAGATCAGAAATTATGAAAGATCAAAATCAGGTCCCAATCAGAGGAATCTATTTTGATGGTCGAAAAGATTCTACACTCTTCCAAGAAAAAGAAAGAGTCCAAAGTATATCAGAAGAAGGTAACAGAAGAACATATCACTTCAGTGAGAGAACCTGGTTCAGATTATTTGGGCCATTATTCTGTGAATTCTGGATCAGCTGAAGAAATATGTAAAGGAATGTTTGAGTATATTGGAAATAATGACATGAACCTGGAAAACCTTGTTGCCATTGGATGCGATGGTGCAGCAGTCAACACTGGAGAAAAGGGAGGCGTTATAAGGCTTATAGAATTGAAGCTGAAGAAGCCAGTTCAACATTTAGTGTGCCAGCTCCATGCCAATGAATTGCCATTACGCCATTTAGTTGCAAAGCTGGATGGAAAAACATCTGGCCCCCGCGGATTCACCGGTCCTATTGGCAGGGAATTAGAGAACTGTGAGAGTCTTCATATTGTCGAGTTTGAAAGGATTGATGCTGAGGAACCAACTGTAGACTGTGAAGATCTTAGCACCGACCAAAAATATCTAATTGATATTCATCAGGCCATAACAAAGGGATATTGCTCTCCAGATCTTGCTCATCGTAGTCCAGGCAAAATGGCACATTCACGATGGCTGACTACAGCAAATCGTTTGCTTCGTCTATACGTTTCAACTGTAAGTCCATCTGAGAACCTCATGAACATTGCTTCTTTTATAATGAAGGTCTACATCCCAATGTGGTTTTCTATTAAGCAAAGTACGTCTTTTGTCAATGGCTCAAAACATGTTTTCAAAACTATTGAACTAACAAGAACACTGAATGACGAAGTAAAGGATATTGTAAACCCTGTCATACAAAGAAATGCATTTTTTGCAAATCCAGAAAATATTCTAGCATCAATGATTCATGATGACCGCAGCGCCATAAGAGAATTAGCGTGGAGGCGAATAAAGAAAGCAAGGCAAACAAACAAGGAAAAAGTTGTGAGGCGTTTCACAGTACCTGTTATTCAATTTGAAGCTACTGATTATACTGATTTAATTAATTGGCAAAAATGCATTGTCACTGAACCACCTATGACAAGACACCTGACAGAAAATGAGATTGAAGAATTCATAGAAAACAAGAGTACCCCTCCATTCGAGAAATTTCCTTGTCATACACAAGTAGTAGAAAGAATGGTAAAATTAGTGACTGAAGCATCATCAAAAGTATTTGGATTGAACGCGCGAGATGGCTTCATAAGATCAACACTTCAGTCACGTAAAAAAATGCCATCATTCGAAAGTAAAGCTGAATATAAAGTTTAAATAAAACGTTAATAGAAAAAAACATGCGCAAGGATGGGTGGTTGGGAGGGCATGGGTGGAGCTCGACACGCAGCCACCTCCTCGTGGTGAGTTCTGGATTATTTAGATCATTAATCAAAAGAACATTGATCTAAATAAACTAAGAGCTGCGTAATTCAGTAACTATTTTGGTAATTGGAACACTTAATATATAATAATAACAAGTAAGTTTCAGTTATTGTACTAATGCAGAATATAAGAAAATCATTATATTTCACTTTTTTCGACGGCTTTGTGGCACCTGAAGATATAATTTCGCAGGACTAATATGTATGCACAGTCATTATCTGTAGCACCCACATATTTTCCGCACTAGCCATATTTGAATTTCGAAAAAAAGTTTAAAAACCTCATTTTCGATCCGCCCTAAGGTACATTGGTAAACAAAGACTGAACATCAAAGGAAGCCATAAAACAATCCTTAAATTCCAACTTGGTGACACAATCAACAAACTCAAAAGAATCTCGTAAAGTGAATTGACTACGTGTGAGAGGGTCTATGATTGGGACCAAAAATTTTGCGAATTATAACTTGGAGTATTTATGGCTGCAAGAATGGGGCGAAGCGGAACTCCAGGTCTATGGGTCTTAGGTAGGCCATAAACAACCCTTGCGTTAGTACCTGAAGCAAAAAGCTTATCGTAATGTTGATTAAAAGCCTACGACTTTTGAGAGAACGTAAAAAGTTGTTGATTCTGTCCTCCAGTTTCACAATATATTTAAATGGATCAGTCTGCAGTTTCAAAAACTTGGTAGAATCAGAAAGTAAATTATACATTTTATTTAAATAATCTTGTCTGTCTAAGACAACAACACCTTTACCCTTATCAGGCTTACAAATAATTACATTCTTATCCCTCCGGAAGTTCGTGAGAACTTTAAAATCACTAAAACTAAAGACTGGACAAAAAACCTTAAACCCATCAAACTTATCGTAGAACTTGCTTGCTAAAAGCTTAATACCCTCCACTGGATTAGAGTGTTGAAGGAAAGAGGGGAAAAGACTAATTTGATGGCAAAGCTTCTCAAAACAAAAAATAACGACAAAAATCAAGCTTAAAAATGGGAAGTTTAAAATCCAATTCCAAGGATAAAATTCTTTTTACTTCAGTAGATAAAACCTTATTGGAAAGTTAAAAATAATTTCATCTCTCTTAAGATTAAGATCAAAATTTAAACCCAACTGTTGACGCTTAGAATTTTGACGGGTTAGTGAGGTGACATAAAATTTCGATACATACCTCGAAATACAACTATTTAAAATAATGAAATCAAGGCAAGACAAATTAGACTTCAAATATTGTGACAACGTGAACAATTTATTACCTAATTTTAAAACAAGTTTACGTTTTGAGTCTAACTCGAGGGAAAGAAGTTTACTAGTCCAAGAACGATAAAGTTCACTGTGCATCAAAGATTTTTTCTATAGTTTGAAACGAATAAATTATGGGTACATAACTGTAACCTTTGCAAATTGGCAAGAAGCGAGCGTCCAATTTTGCCTTCTCCAGCTTCTTGGAAACCCCTTCGAGGGCATGGAATCGTCGCACAGTGTCTTCGTTGTATCTTTTACGAAGAGTAGTTACGACAGAAGTGTTCTTCGGGAACCTTATCCTCAATAGGAATATAAAGACAAGAGATACGACTCTCAACCAAAGTTTAACTAGAAACTTGTGATATTATTATAAATTCTTTGTTTGGTTCCACCAATGATATTTTGGGATTAAGCAAACAATTGTTTTCAAAACTTTTAAAGTTATCAGTCCAAGATAACCATTTTCTTTTTTAATAAAGAACTTTTCCACCAGCACGAGGGAATGGCAATGGGTTCGCCCTTTGGTCCGTCTTTTGCTAATAGTTTTCTTTGCTTTCACCAGGAAAAGTGGCTGATGGGTTGTCCGTCTGAATTTAAACTTATTTTATTTAAACGTTATGTAGACGATTGTTTTGTCATTTTTAAGGATAAAGATCATGCCCCTTTATTTTTAAATTACATTAATACTAAGCTTCCTAACATTAAATTCTCTATGGAAGTAGAACAATACAATAGAATTTCGTTTCTTGATGTTACCGTAAATAAACATAGTACAGCCTTCTCAACACAGGTATACAGAAAACCAACCACTACCCAACTCAGTACTAAATTTTTTAGCAATATCCCACTTAGTTTTAAGCTGGCTAGTATTAAAAGTCGTATTTTTAGAGCCTATCACCTCTGTTCAAGTTGGTCTTCATTTAATTTAGAAATGCAGTATCTTAAGAGATTTTTTAACTACAGTATAATTTTTATTGCACTCCGACTATTGAGACTTTAATTTCAAAATTTTTAAATAATTTATATTCGCTCAAAATAATTTAGTCCACGGTTCCGAAACAGAAGGTTTATCTTAAGATTCCTTTTTTAGACCAACTAACTTTTCAACATACTGTAATAAAGATGTCTACTTTATTTTGGACAGACACTTCCCTCAATGCGACTTCATAATTATCAATTCCAATCCTAATTCTTTGCAATCTTTTTTACGCCATAAAGATCGCCTCCCCGTGCTTTTGAGATCCTTTGTTATTTATCTACATACATGTGCGACCTGCCAAAGTCGCTATGTAGGCCAGACTGCCCTGCAGTTAAAACTTAGGATTTCGAAGCATTTGGGTTTTTCTTATCGAACTTCTCGCCCTCTTTCCACTCCTGAATCCTCTGCTATCCGGCATCATTCAGAGACCCACGACCACCCGTGCCCCCAGGACTCTTTTACGATTCTTTCGTCTACTTTTAATTCTCTTGATCTCAAAATTTTAGAATCCCTTTTTATCAAGAAGTTAAATCCAGAATTAAACGATAGCCTTTCCTCGATAAAATCACTTGCTTCCTGATCAACGAACTAACACCTTTATTTATATATATATATATATATATATATATATATATATATACACAAACTCAGAATGGTCCCCTGAGATATAGATATATATATATATATATATATATATATAATATATATATATATATAATAAATAGAGAATAAAAAAATTGTGGGAGGAGCATAAAAATGTGTAAGGAAAACTACCAATTTTAGCACTTTGCCCGAATTCAACACAAGATCGAATGGATTGTTTACAATCAATTTTATAGATAATGCCTGAATGATATATAGGTCACAAAAATTTAAAAAAAATAAAAAATAAAAAATAAAAGTAACTTGAAAAATAAAAATTGGTAATTTTCCCTTATAAATTTGTATGCTCCTCTTACAATTTTAATTTTTCAAGTTATTTTTATCTTATTTTTTTATTTTTTATTTTTATTTTTCTTGTGACCTATATATCATTCAGGCATTATCTATAAAATTGGTTGTAAACAATCCATTTGAACTTGTGTTGAATTCGAGCAAAGTGCTAAAGTTGGTAGTTTTCCTTACAAATTTGTATGCTCCTCCCACAATTTTTATTTCTATATATTTATATATATATATATATATATATATTTTTTTTTCTGTAACCTATATATAATCTTGAACTCTTTATTTACTTCAGTGTTCCTGAGGATGTCATTAGACGAAAGCGCTTGAGCACCACTCTGTGTTTCCTTTCCTTCGTGGTTTTATTCATAAATATTTTTCACGTGTTACTTTCGTGAAATAATTAAAATTGGTTAGTTTGTTGACAAAAACAAAAGCGAACCAAATAGTGGTGAGTTGTGTTATATGTAATAAAGTTCATATAAAAATTACTTCCCACAAACACACACACACACACACACATATATATATATATATATATATATATATATATAATACAGCGGAATGTAGTTTGACCTTATCTATTCAACAGCGATCCCAAAATCTAACGGTGATTTCTAAAAAAGTTTATATGTTTATTCAGGTGAAATTAAATCTCAGAGGAATATTTGAAGTAACTCTGTTAATAAACATTCTTTGCAAGGTTGTATGCCTTTTATATGGGTAGTTTATTGGCAGAAAAAATAAAATCAAACGGTATAGTTAGTTGTGTCATATTTAATCAAGTTCACGTGAAAAATGTAAATTATTTCTCATTATATATTAGGCCGGGTCGAATTTCTGGGGGCAGATCGGGCACTATGTGGGGCTCCTGACCGACATACCAAAATAAAGTTTATGCTCCCCCCCCCCCCCCCCCCCCCCCCCCCCCCCCCCCCCCCCCCCCCCCCCCCCCCGTACCACTAGCATACTCCCTCCTATTTTTGGCTCCGCCCCAAAAATGAAAATAGTCTCATAAATGAAAATGGAGACCATTTAGAGAATCTTCTCATAGAGATGCCCCCCCCCCCTAAAATTGCATAATGTATCTCGTGTGCAATTTTCAGGCAATTACCTCAAAAATATGGATTTCTCAAAATTTTCACCACGCGTATTTTCTCAAAATATTTGCTATATCAGAAAATTGATTACACATAAACATCGTTTATGTGTAATCAATTTACTGAGCTGTGTATTGAATTTCAAATTCAATACCAATAAATTTCATTTTCTAATTATCATATATTTTTACAGGAATTATAAGAATTTATGCTCTTTAGATTTACTTATGATCCATGCATGATTCTATAAAAGCTGGATTTTTAATTTTTTAAAAAGGTTGAAAAAATGTCAACCAGAAACAAATCTTCGAATGCAGCTTTTGGTTTTGCCACTGAATTCCGCCGATCAATGATTCCTACAAAGGCAGACGTTGTCAGACACTTTCTTCATTCAAAAGAGAGAAAAAAATCAAGTCAAGGGGATCAGCAACTGCGAACGATTGCTACAATATAGTTACCAAAGATCTTCAAGATGTTTGGGCCATGTTCTCTTCCCTGTCATTCAAGAAAGATCTATTTCTTCTGCAGTGGAAAGATTAATCAGATCAGCTCTTTCCTTGAACAAGGTTCCTCTACGTCAAAGGAATGAAAATTTTGCTAAAAAACTTGCTTCATATGATGAAATGTTTGACATTTGTACTTGCAAATGTTATGATAAAGGAATAGAAAGGCCGTTTTGTCGATGCGAGGTAAAAATCCCAATGGTAGAGTGGGAGTCATTTGTAGGCCAAAAGCAAAGAATAAATCAATTAGGGCCATTTGATCGTGAAGCTGCCGCTGTCCAGAGACGATCCCTCTCAAGAGCAAGAGAAGAACAAGAAAGGCAACAAAGGTCACAAGTGGAAATGGCAGAGGCTATGGAAGTTGTCCCATCTTCTTCAGTAGATGACTTTAGCGAAGATATAGAAGACAGTGACAATGAGCTAGAATTCGTGCCCGATGTGGAATTGATTGAAAATGATCAAAATAGGTATTCATACAATGAATTACCATTGGTGGCAGACCGTTACCGTGTGAGTTCGAGAGCTACAGCAGCTGTTGTTAATGCTGCATTGAAAGATATGGGAATAATCGATCAATCTAACATGCTTGATCGGAAGAAAATAGAAAGAGAGAGAATTCGTGTAGGCAAGAAAAATATTGTTAAATCTAGATGTGAAAATGTGAATATTGAATGTATAGGGTTTGATGGAAGAAAGGATGATACATTAACCAAGCATGGAAAAGAGAAAGAAGAACATTATGTGCTGATCAAAGACCCTGGAGTAGGGCGGCTCGGTTTTACACTTTTTTCGATATTTGATTGGGGGTAGTGCGGAAAAGTTGCGATTTGGAGAGAAAATAAAGTGTGTAAAATTTTTTTGATCTACGTCAATACCTTCCGGTGGCGGCGAGTCCTTAAAAATCGAAAAATAGGCCTAACGGGGTAGATTGGAAAATGGTTTTAAAGACTTACAAAATAAACAATAAAAATTTCAGCACAATCTGTTAATAACTTCCGGTGGCGTCTTAGCCGTTAAAATATCCAAAATATTGATTTAAAGCAAGTTTTAACAAGATGTTATACAAATGTTAATTCCGGTATATTTCTGTGCAAACAACCCTGAGAACACTATTATAGGCTTGAATAAATTAATAGCAGTCATTGAACAATGAACATTATATAAAAATTATATAAAAATATAAAATTTTTGTGTTTTTAGGCCTATTTTTCGATTTTTAAGGACTCGCCGCCACCGGAAGGTATTGACGTAGATCAAAAAAATTTTACACACTTTATTTTCTCTCCAAATCGCAACTTTTCCGCACTACCCCCAATCAAATATCGAAAAAAGTGTAAAAACGAGCCGCCCTACCCTGGAGGTATCTATGTAGACCATCTCTGCCCTGACGCAGGAAATGCTCGGTGTATAGCTGATGAAATTATAACGTTCTTAATTGATTCAGCGAGCATCGACACTCTCAATGCTCTGCTATGCGACGGTACTGCTGTCAATACTGGTAGAATTGCTGGTACCATAAAATTGATTGAAATTTTTTTGCATAGATCAGTTCAATGGCTCGTGTGTCTTTTACACATGAATGAACTCCACTTCAGACACATATTTGAAACCATAGACGGAAAAACATCAAGGCCAAATACCTTTAAAGGTTCAATTGGAGCCAAATTGAAATGTGATTTAACCATTTTAGACTTAGTCGCATTTTCACCAGTTCAGGGCAACGTCCAAGATATACCACCGAATGTCGTGAAAGAATTGAGCAGTGATCAAAATATCTCTATGATACTGTATGTGCCTAACAGTGCAATCTGGATGGGTATCTGAAAGTCTAGCCCGCAGATCTCCATGTGCCATTCATCAAGCTCGCTGGATTACCCGAGCAAACCGGATTCTTCGTTTATATGTATCGACTTTGCATCCCGAACAAAATCTGAAAGAACTGGTAACCATCGTCATGAAATCATATGCTCCTGGATGGTTTCATATCAAATCCCATCCTAAAGCTACTGACGGAGCACGGAATTTTTTTCATTTGATTGTCTTGATGCGAGGATTGGAAGAAAAACATCGCATTATTATGGAACCGGTGTTCTGTAATAATGCCTATTTTGCCAATCCCGAAGCTATCCTACTATCAATGCTTACTGATAGCAGACAACATGTCAGAGAAGATGCTCTTCAGAAGATACTTCTCAGTC
>JAJOZX010000529.1:907500-1055000 GCA_023014485.1 Bathynomus jamesi
TAGTTTTTTCTATCACGTCACGTTTTTTTTTTAATGACTGCTTAAAATCTTCATACCAAAAAATAAGAATATATTGATAAACAGATAGGTTTTATCATATGGAACAGTTTATTTATTGCTATACTTCGACATATATGCACAAAATTAACATAAAACTGTATTATACTGTTTTCAACTCATTATTTGTATTTATGCTGGCGTTTGTGTGATGCTTCTGTTGGTCACGCTTTAAATTCCAGCAGAAATCGGCCAGCATAGCAGGACTCCACTTCCCTTTGTATCGGCTCTCCATTGTGGCTATATCCTGGTGGAATCCCTCCCCGTGTTCGTCGCTAACAGCAGATGCATTTTCCGGAAAGAATGAGAGATGTGAAAGCAAAAAATTAATTTTCAATGATATCTTACATCCGAGACATTGGTATGAGTTGATAAGTTGATCCACAAGTGCAGCATAGTTGTTGTATTTAGTCTTTCCAAGTAGACCGCTACACACGTTTTTGAATGAACGCCTGGCTGCCAACTCAACCTCATTCATCACCGCTTCAAAGCGTTCGTCTAGCATGAGTTGGCGAATTTGAGGGCCGACGAATATGCCTTCTTTAATCTTGGAATCACTTATATTTGGGAATTTTTCCTTTAGATATTTGAAGGCAGGCTTATCCTGTTTCAACGCATTTGCAAATTGTTTCATCAGCCCTAGTTTTGTGCCTAGTTTTATGTGAAGTGGCGGAAAGATAACCTTTTCCTTTCGTACTAGTGGTTCGTGAATAACATTGTGAGATCCAGATAAGAAATTGTCTCGCGGTGGCCATACTGAGCGTGTGTAGTGTTCAGACCTTGCTCGGCTATCCCACTTGCATAGGAAACACATGTATTTCGTATAGCCAGTTTGCAATCCATTGAGAATAGCCACACCTTTCAAATCTGCGCAGATAAGCCATTCATGTTCATTATATTTTATACAGTCCAGAATAAAAGCAACATTGTCATACGTTTCTCTCAAGACGACTGAATGAGCGATCGGAACAGAAGGCATTGTGTTCCCATTGTGTAGCAGTACATCCTTAACACTGTACAGAGATGCATCAATGAACAATCTCCACTGATTCGGTTCATAGCACAAACCCAGAGAATCGAACAGACCATGTATATCAATACAATAACAAAGATTGTTCTTCATTGTGAAATATTCCTGCAAATCCAAGGAGCGCTTTCGGAATGCTGTAATTCGTACGTCTTTCGTCAGCAGATTCCATTCTTGTAAATGTGAGGCCAGCAGTTCACTTTGTTGCTTGGTAAGTATTAAATCACGGACCAAATCATTGAGTTCAAGTTGCGTGATGAGATGTTGTTCTTTCTTGGACTCGACTTGAGCTTCATAACACTCGCCGTCTGATTCCGATTTGTCAGAGTCTGTGTTATCGGTCAGCATTTCAGCTGGAGGACGAGGGATGGGTATATTATATCTGTAGAATGTTCCACAGGACGCATAGCAGAACGAAGATTTGGGTAGACTATTGCCTTTTTCCCTTTTCTGTTGCAACCTGTAATGTGAGACAATAGACATTGTTGACTACTTAAGATAGCATAATTGTGTAATACATTATGCAGAGCAGGATATGCTAAAATGTGCTAAAAACAGCAAATTTGACGTATATTCAGAAAAATAAAAGATTCAAACCTGCGATGTTCGTTAAGCAGAAATAGCAATCAGTTGAATGGTCCAGCGGCTCTCTCCATACCATTGGGACACCAAATCCCAGACCAGGACCGGCGCCTTTGAACCATGCAGATAACGAGCTTGTACATCTCACACAGCAGATATGAGGCGCCCAGTGCTTGTCCTGTTCACCAACTTTGCATGCGAAATATAATTCATAAAGCTTTTTCATGTGAGAAGTCAACTTCTTTTTATACTGTTTTAACGTTAATGTCCCACAAATATAACAAAAACTGTCTGGCGAATTTTTGCACTCTCTAGGCATTGTAGCATAACATCAATAAAAACCTGTAAAATAAGAAAATGATAGGTCAATTTGCAATTTCACACAATATAGACGTTGTCGGTGAAATATACATAATTTGATAGCTGTTATTCAATAATACTCACTTATAGCACCGATTTATGATAAAATATGGCTGATAATTTTGTTTTAAATGATTAATGAAAGAAATTTTTCATAAAATCAAAGTGGAAACGCAGAGCCGAACACCACCACCACAGCATATGCATGACTGAACAAAATGTAAAAGATGCGTTCAGAGAACCAGTGGTTCTCAAAATGATACAATAAAATAGGGTCATTTTCATAAAATCGACGGGTGATACAAATAAATGAGTGTTATTTTCGTAATCTATGCATATAATTAGCCATGAAAATGACGATATCATTTCCGTTTTTTTTCCACTGTTGTACAGTGGTATTAGCAATAAGAAATGGTTACACAGTATAATCGTTAAGTAAGTACAATGATGACAAACACTAATTTAGGTAGGGTAAAGAGATATGCAGCAGTGAACACACCATAAGTAATTAAGCCAATAATACCCGAGATAATGAAAGTACAGTATGGTACAGTAAATGGATTGTCAGTAAAATGAAATGCATAAAAGAGCAAATAAACAATCGGATAGAAAATACTGTAAGATGGTTAAAACGTTAAAATAATTGAACAGGCCTACTGTAGTCGTAATAGGAAAGTTAGTTTGCCGGTTGTTTGCATTCACTTTTGGGCCTACTCAGTTAAGCAGAGTTTGTGGACTTTTCAGCTTTGAATCCTGAATAGTCTAGCGCGACGTAATAAAACACTGTAGGCCGACTGGAGGCCTACAAGAAGCTTACCAACCTGCGATTTCGACGTGGATAACTCCGAAGACTAACAAGCGCCTACTGAAGTTTGACCGTACTGCGTTTCGACGTAGATAACTCTGAAGACGGCAGGAGGATGTGTTGAGGGCCCGTGATAGACTTGTTGAAAGGGCGCCGATCGAATTGTGGTGAAGGATGAGTGAAGCCAGTGCCAGAAGGATGACGCCGGTAGAGTGATGTTTGCTTCCGGCGGGATGAAATTGTAGGTCGCCTCAATTGTTGATTCGCTTCGTGTATTGTTGAACTGTTGCTTGAAGGACTGAGGCCGGCTGAGGTCGAACGGCGCTACGTGAAAGGGGAGATTTACGAGGAGGAGTAACGTGCAGAATGAGGGAGATTTTTAGTGAACTCTGGCTCATATAAGTTCGGAAGACGCTAACTTTTCGCGGGCCTTTTTGGGAAAAGACAAACACCTTTTTGTTTCTCTCTTCTTGAAAACTGTGTGTATTTTTCGGTGTTTGATGATTTCCAGATGTTTGCGAACTGCGAGGAAAGGCATATCTAGTCGGTCTCTACAGATATTATAATATCTATGCAATAAATGGCATACTCAAAGCGAATGCTTTTAGGCATGGCATTTCAATCTAGAATTATATTATATAAATAACTTATAAAATTCAGGAATTTTCTGCTATTTTTCAATATTTTGAGCCAAAGTTACTCATAATAACAAACATTCTAGAAGGAAATTTGTATCACATTATCATTATCTTAGACATAAGGGTCATCCTTGCCCTCAGGCTTTCTGGAATATGATTGAAATGTCACATTAAACGAAATTCAACAATATTTGTTGTTTCTGAAACTTTGAACTCAGTATGCACATCTTAAATTTAATAATAGGAGGATAAATTTTTATTTTCCCAATACGCATTTTTCCTACACCCAGGCATTTTGAAAATAAAAAAACAACTTTTTTCACGCCACCGTAATACTGTATAGTCTACAATTTGCACCCCTAAAGAACTACGCCGGAGCCACGTTGTAATACCGTTTCCCATTAGATCAGCAAAGTTAAGTGACGTTGGTTTTGTTCAGTAGTTAGATTGGTGACTGTACACTCCGTTCAGGTGATGTAACGAACCGTGAATATTTTACTTACTTGTCTCGGATTCACAAACAAACTATCGTATGAATTTCTGGGTGAATGTTTGAATGCGATTAACACAACTGCAGCGTTTTCTTCATTCCACAAAGAGTGTGGCCTCCCAAAGTACCCTTTTCAGATGTCTTGTTCCCTAGTCGTGCGATTGTGAGGCAGGGAAAGGGGGATGATCCATACTTATTTTGCCATGCATGTGCATCTTTGCAACATCCTCATATTTCGAGTATTTCGTCACCGTCTTGTTGTGCAATTAAAATAACCTCACACCCGCCATTTTGGCCACACATTGAAGAAACGTGGCATCAGCGGTATGTTGTTAATTTGCAAAGTACTGCCCTCTGCAGACTTCCGCATGAAACACATCTAGATACTGAGAGACAATATTATGTTCTGATGGTAGCATACTAAGTTTGCATACATCTTTCTGGCACTATATAATTAAGTACTCTAGCTTCATCCATTCCATATCTAACAAAAGACTAAATGCTATTAATTTCACATTTCTTTCAACAAAGTTCGTGTGTGGTGAAGAATTAGGTCTATTTTCCTTCTTGTCCTTTCAACAGTCACAGTGGGAGGGAAGTTTGATGAAAGCTTGATATAAATTAAGCATGAAACTTCTAATTACAGTAATTGCAATTTTCATACATACGAAAAATAAATGCCGTAAAACTTTTACTATTCTTTCTAATTTGTAGTGAATGTTTTGAAAATGTAGAAAAACGTAATTGAATATAACTACTCTCTCTCTCTCTCTCTCTCTCTCTCTCTCTCTCTCTCTCTGTATATATACATATATTTGTTTATATATATAACGTGAAATCGTGTTCGAGCAGAAAGTTTTCATTTTGTAATATTAGTTCAAGGAAAAAGTTATATCATAAATAATGCCTTTAAAACATCGTTAGCAATAAAGAAAACATATTTCCAAATTTACTTCAAGAAATTTGGCAAATAATTTTAAATTACCTTCCGTTATTTGCTCGAAAAAAGAGTAAAAGTAGTGAAAATTACATCACACACACACACACACACACGCACACACACACACACACACACATATATATAATATAATATAATATATATATTATAATATATATATATATATATATATATATATATATACAGTAAATATACTGTGTATGTATATATGTAAAATTTATACATATATATATATATACATATCAAAGTTCGGTTACAGAGGTGTGCGGAAAAGTAAAAGCATATGTAGAAATCTGAGACATATCTTACATAATGGTATTAAATACGCATCAATATGGTGAGAAAATGGTTGTAATACCAGTATCAGTTGAAGAATGATAGCAAATTTAAAATAAGAAATTACTTTTCAAACATTCACCAATCATAGACCCTGTTTACGAAACCCTATTTGCAACGAAACCAAAATTAAATGAGACATATCTTATCCAATGAGACATATCCTAAAAAACTGTATCGAATACGCTTCAAAATGGTGAAAAAAATGGTTACAATAACTGTATGAGTACAAAAGTATTAAGAGATTTAAAATAGGGAGTCACTTTACAATGGTAGGAGTTAAACTAAAATTAAATTTAAAAATTTTATAGTGAATAAATACTCGTAGAATGAATCCCTATGCACGTCAGTAGTGTGGGCGCAAAATGGGAGAGTGCAGGAATGTTGCAATGTTGGAATGCAATATTGACCAATGTTGCAAAGGCTTTATGCAACAAAGGGGGTGGGGTTATGCAATACAGGGGGTTATGCAATGAAGGGGGAGGCGGAATGCAATGAAGGGGGAGGTGGAATGCAATGAAGGAGGAGGGGTATGCAATGAAGGGGGAGGGGGTTTATGGAAAGGGGGAATGTTGCAAGAGCAACAAGGAGTTATGCAACTTGGAGCGGAGTTATCCCTCAAGAGAAAGAGAGGAGATTGGCTTAGAACGCGTAAATGGCTTGTTCAGATGTACAGGTTGAGTTGCCAGATAGTGCTATTTACTTAACTAAAGCATATATAATTGACGGTTGGCTTAGAAATCCGTCAGTCGGTTTAGAAGGCGTAACCAGCCATTTGGTATAATTAAATATTATAGTTTACAACTAAAAGAATTAAATAAAACACCATTACATCATTCTGCTTATTTAGAGGAATTATTGGAATCAGAAATATATAGAAAATAAATATACATTGGAATATATATGATCAAAAAAATAAAATAAAAATAATAAAAGTATAAGAAATATGAACGAAGAATATATATATAATAAAAAAAATAAAAATAAAAATATAACCATCAATATAACAGTACAGAAGAAATATATATACAAAATTATGTTAAATAATTAAATATGTTGAAAATAAATACATACACTTTATTTTCTACTGCAAAAAATAATATATATACACAATTATGTTAAATAATTAAATATATTGAAAATTCATCAAAATACATTCACTTTGTTCTACTGCGCAAAACACTAAACTCACAGGTAATCGAGTCTACAATCATATCATTATTGCTTTGCTCTAAGCAGTAAACGCGGCTTAATATTATTTCACCGCTCAAGTTATAGGGAGACCTATACTCTATATAAATGGCCTTCATATCGTTCAGTACTATTTTTGTGCCCACTTTACAATCGGTTGGCAAGTTATCTTTAAATACGGCTACAATACAATCAAAAGCAAGCACAAAGAGGTCATCGTTAGCCACAACATCATTATTAAATACAAGTTTATAAACACTCCTTTCCAATCGAGGGTTTATTTCTACCGACCCGAGCTTTTCAATCGTGAACTCTTCTTCACACTGCATAGCGGCAGTTGAAATAATCTTCTAAGTCGTTACGACAGCTGCTCATTATATAAAGAAATAGTTCTTCAGGGTGAACGGTGTAGGTGAGCTCAGCTCTGTACCGCTCAAGTGCTTTGTACCAAAGTGCATGATATTTCAGAGTCTAAACCTTTTAAATAAGCATCAAGCTCGAGACCATTCTCGCCTTGTTCAGCCCTACACTTGGTAAACCCATCGAGCAGAGCGGTGTATGCGTATTCAAGAACCGTATCAAAATAAAGCATATCCGTAATACGCGCGTCTAATATAAGCTTCAGCTTGCGGAATCCGACGATTTCAAACATTCTGTCGAGGATAAAACGTTTCGCGTAGGGACAATAACATTATCAGATGCATTCTTCCACATCAGTCGTATATCAATGCATGGCTGATCGTTAGTTATACACAACTTACAAACAACGGCATATGAGGGGGTGTCACTAATCTACTCTCTTCTTGTACCTACACCTGCAGGAATTTTATAACGATCCTCACTCCACTTCTCAACTACCACGAAGATTCTATTCATCTCAACACTTAAATAAATAACATTCCGTTTGTTTGTTTGTCTACACCGGTTTTACGCCTGAACACGCGCAACGACTTCGTCACGGACACATCGTACATGGCGTTGAGAATGCTGCTCAAAGGAAGTTCCATCGTATTCGATGAGCGCACGTCCAGTCGGTTCAAGCTCTGAGATGACTCTGAGCCACGTGCAACGGATCGGCTCGACGGGGGGGAGTGAGTCACACCATAAGCTAATGAAACATGTACGGCGCTGTTTGAATACTTGTATCCCATTATATTGGGTAGGTGTTTTCAGAAATTTTCCGATACATGAAGCAATATCGGTTTTAATGTTTTATCACTCACCAGACGTTCACTTCCACAAACTAAACATCTTCACAATCGGGCGCTCTATTTGAGAGAAACATATGCCCATATTTTTCCTTTTTCTTTAACAATCGATACTCGTCTCTAAAGTCTGTTAAAAACTCACACAGGCCATTAGCCACAACCTCACTACAAACCTCGTCATGATATATATTAATATAGTGGTAAAAATACTTAAGATTCTCCATGATGACAAGATTTACATTCTCAGTCGCAGGGTACGAGCACTCGGTATGATGCAACATGACATAATATCGCTTGTCACACCACTCATCAACAAGACTCACTATCCATATCCGTTGCTTCTCTTCTGCACGTGTTATTTCTTCTACTTCACGGTACATGTAAGCTTTTATAAAGTTTAGTCCTACAACATAGTTCAATACATCACTTGTACTACATAATCGTACAATGCTTTCGCCAGAATAGCCGTAGAGTATTTGTACCTCTTGCTCCTTCGCACGATTCAATGTAGCCTTAAAAGTATCAAAGGAGGGTGGAATAGGGAGTTTTTCAGTATCCACCACATCTTGGCACTTTGCCGAATACCACTTCATAAACGTCGAACACGCAATATTAAAGGTAGCCATTATCATTTTTCGTCTACGCGGGAGAATACACGTCTGAGATCCAGGGCTTACTGCGATCAACTGAGCACGCAGGGAAGAGATATGCCCAGGTAGTAGCAGGAGTCAGGTGATCAATCATACAGGTGGGCGGAGCTTAGAACTTTCTCCTGTACACACGCTGGGCGGGTACCTCATCGTCATTCACGGTTCTGTGGGAGAAGAGAAAAGCAAGACTGTAGAATATAAGGGTCATTACTTAAATATTTATTATATTTTGTAAATGACCCATTTAGGAGTGTGACGTGTTGGAAATGGATTCTGTAAAAAAATTCAGGTTCACGAGCCCATCCACATGTATTGTATCTGGCCCTACAGGATGTGGTAAAACTATGTTTATGCTTAAAATCATTAAAGAAAAGGGAGATGTTCTCAAAATTTGTGCATAAAGTTATATGGTGCTATTCGACGTATCAATCAGTGTTCAACGAGTACCAAGATGATATTTTGTTCCACAAAGGTGTATATGACGTTAATTCGTTAGAGGGAAATGAACATACAGTCATTGTAATTGACGATCTCATGTTGGAAATGGATAAATCGTTTGCCGAGACATTTACAGTATTCTCCCACCATCCTAACATAAGCGTGTTCTTCATCAATCAGAATCTATTTTTTTAAAATAGATACATGCGCGATGTGTCGTTAAATACACAATATCTAGTCTTATTCGCGCAACGTAGAGATGTATCACAAATTGGGGTATTAGCCAATCAAATGTTCTCGAATCAGCGTAAGGACTTTTTGGAAGTTTATAAAGAAGCTACAAGCATGCGTTACGGATATGTGCTTTGCGCCCTTCATCTGAGAAGCACGTTTAGGGTGCTTCTAAGAACGAATATATTTCCAAACGATCCTGAAACGGTGTATATTCCAGAATAAAAAAAGAGGCTAAAGAAATACCATGAATTAATAAAAATCTATCATCGACTACCCCTGGCAATGCAGCAGATGTTTGTTAAAAATATTGACTCCGACTTTTTAAAATGCATCTGTGAAATCTGTCTTAACGTTATAAATTGCAATATATCAATGAAACCACCTCAGAAGGCTCGCCTACGCCGTTACAAGAACATAATACGTGCACTCGCTCGTAAAAGTCAAACTGTAGCGAAGAAAAAACGAATTATTATACAAAGAGGAGGGTCATTCCTCCCCATCTTATTTTCAGTTTTGGGTCCTTTACTGACTAGATTCATATAATGAAGAAAGTGGTAGTGATTCCACACGAGGTGTCTGCTTCACTGCAAAGTTCAAAGAATCCAGACACGATCTAGATCCCCGTAAAAGCAGGCTTAAAAGAATGGAAAGCGAATTGCTAACCCTATTAAAGAGTGAAAAAAACACCTGATGAGAAAAGAATCTTATACCAAGAAGCTCTGCAGAAATTTCTTCACGAGTACGAAAATTATAAGAACCCGACAGAGATTCCCATGGTTATTAGGCACAGCACGGAGAATGATGAACATGGTGACATAGGACCTGTGTCCGACGATAGAGCTGACCAACCAAAGTTTAATTGGTCGGCCACACAACATATCGAGCATGTATTAAAAAACACCCTCCCACATACATTGAGGAATAAAGGTTTAACTCTTTATACTCTATTGAATGAGGACCAGCCATGCAATGGACCGATACAGGTGAGATCATTGTGGAGGGAGCAAAGGTACAGGGATCGAATTTCGTAGACATCGTCCATGATCTGGTGGGAAAGTGGGATTGGCCCTCACCATCAGGATGGAAGCATATTAAAGCAAGACTACAACAAATAAATGTCCCCAAAACAACGATAGGAAATCTGAACAGGTTAAAAGACTTGAAACATGTGTCGTACGTGACACAAATGAAGACGCCATCACCCCCGGCGGTAACGCCTCTGAAGAGGGGAAAGAAGAGGTTAAACAACGGTCAACCCTACCCACGTGCCTCTAAAATACGCAAATGGCTAACATATTAAGAAGACGTTATTATGACATTTCTAACCCAGCCTCCTACGGAGGCGTAGATAGACTGTGCAGAAGTGTTTACGGAGTAGGGAAAAAGATGTTGAGAGATTTTTGAGGGAGCAGGACGCTTATTTACTTCATAAGCCTGTCAGAAAAAGGTTTAAAACAGCCAAGACAACAGCTGCTTCGATTGATTCTATTTGGCAAGCAGATTTAACAGACATGCAAAGATATTCTGTGTATAACGATGATTACCGCTACATTCTATTCATAATAGATGTATTCTCTATATATCTGTGGCTAATTCCTCTGAAAAATAAATCACCTGAAACAGTTGCTAAAGCCACCAAAACGAACGCTGATGTTGAAAGAAAACAGAGTTCCTGGCTATTTTTGTACGGATATGGGGAAGGAATTTATAGGCCGTGCTTTCCAGAACATGTTGACAGAGTTTAATATCAGCTATTACACTACCAATTCTATACATAAGGCTTCTTTAGCCGAAAGAGTTCATTGTAACATAAAAGAAGGCATGCTCCGCTATTTTACACATAAAAACACATACATATTTCTAGACATTCTGGAATCATTGGCCTCATCCTACAACCGCTCACACCATCGCACAATTCGGAGAACACACCATCACGTGGCATTAAACGTAAAAGGATATCAAATAAGAAGTGTTCTAAGCGAATGAAGCCTATGGTTCACCATTTTTTGACTGATATAAGCTAAGGACGTTGATCTCATGAATCATAGTTTGTTTACTACTTGTCGAGAGAGGAGGCACTATTTCTAACTCGTCATGGCACGCTTCATCCATCCTTGTAGTCCACAATGTTGTAAATCGGAGCTGTCCCTCTTTGACATGCCCCCAACTCAAGTTTCTATTGAACACAGTGACTTTATTACAATTAACCCTTTAAACACAATTAGTTTCCCGAGTGCCCCTATAGAATTCGTGATACCCAGCTCAGGCCCTTACTTTTTTGATCCAAGCTGTGTGCACATGTACGCTAAACTACGTATAGCCCATTCTGATGGAACGGACTGCGATGACAAATATGCTGTATACCCTGAAACAAACTTTCTGCACTCCATATTCAACCAGTGTAACGTATATTTAAATCAGGTCAACATATCGGCAGGCACGGGGTACTATCACCTACGAGCCTATCTGGAAAATGTCCTCAACTTTTCCAAAGAAGCGAAGGATACCTTTTTAAGTGCCGAGGGATATTATCAAGCTAAAGACGAAAGTAGTATAAAGGACAAATTAAAAAATTCTAAAAAGATATACGAGTGTTTTGGACGCCTGCATACAGATTTCACATTCCAGAAGTTGCTTGTGAATGGGGTGGATATGAAAATAAAGCTCACCCCCACGAATCCTGAGATCTGTTTAAATCTGGATGCTGATCAAGAAGGGGGAGCAAAACCCGTTGTGGTTTTTAAATCTATCAGAAAACGAGGAGTCATAAGGTTCATTTTCCACTGTTTCTTTTTCAAATCTATCAGAAAATAAGGTTCATTTTACCTTCCTTCGGGAGATCAGGTAGTGTGTGGTCACACACCGTTAGAAAAAAAGGAAAAAAGTCGGTCGAATCGCGATCAGATAAATATTATTAAATACTCTTTCTTTTACAGATCTTTCGTCGGTAGCTTAATTATATATTCATTTAGTATAAATTTGTTACAAGAACCTGTTTCTGCATTTCAAGAACCTTTTTGCGGGTTTGGGCAGGTGACGGCACAATAAGCACGCGGTAGACCTACGTTGTAATTTATTAATTTCCAAACGCTCGTTTCATTTTTTTGTTTTGTTTGTTTTTTAACTAATTAAAAGCATGGCACCCCCGTCCCGTCAAGTACTTGCAGTCGCTGTGAATGGAAATTTTCCGCTTACGCGTTTACAATGGCTGATAATAATGAGCAGTTAGTTTGCAGGTGGTGGTCAAGCATGGAAGTCCTGAGGAACGAGTTAGAACGTGAGAGGGAGGCCAAAGTGAGGCTTGAAGAAAACGTGATGCTTCTGACGGCAAAATTAGAATCCCTTGAGACTCCAGTCTTGCTTTATCGACTTAATTCGTGACCGACATGCCCCGGTATGTTCATTTAAAAAATTTCATTCCCCTAAAACCGTCCAACTACGAATTGAACCAGACATTTGGGTTTCTTTCGCGAACAGGACTGCCGCTACTCTCGAGTGTCCGTCGAATTATTCCCTCATCACAATCCATATGGTTATTCGGCTACCAATTGGTTGCTCCTTGCGCTCAAAAACCCTCCAAATATACAACCCGTACAAGGTTACCTTAAATAACTCATACCCCTTCCGGTCGCAAATTAAATTTAAACCCGTCATAGAGATCTTAAATCTCTCCATAAAACCTACAACCATCCTACCCGAGCTACATGCCCCTGAATGGAATGATCAATTGAGCCGGTTTAAAATTTCGGATGATAACCAAAATAACCTCTTACAAATACTACAACCTATAACAATCTTCTCAACATCTGCCGCTAGTATCATTATTGTATGTGCTATTATCCTCGGTATATTTGTGGTGAAAAGCTCATTCTGGGAACAAAGAAAAACAAGAGACACTGAACAACATGAAACTATTTATGCACGACCAAGAGTGCGTACCCGACCACGTGAACTAGACTTAACCACCCGACTTATGTTGTGTATATAAATCTGTATTATAAAACCCATAGTTATCATCTAGTTACCATTAGTTAGGGTGTTACATTATTATATTAATATCATTCTAGAGGGCAGAGCCCTGTAAAAATGAACCATAAATAATTCCTATATTCCTATACTATCTCATTCTTCATGTAATTCTTGTATTCATTTATATAGTTCTTGTATCCATTTTAAAAATTCATGTGTTATATGGTTCATGCATTTATATAATCCTGCATATTCGTATATATTTAACCTTATAGTATAATGCCTATAATCAAATGTATGTACGTGTGTGTGTTCATTTTTACATCAGGACCAAAATCGTCCAACGTGAGTTTGGATAAAATTTTTGATTTGCTTTCTACTTTGCCAAATAATTCGTGACTTATCTTTTTAAAATCTCTTAGTCATTTTTTTTAGATTTCGCTTAATAATGAATCCTGCTTAAGCTTTGCAATGTTCATATTTTGTATACATTCTCTCTTCGTATAAAAGATGAAGTCACGTCTTGCCTAAGCATTTAATTGTAAATCTTAAACCTTTAATTTTTACTCGTATGCATATTTTAGTGTAAAGATGCATAGTTCAATTTCCACTTTTAGTTAACTTGGCAGATCATGATAGCATCAGATCTGAAAATACGCGGTTTAAGATAAAAATATGGCTTCATCTTCAAATATCTTGTTTATTTTATCGTTTTAAACCTTACCACAGCTAAAAGATTTACTTTATTTCAAATATTGTGCAAAATAATGCAGTCTTTTCAACATTTAATAATAATAATGTTAGCAGTTTTGGGGTATATAAACCCAATTAAAATCTTCCATATGTTATTAAGAAATAGATTCAAAGGCTGAGCACTACCTGTACCTTTTTGCAATAAAATCCAGTAAGAAATAGTCTTTATCTTCTCCTTCGAGCATTGTTCTCTTCAGGAACTTAGTCAGTCACATTCCCCGATACGCTATAAGAATCCGGGAATCTTCAGAGAATTTTAGTAAGTCCACCAGAATCCTCCGAGCCACTATAGAAGAACTCGGAGAGTAATATAAAAGAAAACTAATGCGAATAATACATCCGTTGCTGCCACTTAACTAGAACCTCACGACTTCGAACCAACCCAGGCCATAGACGGAGGGGTTAATATATATATATATATATATATATATATATATATATTATATATATACATTCAACTGCAAAGAACACGCAGTATAAATAACGTAAAGAACGACGCTTGTATAGGAGATATTCCGCGCAAGACGAGAGAGAGAGAACGAAACAAATGAAAAATGAGGTAACCACCCGGGAATCGAACCCGGGATCTTCCGATTGCCGGTCAGATGCGATAACATATATATATATATATATGTTACGGCCTTTTTGAGAAATCGGCCGTTTTGCAAAAGGGCCAAAAACCTGGCCTTTTTGCATAATGGCATTAAATGCCAGGCCACTTTGCAAATAGGCCGGCATATTGGCCATTTTGCAAAATGACTGGTAATGTTGTCGGCCATTTTGCGAAACGGCAGAACTTCACATTTAACTGGCCAGTGAATGGCCGGTTAGGTCAACTGAATGCCCGGTTAGGTCAACTGTCCGCCCTTGACGATTGGTTAGGTTAAGGCGTGATATTTTCATTGTTTAACGAAAATATCACGCCTTAACCTAACCAATCGTCAATGGTGGACAGTTGACCTAACCGGGCATTCAGTTAACCTAACCGGGCATTCAGTAATTTAAATTTCAATAATTTGAATAATTTCAATCGAACTGGATTTAATCTCTTAATTGGAGTTCTGCCTTTTCGCAAAATGCAGACAGCATTACTAGTCATTTTTCAAAATGGCCAATATGCCGGCCTGTTTGCAAAGTGGCCTGGTATTTAATGCCATTATACAAAAAGGCCGGATTTTTGGCCCCTTTGCAAAGAGGCCGATCTTTTTTCAAAACCGCCGATTTCGCAAAAAGGCCGTAGCATATATATATATACTCGTTTCTTATAAAACATCCACATCTTGAATACTTTGAAGTGAGAAGAGTGTTCATATATTAATTATGTTGAGTGACCTGCGTAAAATTTAGAACC
Organism: Bathynomus jamesi; assembly: GCA_023014485.1. Taxonomy (NCBI): domain Eukaryota; kingdom Metazoa; phylum Arthropoda; class Malacostraca; order Isopoda; family Cirolanidae; genus Bathynomus; species Bathynomus jamesi. The sequence goes on from JAJOZX010000529.1 coordinate 922,548, forward strand.
GATATGGGAATTAGTACAAACGGTGTGCCTGAGGGCAACTGAGGAATATCTACCAAGATGGGTTACCTCACGGCCAAAGTCGCAACACTGCGCCAGAGGTTCGGTTTCCTTGTTAAACTGAAGGTCTTCTCTGTCATGGATTTCATGGCTTGTAGTATAAACGGATAATAACTCATGCAATTTACAATCCAGTTATTCCACTGTAAACCATTTCGTTTTATTTTTTTATTAAGTTATCATGTTTAAATGCATTCTTTTACGAACATTTCGTGTCTAACTTCTTATTTTAATACCTTCTTTTTGTACAAAAATATTTTTTTTTTTCGGGGGTTTCTAATATTCGCCTACGATTCCCAGGATCGAACATGGGTTAAGTTGTATTAAATTAGGTTAGATTAGGTCTGTAATTCTCACTTACAGACAGTGAATGATGATGGGAAAGACGTGAGGTGAAAAGTAATTCAATTTTGGTTTATTTCTACTTAAAAAAAGAATGGGAAGCTATACATTGAAATTAAACAAATTAAATACTAAAATGTAATAAAAAAAGTGAGGTTGGTGCATATATTTTTTTTTGTTATGCATAAGGAGGAGCCAAGGGCGAACACCCCAATAGAAAGAGAAGAAGAGCCCCAAATCAAGAACAAAGCGATGTTATTTTGTCTTTTTTTCTTAATTTTGAAAAGATTGTGTAGTGTGTAAGATGTATATATTTGTTGTGAGGAATAGAGGGAGAAGTGTGTGTTTGAAAGCATGTTGGACTGGTCACAGGGTAGATGAGACACGGAAAAATATCATCTAAGGAGGACAGTGACAGGAGAAACTGGAGTTCCAGCACTCCCTGTCACAGGACAGATCCAGAAGGGGACCCAAGGGGTACTGCCCCCGCCAGTGCCGACCTCAGAAAATTTTTAGTAACAGTTTAAATTTCCTGCGCCATGTGAATTTGTAATCACATGACTCCAGAAATGTTTCCGCGGAATATGACGCCACATAACTCCCGTTGTAACTGCTTCTGTTATGTTACTCATAATCGAAGTTAATATGGCATAAATATCGTAGAAACTAGTAAAAACCGATGTAAATGTTATTTATGATAAAAATTAAAGATCACATGAAAATCAGGGCCCCCACCCTTCTTTAGTTAGCTTTATAAGGCTAATTAACGAAAATATCACGACCTAAAAACCGATGTAAATGTTATTTATGATAAAAATTAAAGATCACCTGAAAATCAGGGCCCCCCCACCTTTCTTTAGTTAGCTTTATAAGGCTAATTAACGAAAATATCACGACCTAACCTAACCAATCGTCAAGGGCGTACAGTTGACCTAACAATTGGTTAGGTTAGGTCGTGATATTTTCGTTAGTTAGCCTTATAAGGCTAAGTAGAGAAGGCTGGGGGCCCTGATCTTCAGGTGATCCCAAATTAATTGTAAATAATTTCTTTGTATTTTCGTGTTGTGTAGAAAAAAGGGTAAAAGTTAATAAAAGTGGAGAATTTTTTGTTTTATTTAAAAATATAAAGTGCTCAATAAATTCCAAAATCCAAATAGCCTTTTATGCCAAGAATAAGTGGTTTCATTAAATAAAATTTTTGAATAAATCTATAAATAATAGTTAAACATGGAACTAGTTGATGTAGCGTATAGAACACCGGTTGTAAGAAGCTATCTTGCCACTAAAATTCAGTGAAAAATGAACCTTACTCTAAGCGTGGTGGATATGCGTTCCAAGTCGCAACTTGGTAAGGTCTGCTTAGATATTTGGCCAATTAATTATATTAGCTGAAATCCATACTGGGCTCCAAATAAATCTAATTTAACCTAACCTTACCTTACTTATAAAAAAACACTTACATGTGATTGTGTACTCTGTTGGGCGATTTAGCTTGAGCCCTGTATGGATTTCGGCTGCTATAATTAATCTCCCAAATATTTAAGGATACGCTACACGAACTAGTCTCAATGTTTAGCATGGGAAAATAAAATTTCTGAGGCAATTACTCCAACCTAACCTAAAAAAAACACTTACATATGGTTGTATGCTGTATTAAAAGTCTAACAAGCAATTTATTATTTTTCAAATAAAACACGAAAATTGTCCACTGTTCTTAACTTTAGCATACAAAAAACATACAAAAACAGATAGTCAGAGAATGTATTTGACTCTGGTGGTTTCTTTTCACTTTCTCCGGATGAAATTAGAAACATTTCCAACAAGAAAGCATGATGAGACCAGAGAAGATGAGATCAGAGAGGAGGTTGTCAGTTTCTTAGATGTCAGTGAGAGTACAACAGGAGGGCATTTCAGTGAAGAACTTTTAAAGTTAGTAGTAGGCTGACCATACGTACCGTTTTGAACGGGACAGTACTACGTCTCCCTAAATTTTTGTATGGGTTCTGTCACTGAAGAATAATTGTAAGCTCAATATGTTTATGTACTTACTTTTTCATGAATACAGAATATTACATAACCCCGTCCCTTTTTTGCCATCCCAATGTCCCGTTTTTGTCTCAAGGAAATATGGTCAGCCTAGTTAGTAGGCAAACAAAGACTTGAACCTAAGAAGATGAGAAGCCAGTGTTACGACGGAGCAGGCAGTATGGTAGGGAAAGTGAAGGGTGTCGGTGCCGGAGGATCCAAGAGCAACATCGTAAGGCTCTACCATTCTGGTGTGCTGTTCACCAACTTAACCGATGCATTGTGTATGCATGTAGTATTCCTTTTGTTAGGAACATGATGTCAGGTTGTCAGTTTTTGCTCAAGAAACAACGTGTGCTGGAGATAATGATCGACAATAGTGTAAGCGGAGTACTTCCCTCGTCGATTGGTGTCTGCAATCTCCTTGAAATATACGAGGTCTGTTCAAAAAGTATCCGTACAGGGTGTTTATTTTCAGAACAAGGTCACGCTTGGAATTGTGATTGTTATACATTACTCTGCATGTCGAGACATATTGACTAATGGGGTTCCACTTCATTGTGTAGTGTCAGTCCACTGTGGTGAGCCGATAAAGTTAAACGTGTTTTGTTTCGCGGCGATTTCTTGTTTTTTCTACTGTGAAGGTGTTGTGCACCATAAATATGCTCTACAGGGACAAACAATCAACAAAGAATTTTACATTGAAGTTTTCAAACGTCTACGTGAAGCAGTTCGGAGGAAAGCCGCAGAATTGGGAGTCTAGAGACTGGATGCTTCATCACGATAACGCACCATCTCACTCGTCGCAACTTGTCCAGCAATTTTTGTCCCAAAACTCTACCCCGACCCCCCCGGAAGTACAGCAGCCCCCATATTCACAGGATTTGGCTCCATGCGACTTTTTTTTGTTTCCGAAGCTCAAACAAACACTGAAAGGACACCAATTCGATGATGCTGAGACCATTAAAAGAAATTGGACAGAGCAGCTTTTGGCCATTCCTAAAAGTGCTTTCGAAAAATGTTTTCATCAGTGGCAGGATCGTTGGGCAAAGTGTGTGGCTTCAGAAGGAGCGGACGTTGAGGGAGATTAAGCCCCAAACGCTGAGAGTACTACGAGGGCCACTCATTATATTTTGCCCCACCTTTTTTTTTTCTTTCCAAGTTTCCTTGTAAGTTTCAGAAATTTTGTAAACAAGTAGTTACATACCTTTTTTAAAAGGTTTTATTTTTCCACCATAGTCTCCTTCCTTTTCTACGGCTTTCCTCCACCTCGAAACAAGGGCCTTTACTCCTTGCTGATAAAAGTCTGCTGGGTTCCGCTGGAGCCACCTCTTAACCTCCTTAACAACCTCATCGTCACTCTGAAACTTTCTTCCACGAACAGCATCCTTCATTGGCCCAAACAAATGGAAGTCTGAAGATGCCAGATCCGGGTTGTATGGAGGGTGGAGTAACACAGTGGAGCGCATTTTTGTGATGGCCTCTCTTGTTTGCAAACTGTTGTGTGGTGTTGCGTTATCGTGCAAAAGAAGGACGTCTTCCAGTTTTCTTTCCGGTCGAGCTCGATTTATGTCTTTGGAGTCTCTGTAGGGTAGCAATATATGCCTTTGAGTTGATTGTTTGTCCTTCATAATGTCCACCAGAATCACCCCTTTCATGTCCCAGAAGATGGTGGCCATAACCTTTCCTGCAGAGGGAGCCATTTTGAACTTTTTCTTTCGTGGGAAGTCTGCGTGATGCCACTCCATGGATTGGCGTTTTGTTTCAGGTTCAAAGTGGTGTACCCAAGTCTCATCCCCAGTCACAATTCGTGAAAGGAAGTCATCCCCTTCTGTCTCGTATCGAACCAACGACTCAGAAGTGATTTCTTTTCTTTGGGCTTAGTGATCTTCAGTCATTTCGCGAGGAACAAACCGTGAACACAGTTTTGAGTATCCCAGTTGCTGAATTATCGTATTCAAACTTCCTTCACTAATTCGTAGCTCCAGTGATAGCTCCTTGTATGTAACACGCCGATTTGATCGAATGATGCTGTTAGTACGTTGCAAAGTGTGAGATGTGACAGCCGATGCCAGGCGACCGCTGCGTGGCAAATCATCGAGGCTGACTCTCCCTCTCTCCGATGATCTCACACGTTTAGACCGGCGTCCAACTGTGCTTCGATCAACAACAGCATCTCCGTAAACGTTTTCTAGACGTATGTGAATATTTCCAACTGTTTTATTCTCTGCGGTGAAGAACTCGATAACAGCTCTCTGTTTACGACGCACATCACTGTCAGACGCCATTTTCGAAACTGCGTTAACCATCGGTTTTATACAAGGGCGTTTAAAAGCGGTTTTATACAAGGATGGAAGGTTCAAACTGGAAAAATCCGGACATGTGTAGCGCAGAAAGTTCAAACTTACGGCTGAAAAGACATTTCAGCCCCATGGCCTATTATTTAGCTGAGAGAAAAGGGTGGGGAAAAATATATTGAATGCCCCTAGTATATTGTGTTTATAATCGCATCAGTCCGGATAATTTTTGAACAAACCTTTCAAATGTTCCGTGGGATGATTCCTTATTTTATTAGGGTCAAGCTTGTTGCCCCTCCTCTCGTGTTGTCCTGGCGAAGTAGAGAGTTGGTTTTTGTACTCTCCACCTCACATAGCCAGGTACACCCGCTCATCGGGGATTGTTCTGAACCAGGCATCTAATCTTATGAAAATGTCCACCGCAACGCCAATCGCGTTCCTTAGTTCTTTGGGCAGCTGATTAAACAATCTTCATCCCCTCCCAACAAAACGATTTTCTTTTAAGGTTAAGGATGTTCCCTGTCTAGCCTTTAATTTGGGAATACAACACAGTCTTCTTTTTCTACTTTCCACTGTTGTTTGGGGAGTTATAGGGTTCATAATAAGATTAGAGGTTAGTTTCTCCATTATTTTCCAAGGGCAAATAATGGTGTATCTCTCTCTTCTCCTTTCCAGTGAATATAGGTTTAATTCGCGTAACCTTTCCCAGTAATTTAGTTCTTTGCACCCATTGATCTTGGCTGTGAAGCTTCTCTGAATCCCTTCTAGCTGTCTAATGTGTTCTTTTTTATATGGGGATGTTAGGACCGAGCAGTATTTCAATTTGGGTATGATCAGTGTATTCAGTAGAGGTATCATTATATTCGTATCCCTTCGTTTAAAGGTTCTCAGTATTTGCCCAGTTATTCTCTTTGCTCTGTTTACTGCTATCTTATTTTGTGTTTCAAATTTCGTATCGTCATTCATTGCTACTCCTAAATCTTTTGCTCTAGAATGTCTCTGAATTTTCAGTCCATTTGGGGTATAATATTCCATGGATTTTAGGTCTTCTCTTTTTCCGTACCGTAATAGTTGAAATTTCTCAGTTTTAAATTTCATATTGTTGACTTCCGCCCACTTGTAGATTCTCTTCATATCTGTTTGTAGAGATCCATTATCTTCTGGGTTTCTTATTTTTCTACTGATCTTTGTGTCATCGGCAAAGGATGTTACTGTGCTGTCTCTGGTAACTTCCTCATCTATGCCAGTTAACATGATTATGAAGAGTAATGGAGCTAATACTGTTCCTTGTGGTACTGAGCTGAGGACCTCTGATTCTGATAAAGATATTCCTTGTACTGTAACGACTTGCCGCCGCTCACTGAGGAAATTATACAGTATATCCATTTCCCTACTTTCCCTGTTATTCCCATATATTTCAGTTTATGTATTATGATTCCATAGTCACACATGTCGAACGTTTTGGCAAAGTCTGTGTATATTATATCATAGATTTCATTACTTTCAAGTGCATCAATAATGTTGTTATAGTGTTCCATTAGTTGTGATAGGCAGGATCTGCCTGACCGAAATCCATGTTGACTATCATTTAATTTTTTCTGAATTTCCAAAAAGTCATACATTTTCTGTCTAACAATTTCTCCCGTGTTTTGTGATATTGTTGGAAAGTATATCTTTCATTCTATCTAACTGATATTCGACGAATTAGTGGTGAAGGATATACTTCCCAGCAAGATGGAACCCCTGCTCACAGAGCACGCCAAACTGTTACATTCCTTGCAGACGAAACACCAGATTTTATCGAACTCAATATATGGCCGGCTAGTAGCCCCGATCATTTCACCACTAGATTATGGTGTTTGAGAAGCCCTGAAATCCAAAGTTTACATCCCTGGTACCAATATAAGAGACATAGATGAACTACGTGAAAGAATTCTGCTCGGCTGGGAGAAGGTGTCTCAGCAATATGTAAACAGGTGTATTGATCAGTGGCTTCCACGTTTGGAGACCTGCGTTGGGCAGGAAAGGGGACACATCGAACAACTTCTCAATTAAGACGAACAACATGCTAAGGTAAGCATCTATGAAGTTTGGGAGCTCTAGTCTCCTTACTTTTTTTGATATGACAGTTTACCTCTAAGGGATTACTTTTTTGCTCACCCTGTATATAATATATATATGATGAATAAAACCACGAAGGAAAAAAGAAACACAAAGGGGTGCTCAAGCGCTTTCGTCTAATGACATCCTCAGGAACACTCAAAGCGCTTGAGCACCCCTTTGTGTTTCTTTTTCCTTCGTGGTTTTATTCATCATAAATACTTTTCACGTGTCACTTTCGTGAAATAATTTTTCATATATATATATATATATATATCCTCCCAAGGTCGTGTCATCCATCCCTCAGTCAGAAGAACCCTGTTTCAGGGAGATTGAGGGAAGATGACAGGTGGATTACAGTTAACAGACGCGCTTCACGAGGGGTTCCTCAACCCGTTCCCGCAGCAAGGCCACCGGCGAGGAATCTCAGCCTCTTTTTGTCGCAAAATCAGCTATCGAATGAGGAAAGCGATATTCGACACATGGTGGAAGAAGCCTGTGGCGAGCACAATATATTGTTAGTTAATAAACACAAAATCTCTGTATTATAAATCATTTAAAGTAATAATTAGAGGTATAGATTCATATGATATGAGTCAGTGGCCAGACGGTATTATTGTTAAGAAGTTTATTCACTTTTCCAGAAGATTTGATAACAGAAAAAAAATAAAAATAATAATAATAATAATAATAATACACTTCCTATCAGTCATGGCGGATAACTTGTTGAAAATAGTCTCATATAACGTCAGGTCAGTAAGGAATTCAATTGTAGATGTTCTTAAAATCTGTGACAGTGCAGATTTGATACTCCTGCAAGAGCACTGGCTACTTAAGCAAGAGCTAAAATTCCTCTCTACCATCCATGATGACTTTATGTACCATGTGTCATCAGCACTCAGGTAGGGTGGATCGATTTTACATTTGTTTCGATTTCCATATTCTAATAGAGACAAAAACTTGCGCATGCATGAGAAAATAGCCTCTGCAAAATCTTAGCTTAATAGGTAATCATCTTCTGCCCCCGGCAGAGCGATGAAAATCATATTTTAGTAGTCAAAAACGTTTTTTTCTTATAATTTTTAAAATATTTCAATATGCATCAAAATTATTCCTAATAACTATAAAGTCGATGAAAAAGACCTCATATGATCGTTGTTCCAAGCGCGTTGTCCTACGTTAATATCTTTTGCCCCCGGCAACAACGTCAAATGTTGAAAAAATAGGTAATTTATATACATATTTTCAGATCGGCTCTTTGTCTTAAATAATGCATTTATATATTTCCCATAGCATTTATATCGTTGCTTAGGCATGAAATAACACACACGCAAAATTTTATGACTCTAGAGTAATATCTTCTGTCCCCGAGAAAAGTCTAAATGTGGATTATAATTACGTTAATGCGATGTTATAAGTACGATAAGTACTAAGTACAGCTCCTCGGTTGCTAATTTTATAAAATTAGCAACCCAGAACTCACCACGAGGAGGTGGCTGTACGTCGAGTTCCACCCTATCCAGCCCCAACCACCCTTCCTTTGGCTGCATGTCGATTTACATACGGTAATCTTTCTTAGAATCAAATCGTGGAATTTTTGTTCGGGAGTGAAGACGGGAGCGGATGAATCCGTCCCTCTCTTCTATTCCACTTACACTGGCAAAGGCTTCGGTTACTAATTTGATGAGTCTCTCGACCGCTTGAGTATGACAAGGGAATAGTGGGATCAGTCCATCAGGCTGGTCTCCCGTCTCAACAAACTCTTTTATTCGGGTATCAGGTATTGTTTTTGTAACGGGGGGGGTTCGGTCACCTCAGCCGTTTGCTAGTTGATCATTTCGTAATAGTTTTGATTTGACTATCGTAGAGCAGCTCAGGCATGGCGAAGGCTCGAATTTCCCCCGCTGGTGATTGTTTTGATCGTGCTTTTAATATTCTTCTCCATCCCAATTCTCTTATGTGTTGCTCATCGGCATGTAGCATGGAGATCAAAATATTTTCTGGGTGAGCAAAGAAAGAATTTCTACGGAGGACTTTGTTGGCGATTGTCTTAGATCTTTGAGGCATGGTCTGAGAGAGACGCATCATTTCGAAAAAATGTTTTGCGCCCTCAGTGAAACTGGAGTTTTTCTTTATCTTAAACCAAATTGGTGCGTAAACTGTCATGATGAATCGCACAATTTCGTTGAAGGTGCTGGAGGGTTCACTGGTTGAAACATAGAGGCGTAGAAATCTATTTGCTGTCAGCCACCTGGAATGCGCCATCTTACCTGGATTTCGAGCCGCGAGAGCTGAAGAGCAGCTACCGCTCGACACTGCTCTGTAGATGCCTAACAAATATTTTTGGTTAGTGCTCAACTCGGCATCATCTATGTCAATGTCGGGAGATGGAATGGCATCGAATTCTCTAATTGGAAGTTTTTCGCAGTCGTTCAGTTGTTTTCCAACTGGTCCAGTAAAGCCCATTGGCCCAGTTGTTTTGCCGTCCAAGTCTTGAATGAGGTGTCGCAGTGATAATTCATTACCGTGTAATAGGCATATGATCCGCTGAACTGTCCTTTGTAGTTTCATTTCAATCATACGAATGGCTCCACCCTTTCGACCCGTGTTCACTGCGGTACCATCGCAGCCGATAGCCACAATGTCGTCCGTGCTAATATTGTTAGTCTGCTGCTGCGGCTGGCAGCACTCACCAGAGATGACCTTTAAACCCTAGCCTAGAGTCATAAAATTTTGCGTGTGTGTTATTTCATGCCTAAGCAACGATATAAATGCTATGGGAAATATATAAATGCATTATTTAAGTTAAAGAGCCGATCTGAAAATATGTATATAAATTACCTATTTTTTCAACATTTGACGTTGTTGCCGGGGGCAAAAGATATTAACGTAGGACAACGCGCTTGGAAAAACGATCATATGAGGTCTTTTTCACCGACTTTATAGTTATTAGGAATAACTTTGATGCATATTGAAATATTTTAAAAATTATAAGAAAAACACGTTTTTGACTACTAAAATATGATTTTCATCGCTCTGCCGGGGGCAGAAGATGATTACCTATTAAGCTAAGATTTTGCCGAGGCTATTTTCTCATGCATGCGCAAGTATTTGTCTCTATTAGAATATGGAAATCGAAAAAAATGTAAAATCGATCCACCCTAATCAGCAGTAGACTTGTCAGATGAATTAATGTACGTAGGCTTTTTGGTGGTGTTGCTTTCTTAATAAGGAAAAATTTGTCAAAACATATAAAAATTTTAACAAGCGATAATGTATGGTTGTTAGGCATTGACGTATAAGTGAACAATGATTGCATATTAATTGTAAACTGCTATTTACCATATAACAACGGCAGTAATCTAGATGAATACATTACGGTACATTGATTTGCTGTACAAAATTAAGTCATTATCAGATAACCCCAAATATTCTCACTCTATAATAATGGGGGACTTTAACGGGCATGTGAACTCGGAATTCTTTGTAGAATTGGGTAACATGTGCGAGTCGGACAAATTAAGTATAAGTGATGTAGATGTATTAGGAGTAACCAGTGGTAATTTTTACATACGTTAGTGATATGAGTGGTACAACCAGGTGGATTGATCATTGTCTCACTAGTAATAATCTAAAGGATCGAATTGTTAGAGTTCATATTCTGCATGATTTCCTTCTTTCTGATCATAGACCATTAGAACTATTAATTAATTTTACCAATTTATGCGCAACACGACATAACAAGAACTCAATAGGTAAGAATAATCGCGTCGATTGGTCTAATGTTAATATGCAACAGAGAATAGAATACAAAGACAGAACAGGTCACCTCTTTAATAATTTAGAAATTTTGCATCTTGCCTATATTAATCCTTGCTCAAATGATTCTCATTCAAATCTCATAGATAGGTATTAAAATAAGATAGTATCCTTGTCAGGAGAAGCAGGAAGCCCCCTGATTAAATCTTACAACTATCATACTAAGATTATTCCTGGATGGAATGAGTTTATTGCACTCCTGAAGAGGGAATCGAAAGACGCCTACGATTTGTGGTGCTTTCATGGTAGACCCAGAGTAGGAGCAGTATACATGAATATGTGTAGAAGTAGAGGTCAGTATAAGGCAGCCATAAGGCGATGTAAACAGGAAGAAGAGTCTATTCGAGCATCAAAAGCCTGTGAAGCTCACTTAACGATAATAACAAAGTTTTGAAATTTGTTAAGAATCAAACGGGTGTAAAAAATGCCCTCCTTCCGACAATCGATGAGGTGTCGGGGGTGGATGAAATTGCAAAGCTGTGGAAAAACCACTACTCAAACATTCTTAATAGTTTGAGTAGGGATAATCTTAAGATAGACTGCAGCGAAACGCCTGTGGGAGGGACAAGGGAAAATACTTTGATATCAGTTCCTGAAAGAAAGAGGTTAATTAAAGAGTTAAAGACTGTTTCTGCATCAGGGGTAGATGACTTATCGAATGAGCACTTAAAATATGCCAATGACGTGGTGTATCTGCATATATCATTATTCTTCTTAGCTATGCTTGTTCATAGCTATATCCCTGCAGAGTTCATGAGGGCATATATCTTGCCGCCCCTGGTAAAAAAAGTATGGAGACATTCTATCCAGCAATAATTACAGGCCTATAGCTGTCGTCTCCTGCTTCTCGAAACTACTAGTAAAACTCTTGTTACACCGATCAAATGATTATTTATAGACATCTTTTAACCAGTTTGGTTAGGAAAGGTCCCACTCAACTGACTTGAGTATCTATGTACTTAAGGAAATTATATTTAAATACACTGACAGTAATTCAACTATTTATAGCTGTTTCCTAGATATAGTAAGGCATACTTTATTTAAAAAACTAGAAGACAGGAAAGTTCCCATGTACATATGAAATTTATTGAAATTTTGGTATTCCCACCAATATTTTACTATTAGGTGGGGCACTGTACTATCCAAATGTTTTGGCTCCTCTTGCAGGTTGAGGTAAGGCTCCTTGCTCTCTCCTCTGCTGTTTAATGTGTATATTGACGAATTAATTGCTTCACTTAATGAGGCAACAGTGGGATGTTGTATAGATAACACAAGGATAAATAACTTAGTTTATGCCGATGATACGGTGTTTATAAGTCCCTCTGTTGAAGGTCTGGATCGGCTACTAAAAGTCTGCGAAGTTTATTCACAGAAACATGATATTCTTTTAAATGTTACAAAAACTAAGGTTATGCATTTCCATCCTAAAGGCTGTAATCAGCCAGCTGAAATTAGGTTCAAAATGAGAGGTGAAGTATGATAATTGAGGAAGTACAAGAATTTAAGCATTTGGGTCAAATTATTACCAGTTTCAGATATAAGAAAACAATCTCGAAGCCTTTGTGCTAAAGTGAATATAACTATAATGAACTTCCGGTTCTCTACAAGTGAAGCTAAAAACACTATCTTTTGTACTTTCTGTAGTAATATATACGGACAACTGGGTGAATTATAAAAAAGGTTCTGACAGAACCGTAAATTTGCTGTACAACAGGTCTTTTAGACTCCTATATAAAACTTCTACGATGTATATATATATATATATATATATATATATATATATATATATCACAGTCATTGTATAAAATTAGGCAATTTGTAAGTTTACTGAAATTTTAGACAATGTGTTAAATGATCGATTTACTTAATACGTAATTAAATCTAACCAAGCCATGAATTTTTAGGCAACATATTGGGAAATACCAATGGGCATGCAGATGCAGTATTACCAGAAAGGTTGGGTTAAGCTAGGTTAGGTTAGGTGTGGTTATGTTTTGTGTGTATCACCATTTTGACACATTGCCTGAATTTCATTCAATTTAAAAATTGTCTAATTTTACATATTGAGTGTAACACACACACACACACACACACACACACACACCCACACATATATATATATATATATATATATATATATATAAATTATATATATATATATATATATATATATATATATATATATATATATTAATTTTCTGCAACGGGAAAAATTATTTGAAAATTTAGGAAGTACATTTGTTTTCGATGAAAGTGGAAATGTCTTACTTTGCGGAGAAGAATTTAAGTATTCAGATTCATCACGCGATACCATATGCTCTCGAAACTTGAAATTGATACTAAAGTCCTAACAGTCCAACTTCATCTCTTATACATTGTAGCTTATTCCTCGGATTTCAGCTTGACACGACGGTAACACGCATGCGCCGAGCAGTCACTGAATTTCAACATGAATAAATAATTTGATTGACAGGAAATGGATTTCGTTTTACGTCATTCTCTCGATGTGACATTTAATCCATAAATTATTTTGGGTTAGATTAAGTTAAATTAGATTAGGTTAGGTAAGACTTAGGTTAAATTAGTTCATTAGAATGTCGACAGAATATCACGTCAGTAGTATGAGAGCATTTAGGGAGAGAGGAACAGGGGAAAGGGGAGGAGGAGGAGGAGGAGGAGGGAAAAAGAGGAGGGTGCCAGTGCCAAAGTGGTGCCACAAAAAAATAGAATATAAAATAACCTAACCTATGAATATAGATTATAGTAATCTAACGTACCTTAACATAAAAATACAAATTTGAATATGGAGTAACCTAACACGAAGAAAACCAAGAGTCCAAGTGTATATATATATATATATATATACAAGGCAACGAAACCGGCACCACTATTGGAAAACGAATCTGAACCACCTGTATACGAAAACGATGGAGAAAAAGTGAAAATAATCCTAGCCAACATTCAGGGCCTTAAATCAAATCAGTCCCCAGGCAAAGTTTTATACCTGGAAGGATTCATGCAAAAAGCCTGAGCAGACTTTGCATGCCTCACGGAAACTCATCTAAAGGACTGCCAGGCGAACTGTGAAAACTGTGAGATCTGTGTTGACAAAAAAGAAATACAAATTGACAACTATAACATCCTCCGAGCCGACAGAACAGTGAGACGTAAAGGAGGATGTGCTATTTACACACGCGAAAGGCATATGGCAGAAATGACTATAAGTACCTCAAACAGCTACGTAGAATGTGTAACAGCAAAAGTTGAAAAATTAAATATGGTGCTAATTATAATGTACAGAACCCCGAACCCGCCAACCTCAAAATTTTCAGATTCCATTACAGAAGTAAGAAACTGGGTAAAAGATCTACACTCTCCAACCCCCAAATATTTATCTTTGTGGTGATTTTAATTTCCCATTCATGAAATATAAAAGGATAGGAAAAAATGTATGTATACACCAAGACAAGGGGGGCACACGGGAAGACCAGGAGCAGGTAAAAATGCTACTAGCTCTAGCTGATGAATTTATGTTAACGCAAAAAATAACAGATAACACAAGAAAAAACAACTGCCTAGATTTGGTATTTACAAACAACAGCAACCTAACTGATAATGTAGAAACATCCCCAACTATAATATTGGACCACAACATCATTGAAATAACAACCAATATAAAAGGAACAGGAAAGGAAAGAACACGAACAACAGAAAGAAGCTCTAAACTGGGAAGATGTTGCATCCAGCATGGCAGTAATAGATTGGAAAACCATTTTCGAGGCCAAGACAACGGAAGAGATGCTAAGGACTTTAAAGAAGTCGTTAGAAATTGTGGAAAGACATGTCCCAAAAATACAACATAGAGGAAAGAGAAGCAGGTTCGAGAGACAAAAGAGTCATTGTTCCGAAAGAGAAAAAAAGTGACTGCAAAATTAAGTAACTGTAAAGATAAAACATCAGAAAATTATTAAATGATAAACTGCAGAGTATCGATGACGTCATACAGGAACTAATTGAGAAGCATACAGAAAAAGAAGACGACGCTATAGATGTTAACTCAAAATACTTCTATAATTTCGCAAAAAGAAAGTCGAAAAACCATGCGACTATCGGACCTTTGAAAAACGAGAACAGTGCTTTATTTGATGATCTAACAGAAGTATCTGAAATATTAAGATCTCAGTACAAATCATCTTTCAGTATTCCTAAAAGTGACAAACTGATATGCGATAGAAACGCGTTCTTTGAGGAAGAACTACAAGGGGAAAGGATAACGGACTTCGACTTTACGACAGATGATATTACACAAGCTATAGAGAAACTAAAACACACTCAGCGGCAGGACCGGACAAATGGAATGCCACACTGATGAAAAACTGCAAGAATGCAATCGCTGAGCCCCTACATTGGATATGGAGCGATCACTAGACACGGGAGAAATACCGGCCATCCTGAAGAGGGTGAACGTAGTCCCAATATATAAAGGAGGAGATCAATCCGAGGCCAAAAACTATAGGCCAGTGTCGCTTACATCTCATCTCACTGAAACATTTGAAAGAATAGTTAGACAGGAAATCTGACTTTTTGGAAACTCAGAAAAAGTTAAATGTTAACCAACATGGGTTTCGGTCAGCAGATCATGCCTATCACAACTAATGCTGTAATATACACAGACTTTGCCAAAGCGTTCGACAAGTGTGACCATGGAATCATAATACATAAACTGAAGTATATGGGAATAACAGGAAAAGTAGGGAAATGGATATATAATTTCCTTAATGAGCGGCGGCAAGTCGTTACTAGAGATGAACCCGGTTTAAAAAAACCGGTTTTTAACCAGTAATGAAAATTTCTAAGCATCACCGAAACCGACGATAAGAACCGGTTTTCACATTTTTGCGCAAGTCTCCGATCACTGGTCCTTTTTCTATGAAACAAACGTTTCCAAACGTTTAAAAACAGTAATTACGTTTTGCATCGTTTCGTATCGTTTTTTGTTTGTTTATAAGTGTAAATAATTGATGCTTCAGTCTTGAATGTTATGTGGATGATTGCTCATTGATCAGTTAAAATTCTAAGATTTAATGCTCCATCATGTCAAAGAAATCAAATGCTTGGTATCATTTCACTCGTAAGAATAAAGAAAAAGCAGAGTGTATGACATGTCACAAAGTTTTAAAGTGTTGTGGAGGTTCGACTTCAAGTTTGTCACCCCACATGAAAAATATTCATGGCATAAACATCGACCAGATTAATCAGACATTGAAGAAACAAAGAACAGTGGAAGAGTTTGTGCAAAAAAAGTCCAGAGAAGAGGAAATTTCGAAACTTGCGTGTGTAGATGGACTGAGTTTCCAATCAATTGCTAAAAGTGAATTCATTCAAGAAAGCCTAAGAAAGATAAAATACGACAAGCCTCATCCAACTTCCCATAATGGTGTCAGAAAAATGGTGCTTAGTTTTTATGAGAAAAAGAAACATGAAATGGTCAACTACTTCAAGAATCAGGTGAGACAAGGAATCCGCTATTCATTAACTATGGATGAGTATACATCTTTGCAAAACCAAAGATATATTAATATTTATGTTCATGATGAAAATCAACATTGGTCTCTTGGTCTCATGAAAATAAATGGTTCTCTCGATAGCACCAAAACTATTGCAATCGTTAGGAAAAGATTGGAAGACTTTGGCTTGGACCTAGATAAGCATATCGTAGGTTGCACCACCGACGGTGCCTCAGTAATGGTCAAATTTGGAAGAGAAATAGTACCTGATCACCAGCAATGCATTGCACATGCTATACATCTCACGGTTTCGGATATCTTGTATTCAAAAACTGCTGAAAATTCAGTTGAATGGGAAAGTGACCCTACCCCTGAAGATGAAGCCATCGAAGAAGATGAACACTCTGCACATGAGTTAAGCGAAGATGAGTGTGAAATTTTATGCACTGATACAATTTTTGAGTCCGACATAGATGACGTAATTGTTCTTCCAAAACTTCGAGAAGATTACTTAAAATTAATAAATAAGGTGAGAAAAATCTGCCGCATATTTCGAAAGTCTCCTTTGAAAAATGAGAGATTGCAGGATTTTGTCAAAGATGAATTTAATGGAAAGGAAATGAAGCTTATCCTTGACTGTAGAACGAGGTAGAACAGTCTTTTGGCCATGATAGAAAGATTTTTGAAACTCAAAAACTGCATTCCAAAGACCCTCAGAGTGATACGCTCAACAGAGAAGATTTCAGATGAAGAATGGAATGCTCTAAAGAGCCTCTTTGACACGCTTCGTCCACTGGAAATTGTTTTGAAGGGACTCTGTTCCGAAGATGCAAATTCGCTCAAAGCTGAATTTTCCATGAAGTTCATTTTGGATAAATTTGAAAGCAAAAACAATCCTTTAGCTTTTGAGCTACGTCAGTGCCTCATTGATCGCTACTCATCGAGAAGACAAAAAGAAGCTGTCGCCTTGCCGAGTTTTCTCCACAATCCCGAGGTCTTGAAAAATGAATCATCAGCACCGTTCCTCTTTCCTCCAAGACAAGCACTTAAGAAGTATGCGGATCATACATTTAAGAGGCTTTTTCCAGAAGCTTGCAAGATTTCAGAAACAGACGACCAAGTCCAATCAATTGCTTCGAAACTCGAAGATTCACAATGCAGCTCAGGTCGTGAAGTAAATGATGACGATCAACTTATGAACGAGTACATGTGTGAGATGAACAAACTGAAAATGAAACCCAAGAGAGATTCTTCTGAGACGTTTGACGTAAACAATGAATTCAAATATTTTGAAGCTACTTTGAATAGAAGCGAAAATTTGGATCGAATGTACGAGGCGTTGCTTACAATAAAAGCCACCAGCGTAGAGTCCGAGAGAGTGTTTTCAGCTGCTGGTTTATTCGTCACAAAGATTCGATCAAGAATGTCAGATCAGTCACATGATGCTCTTTGTTTTGTCAAATGTTATTTAAAAAATCAAGTTCGATAATAAACTTTTTAATTCAAATGTTACACATACTTGATTGAATCAATTAAAACCTTATTTCTGTTTAATATTTTGATCATTTACCTCCCTAAAAAGCATACAGAATCCCATCGGTGAAAACCGGTAAAAACCAGCTTTAAGAACATAGCGACGGTGAAAACCGGTTTTACACTTTTCAGTTATTTTTCATCCCTAGTCGTTACAGTACAAGGAGTATCTTCATCAGAATCAGAGGCCCTCAGCTCAGTACCACAAGGAAGAGTATTAGCGCCACTACTCTTCATAATAATGCTAACTGACATAGATGAGGACGTTACCAGAGACAGTACAGTAACATCCTTTGCTGGTGACACAAAGATCAGTAGAAAAATAAGAAGCCCAGAAGATATAGGATCTCTACAAACAGACATGAAGAGAATCTACAAGTGGACGGAAAACAACAATATGAAGTTTAACAGTGAGAAATTTCAGCTGTTACAATATGGAAAAAGAGAAGACCTAAAATCCATGGAATATTATACCCCAAATAGACAGGAAATTCAGAGAAATTCTAGAGCAAAAGTTTTAGGAGTTGTAATGACTGATGATACGAAATTTGGAAAAATAAGATACCAATACAAAATAAGATACCAATAAACAGAGCAAGAGAATAACGGGGCGGATATTGAAACCCTTTAAACGAAGGGATAGGAATGTAATGATTCCTCTACTGAAACAATGATCATACCCAAATTGGAATACTGCTCGGTCCTAACATCCCCATATAAAAAGGGAGATATTAGACAGCTAGAAGGGATTCAGAGAAGCTTCACAGCCAAGATTAATGGGTGCAAAGAACTAAATTACTGGGAAAGGTTACGCAAACTAAACCTATATTCACTGGAAAGGAGAAGAGAGAGATACACCATTATTTACCCTTGGAAAATAATGGAGAAACTAGTCCCTAATCTACTCTGAACCCTGTAACTCCCCAAACAACAGTGGAAAGCAGAAAAGGAAAACTGTGTCGTGTTCCCAAATTAAATATATATAATCAAATAAATCACTATTTTAATACTTGTTGACAGAGAGTTGTTTTTAAAGATTTATTATTTGAATTACAGTCATATAATTATTCTTTCTTATCGTGGAAGATAAGTGTTTAGTAACTAAATAAATGGCCTGATAGCCCCTACAGGTGACATATGTTTCTCCTTTCCGTTTAATCGTACCGCTTTCTATTTTATAAAGATTTTGCATCCAGTTCGAGGGGTGGGGTATAGCTAAGATACTTAAGCTTCCAGATCATCAAAACTATATATATATATTGTTATGTATTGGGGGGATAATAATAAGGTTAATTAATTACTGGGTATAATTAAACCACAAACGGATTGCTCATGCAAGAAGCAGACTAAATTATATGTGAAAAAATTCATATAAACAAACGAAATTCAAACGGGAAGAGAAAAAATAAAGATATAATTTTCAAACGAAACAAAATCCTTCCTTCACGCGGCCCGCGTTCTCCACTTTCAACTCAAAAAGTCGGTGTTCGTGAACATTTCAGGGATAACGAAGTTTTATAAATTACTAAAGCACTTGCATGTTAACATACTCAGGTAAATTGGGGAGAAGGACATAAATTTAATTGTCTATTCAATTCTAAATAATTAGGTTAAAAATAACCATGAAAAATACCCCGATACTTAGTCCAGCGATCTACAAGCTTCCTAATGCCTCACAAAAGAATGTTTTTGGCTATGTAGCCAGTCATGCACCGCCTCCTTCAGGTCATCATCGCCTTGGAATCGCTGACCTCTCAAAGCGTCTTTTAGTGGTCCAAACAGGTAAAAATCCGAAGGTGCCAGGTCTGTACTGTAGGCTGGATGGTTGAGAACTTCAAATTTAAGTTCTTGAAGGCATTTTCTAGTCTGTGCAGCGGTATGAGGCGCGCATTGTCGTGTAACAGAATAACACCTTTCGACAATCTCCCGTTGCAAGGAAGTTCAAAGCGCAGCAGTCAGCAGGAAAAGATATTCTAACACTGTTTTGGGATGCACGAGGCCCTATCCTTGAACATTATTTAGAGCGTGGAACTACAGTAACAAGTGCATCGTATTCTGACATGCTTCGGAATGAGTTAAAGCAAACAATTCGTACAAAACTGAGAAGGAGATTGTCGGAAGGTGTTATTCTGTTACACGAAAATGCGTGCCCTCATACAGCTGCACAGATTAGAAAATGTCTTCAAGAACTTAAATTTTAAGTTTTCGACCATCCAGCCTACAATCCAGACCTGGCACCTTCAGATTTTTACCTGTTTGGACCACTAAAAGACGCTTTGAGAGG
This sequence comes from Bathynomus jamesi, assembly GCA_023014485.1. Taxonomy (NCBI): domain Eukaryota; kingdom Metazoa; phylum Arthropoda; class Malacostraca; order Isopoda; family Cirolanidae; genus Bathynomus; species Bathynomus jamesi. The sequence continues at coordinate 942,512 of JAJOZX010000529.1, forward strand.
TCAGCGATTCCAAGGCGATGATGACCTGAAGGAGGCGGTGCATGACTGGCTACACAGCCAAAAACATTCTTTTGTGATGGCATTAGGAAGCTTGTAGATCGCTGAACGAAGTGTATTGAGAAACGGGGAGACTATGTTGAGAAGTGATGTGTTTATAATCTATCAGATGTGAAAATAAAATTGTGAAAATAAAAAGTGTGGATACTTATAGATTTACCCTCGTATATATATACATTTTACACGCGTAGAATGTATCAACGTTCCCCATCGACCACTGAATTTATGCGTTTTTGGGTCTGGTGAGTATCTGTGTGGAGAAGGTTCTCAGTGAAAAGTGTGTGTGTGTGTGTGTGTGTGTGTGTGTGTGTGTGATCTGGCTGGAAGTAGCTGACGTTGGGGAAGGGGATTGGGAATAGAAAAATATTATTAATACTATTCATAGTTGACCGGCTCCCAGAAGGGAAATAATAATAATAATAATAATAATAATAATAATAATAATAATGATAATTTATAAGCTGTCAGAGAGAGAGAGAGGATAACTTTCTAGATAATTTCTTTCATTATACAGAGTGGGCCAAAACTCTTTAACCATTTTCCTGAAATAATGATATTTCTATTTTTTCTACAGGTCATAGATGATAATGGATGTACAATAACGTGATATGGTAGGAACACTACGTATCCAAGGGAAGAAGTGCAAAGAAACTCTAGAAAAATTCAAAAGAAGATTTCACAAACCAGGACCTACAGATAAAGTAATTCGCGAGTTGGTCAATGAAATTAAAAGAACAGGATGTGTTCATGGTGAGGCAAGATCTGGACGTCCAGGTACCTCTCAAGAAAATGTCGAATTGGTAAGAGATGCCTTTGAAACAAATCCTAGAATGTCAACTCGCACAGCATCACGAAGACTGAGCGTACCAAAAATGACTGTTCCAAGGATTTTAAAATCAACATTAAAAAGGAAAAGTTACCATATTCAATTGCTACACGAGTTACACGAAGAGCATTATCCAAGACGAGACGCCATGTACACAGATTTGATTGAAAAAATTCATACCGAAAATTTATTAAACCTCATTCTCCTCAGCAATGAGGCGACATAACAACCATATCTGGGCTAGTGAAAAACCAACCGAGTTCTACGAATGGGATGCTTCCAAAGTTAATGTCTGGTTGGGTATGACAAGATCGAAGATTTACGGACCTTTTTTTCTTTGCAGAAACTATGGTAATAGGGCCAATTTATCTTGACATGCTTCAGCATTTTCTTGAACTCCAGCTTCGTTCAGATGGCATTCTCGACACTGTTTCTTTCAACAAGATGGAGCTCCATGTCACTATGCAAACATCGTTCGGGCATATCTTGACGAGCTCTTACCAAATCGCTGGATTGGATGTGGTGGAAGCAGGCCCCTGGGTAGCACAATCTCCAGATTTAACATCATTAGACTTCTTTGCGTTGGGCTTTACTGTCTAAAGTCTGAGGTTTACAAAACAAGAGTTACAGAGCTGCAGGATCTGCAAACTCGCATTGTCGTGGCAGTCGCTAAAATAACCCCAGAGATGCTTGAGAATGTGTTCCGCAATGCAGCGAACAGATTTGAGATTTGCAGAGACATCGATGATACTCACGCCGAATCTTCGACCTAAGCTTGATAAATAAATATATGTCTAATTGTGTTACTACATTTTTATCCTAAAATACTATTATTTCAGCCAAATAGATAGGGTCTTTTGGACCATCCTGTATTTTAATGATTCATTTTGTGTATTAACAACTTATCCGGGTTGTAGTCTGTCATTTCGTGAAAATTTCATATAGATTTCTGCCAAGTGCTTTAATGTAACACACTAAAAAAAATGTTTGGCACTTTTTCGAATACCATCTTGGATTAATGGCAGCCATTTTGAATTTTTTAGCTGAAACATTAATAACTGCTTGATGCTGCAGTTTCTGAGGCAGCGCAATGTAGTGGCCAAGAAGAGGTGTCAGTCCTTTTCAAATGTGCAAATATCACACGAAGATCTATTGAACAATCGCCTCGATGGAGTTTTAAAGATTCTTTGACAAACCAGGATGATGGAATACCAAATGAACTGATGTTGCAATTAAAATGGATAATCCAGGGGAATACTGCTGGTATTACAGACGTCAGAAATGAGGAAATCTATCGTACATGCAGAAGAAACCTGGCACAAATTATAGTACAAGCGCATAAGTGAACGAGGCAAATCACACATAAACCTAAATCACTTGCTAGCACCTTTTGCAATATGACAGAAACGCCTCTCACCCTAGGAGTATCATTATACTGTTACCATTCACTGAGATACAAGAAAGTCATAGATATGATGTCCCATGCTGGAGTTGGAGTGTCCTATCAGCACACACTTGAACGTGTTGGTTAAATTGCAGAAGCTGTCCACAAACACATACAAGACAACAATGGCATATACATACCGCCAGGGATCCCTCAAGGTCGAACACTTAGAGCAGCAATCGATAATATTGATGCCAAAGTAGACACACCAGATTGGAAGCATTCATTTCACGCTCTTGCTGCTGTCATATTTCAAAAAGCTTGTAAACCAGGGGATGGTCTAGAAATGGCATCCAGGCCATTGCACATTTCTGAAAGCTCCTCGTGCAGACTGAAAGATGTCCCACCAACAGGAATACTCGTTCCCTGCAACATCACTGGAACACCAAAACCCACAGCTCGTCCCTATTATCCGGATTTTAGGACATTTCAGCATAGAGACAAGTTACAAAACTCAGTTGAACTGGACATGGCAGTCTTGTTGGCTCGATATTATAATCGCAAGCTTTTCGATGACCATTCACATGAAGGCAATGAAGCTAAAATGCCCAACCCAACTCGTCGGTCAGAAATACCCATTCAAATAGAGCTTGTCACCACAACACACCAACCAGTACCTGTCTGGGCTGCATAAATTCGTTGACAGAGCCATCCTCCCAAAATGGAAGGGCCATTGACAAGGTGCATGATTTGCCCCTAATCAATGCTCCACCACAGGACTGGCAAACATTTGTTACTTCACTTCTGGGTCTTCATAAACTGAACCATAGAATTAGAACAGCTGAAGGAAGACAACCAGTATGTGTATGGCCTGACATGGATCTATATAAACGAGTCTTCAAACTGGCTTATCTACAGTCAGATCTGTACAAAGACAAATGGATCGAATCACCAGGCCAATTTCACATTGTTCTGTGTGCCTAACGGTGCCTTGGGAAAACTGTAGAAGGCAGTGGCCTTGATGAATCATGGGTTGAAGCAGACATATACAGTAACAGCATTGTGAGTCAAATAATCAACGGCCAACATTACACTCGTGCTGTGCAATGTCATCAAGTGACACTGCAAGCCCTTTCAGATCTGTGTAGATCATATGTAGATCAGATCATATGTAGTGTACGATAACTACAGCGTCAAATCGCTCGAAGAGTGCACAAGACAACGTCATACGGGAAGAACATCAACACATATGCCAGAGTATAAAATTGACAACACACTATCAGAGATTTTAACACATTTCTGAAAAACACCAAGACAAAACACCTTCTCACACTCTACTTGGCCCAGCAGCTGATTAAGAAGTGCAAATGTGAGGTCACAACCATGGGTTGCATGGGTGTACTGACAAATCAATCCCAAGCAGATGTAATCCGTGTGGAAAGCACACAAGAAGAAGCAGATACGCTGCTAATACTGTATGCTTTAGAACTGCACAAAACTGGAAAGAATGTTCACATCTATTCTCCAGACACAGATGTGTTGGTCCTTGCACTGTCAACAATGCCAGGTTGTCACTACGGGTACTGGAGCAAATCGTCGACCCGTCTATTTACCACCCATATATCATACACTTGGTGAGAATCGTGTCCAAGCACTTGTGGGTTTTCACGTAATAAGTGGTTGTGAGACAACTGGACGCATATTTGGCAAGAGCAAAACTGCATGGTGGAATGCCTTTGTGAACTGCAGTGACGACGTGACTCGTGCACTTTGTGGGATTGGGTCTGGCAAAGAACGAACCTTCTCCTGATGTACTGAAGCGTTGTGAAGAGTTCGTCTGCAATTTACTCAGCCCTAAAAATACATCTTTCAGCAAAGCATCTATTCTCCATTGGCATTACTTCCGAGGGCTTAACATACAGCAAGGTGCAGAAAAATTACCTCCAACCCAAGGAGCTATACAACATGAGCAGGCACGTAAAGCCAACTTTCAGTGTAGCATTTGGAGACAAGCACTCGTTCCACACCCACAAGCACTCTCGCCATCAGATCTTGGGTGGTCATAGCAATCTTCAGGAGAACTTATGCCAATACTTACCAGAGTACCTATTGCTCCTGATTCTGTTCTACAGTTGGTAAGATGTGGATGCGTCAGGAGCCAGTGAGGTGGGTTCTGTTCATGTAGGAAAAATGATGTGTGCTGTACAGAACTTTGCAATGTGATCCAGATAACTGTAATAATATTTACAGAGGTTGTGACGATTATGAATCTGATGACGACTGAATTAATTGTATATGACTATTATTTTGCTTTTTGTTTTTCTAAATATGAATGTTCAATTTGTTGTTTTCTCTAAATAGAATTTAAATTTACCAGTTTGCCAAACAACATGTAGTAGATAAAACACCTTTCACATATGCCTCGATTCGAACTCTTCACCCCTTGTTTATAAGTCGAGAATGACCATGAGCCCCTCATTTAAGACGAAATGTGATATAACAAGAATATTACCCTTAAATACAGCAGTGTTGGCGATTAGATTGTTGTTTGGGCATTATATTGTCCATATAATACGTATATCAATATTAAATTTGTATCAAATCTCACAAAATAATGTTATCATGTGTATTTTTTATTATGGCTAAAAATACCTTGAAATAACTCCAGAAAAAACGCCACACTTACTTTAGTGAAGTTAAGACATTAAATGTGCCAAAAAAATACATTGGCAAAAATTTATATGAAATTTTCACGAACTCCAAAATTGTGACATAGCACGATAGATTACAGGAAGTATATTTACTCAGCTGTTAATTTGCGAGCTTTATTTTGTAAATAAAAGTATACCGATTGTATTTCGAGGTTTCTAAACGCTGCACGTATATATATATACACATATATTATACCTGGAGGGTTACCCGGTGGGTTTTAACCCCCAAGTACAATAGAGATACTCTTCCTACAGAGTGCGCTGACCTTCAGGTCACTTGCCGGATCCGGGAGCTTCCTTAGCCCCTTTCACACTCGTCCAATTTTTCGTTTAATTATGATGGGATAACTGAGAGTCAGTTTTAATTTTAGGTAATTTAATTAAGTTCAAATAAGCGGATTACAGGCGAGAGTTTATAATAAACGGTTAACTTTTGAGTTCACAAGGACATATTTTAATTAAGTTCACGGGGTTTTAATTATGTAAGCTATTCTTATTTTTAAGTGTGACAATTAAGGTCACGTAGACATAAACGAATTAAGTCTGCTAGCGTTTCCTTCAGTCAGATCTACAATATCGAATTTCCGATACGAAGTTCGTTCCCTAATTTAGGTAGGTGAATTTTACCCTTCAAACAGAGTTAAGTTACGTTAAATCAAGTCAGACGGACCCCTTCTTGAAAGCAACCCCTGTGCTCCGTTCTAGGTCCGCTGTAAAGCAAGTTAATGACAAACGGGCACGTCGCTCCTCGTCACCCGCGATAAAATAAATAACAGTTTTTCTTCTAGAAGCAACTACCCTTGTGCCCTTTCTAAAAACCGCAAAAAGCCAAACTAATGCATACGGGGCAAACTCGCACCTTCGTTACCCGCGGAGACCCAGGTGAGTTGAGCTCTACCCAAAGTCTGGCTGAGAGCTACTCAAAATCTAGATCCACTCTCACATACGTCAGAGCGGTGCGTCACCGTGAGACCGATAAAATTTTGATTTTCCACAGTCAAGGGTTTCGTAACGGATGTGAGATTTTAGCTTGGAAGGTTCATTGGGCAATTAATTACATAAGCAATTAACAAGCGCAAGATGTCGCAAAAGTGCATCTGAGCGTCTTTAATTGGGACGACTAATTGTCTTAACATTATAATGATGTTTTTCGTTAATTATTGGGACATAGGCGAGCTGCTCTGGTATAATTGGTGTTTTTCCAAGTTTGAGCAATTACTTAAGGGCTTAGGAAAGATTTCGTAGCTTCTTGCGTCAATCATTAAAATATAAGCGAACACCTGCACTTATAGAAGATTCAAGAAAAGGAGTGTACTGATTATTTCGATTTTAATTAATATTTCGTATGACGGTCGTCCCGTATAACATTTCGTCCGTTCTTTAAAAAAAAACAAAGAGAAAAAAAAACTTAGGGCTTCGCGTCCCATCGGAAACTGGTATCGCGAAAGTCGTGAAAAACACGCGAATCCGTATTATAAACACTGAGGTCACATCAAATTATATAAATTCCTATTTGGAAGATTAACAGTTAGGGAAGTAAGGTGGTTGAAAGATCTTCCTTAAGGGAAGTAATCCAATGTCAAAAAGAATTGACTGACAATTTTATTGATTGTTTTTATTAAAGGGGACTAAATTGAAATGATCTCAGTTTACACCGGACGTTCGGGTGACATCATGAAGAAGATATCTTCATTTACGAATTACAGCAGCATACGACAATAATGGAATCTAATTAATATGCAATAATGCTTTACTTACGTTATTTACGGTGAACTGCAAAATAAATCGGAATACAGGTAAATGCATTTAAAAATTGAAATTAAAATTAAAATCCAAATTAATACAAATTAAAGTTTAGTACTTGCAATAAATCAAGATTATTAAATTTACAAATGAATCGGTTATGATTTTAACATAGTTCTCTCATCAAATTTAAATTCGAATTTATTCTAAAATTTAATTTCAGGTTAACCAGAATAAATGTAAATTAAAAATTAATAAATACGATAGATCAAGATAAATCAAGTACGACCATAACACGGGTTGTTGAATAATTTAAATTCAGATTTATCATATAAATTAAATGTAATAAAAACAAAATAACGAATTTTAGAGTTAATCATCCATTATATAGATTAATAAAAAATCGACTTACTTTAAACTCAAAACCGATATATAAACTTAAAATAGCAATAATGTAAAGATTAATTATACGATTACAGATTAACATAAAAATTAAAAATTAACTCATTTTGAAATAAAAAACAGTAATAGAATCAAAATCGCGATAATCTAAAAACATCAACTGATTGAAATAGGAGTTCTCTTTTTACACATTTTCCTTTCTCGTTATAAAATGAAGGAACGATTTAATTAAAAAGTTTGAGATGTATAATTAAGGCATCTTGAAGTTTCACACGTAAAACTTAAATGGTTAGATGACCAAAATTCCTCGAAAATAAAAATAAAAGAATATAATCCAAACTCTCTCGGACGTGTTAGTGGGTACCTTTTAACATTAGAAGAGGGTACATTACGTTGTCAAATTTGGGGGGATATATGAAGAATTTTCAGAACCCGCCGGTTTATCAAAAAATTGTATTCCATCATTAAATGATAAAATACCGCGTCTGCAACACTACCTTAAGATCGATAGGAGACAAGGTGTACCATACAATATAAATAAGTTTAGCTGTGGTCTTTATAGGGAATTTGAAACTAGGCAGGTTTACAAAATCTGATATATAACTTTATCTAATTTATGACTTGAAGAAATGAAAATTAATTTCTCATAGGTTGTCGATGTAATTCTGGTTTCAGAATTTATTTTAAGTTTGTGTAATAAAAGGCACGGGTAACTAAAGAATTTTCGTTCTGATTTATAGAAAACACTGTGTGAGGCACACTGTCCTAAAGAGAGATTGAACATCATCATATTTTAAATTTAAAATTGGTCACAGCCATTTCTTAAAAGAAGAATAGTGGGGAAAAGAAATTCATAGTAGAAAGGTAAATTAAAATAAGGTGCTAAAAGGACATAGAGAGGATAATTTACTGCTCTGTACGATATTGAATGTTTTATGAAGACTCTTAAGTCCTTTCAAAAATTTGCGGTGATTTTCGCACGCTCACAGGATCTTTTAATAGCTACCTACGTTGCATACATAGCAGTGAGTTCATCCGTAATTAGAGAGGATAAGCCTCTTAATTTATTTTGGATAATCTAAAAGGGTTACAGTTAGTGAATGATAAGGGAAGATAATTTCTAGAAGAATATCTTCGTCCCATCAAGGTCTAGCAGCAAAAGAAGATTTACTTCTACTGAGGACTAACTTATTTAATTAATTATTGGGGAAGAGTCTTTATGAAGCTGACTCGTTTGATAGGGAATTAAATAAAAGAAAATAGTGTCCTGTTAGCACACATAGGAAAGCAGGAAGTTAGAAAATAAGTACGTAATTAAGTATATCTTATACAATTACCGTCTTTCGAACAACTGTCTCTTGTTTTCTTGATGAAAATATTAAGATATTCCAAACAATTTGAGGGAACTTTAAAACGTTTTACATTAGTTTGGGGTTTACCTTATAATGCACGACACAAAATTCAATAGTAATACTCAAATTTTGTAAGAAAGGGTAGTTGAGAAAAAGAAATACAAAGTACGAGAATAATGTTTCGGTTCAGAATGCAATGCCATATTAAGAGTTCTCTATAGAGCCCTTTTCAAAAATGCACATCAGTAGAATAATGTGTGTTCCTGTATCTACTCTCTCTTGCAGAGTTTAAATGGTCTTAAGAAAAGTTCTAATTTTCACTATTGAATCACTCTTTAAAAGTGGAGGCAATTATTATCTTAATTTACATTGATTTCTTCCATACTAGTGCCCCTCTTTGTTATGTGTTTAATTACATTCCTTAGGGGAAACTTTAACGTTTTATTTGCTTCAATGAAATTAGTGCGAAACATTGTACCGAGTAAGTTTATACTAAAGACTCGGTGTTAATTTACGTTGATTGATTTAATACTAAATGTTTTTCTGTAATAGAGTATTGCATAATGTTTTTCGATAATAAGAAATGTTATATTTGAAAGTTACAATTTAATGTTTACGAACTCTCAGAATTTAGTTATTAGGAAATAATTCAAGTTGTAAACACTTTTAAATTGAAAACAACTTTTTATCAAAAATTATGACGTCATGTTTACAGAAAACGACTATTCCTTAAGGATAAATTGCACATGTAACTTATATGATAGAAAAGAAAAATAGATTTGAAGATAAATGTACAGTGAGAGGGTAACTATAGTCTTATTTAAGTCTATATAATCTCAAACCTTGCCCAATCAAAAGGGTCGTCTTCCTCATCATCCGAGGAGTATGGAATATTTCCCAACCTTATGTTGTCATAATATACACGGGTTCGAGTTCTATTGCTCATTTGGTAAATTCCACAACCATACTGGTTGCCCTCTATCGTTTTGGTCGTGGCAACCTTCTTGAAAAAATGATTTCTAAAGAAGTTTAAAATGCTCCTTTGAAGGAACAAGTGTAATAAAAACACTCTTTGCAATTGCTCAAAGTTATATATTAACGTAATTAACTTCAAAGTGGGATCCCTACCGTTAAAGGTAACGTTCTTCAATATTAAAATTTTTAACCGGTCTACTCTACGTAGACTATCCAAAAAGTCTGACGGAATTATGGCATTCGACAACCGTACTTTAAATAAATAGGAGAAGCTATCCAAAAGGCGGAAATGAATTCTCTCCGAGGTACATATTAATTTTACCTTGTTCAAATGCAGAAAGGTAATCGATCGACAGCGTTGTAGAGCTTGTAGCTCTTTTCTTTCAAGGATGCGACCACCTATTGGTATAGAAATTTCTAATGACTTAATGTTTAATCGTAAAGGGATATAATTTCGTAAGATAAGTAGATGCTCATTTGGGAGTTCTTTAAATGCTAAATGTCTATTATTTAACGATGGTAATAAGATGTCCTTCCATCTAACACAAACGAACCTTAGGATAAACTTGTAATCCTGTAAATAGCTAAAAAGGTGGAATAACATTTCCGTGGGGAGATCGTCTATATTCATCTTCTCAATGTATTAGATGTTTAGTCTGAAAGAACAATTTATAATTATTTTACACTTACTGAGATATCACCTTTTCTGTAATTTTAAACTGTACCATTTTACACTACTTTAACTGTCTTTATTATATTAATTTACCATAATTTGATTATTCTTCACTACAATTTAACTGTCTACTACTCTTAAACCACAAAGAACACTTAAATTTACACTTAAATTGAACACTTAAATTTCGTTAACATTAAACACTTAAACGTGGGCCTGCTGCTATATTTAAGTATTAAGTCAGTAGTGTGGCAGGTTTTTCTTTTATCAAAGTTCTCCAGGGGGTTGTTCGTAACCCAAGTCGATATATTCAGGGTTGTGGCCGGTTTCATGTTGGCGGTGAAATCGGACAGACCGCGGTTGCCTCCGGATCGATTCCGGGTTGGCAGGCGACCTCAATCGGGATGGTTCTTGTACCATCGGGAGGTCGTCCGGTGAAGGTGAAACAAGGGTCCTCGCTGTTGGTGGTGCCGGGAGGCCGACAACGGGAACTGCACGGCGTTGACTTCGCTGATATCTCCGTAGCATCATGATTCCCAGTCCTATAGCTCCAATGAAGAAACATAGGGCCAAAGTAGAGAAATTTATGACGTAAGATCTGTCAGTGCGGTCCTTCTCCAAAGTGACTCGTTTCAAATACCGGGTCATCTCCTTCAGGTTTACTCCCTTCGGAAGCGAAGCATTAAAGTGTGCGATTGCTTCGGGAGTATGGAAGGATTGTCATATGTAAGTAATTTCCGCGTCGTTCATTAAAGATGGTAACTCCGTCGTCAGCGTGAAGTTCCGAGGGTCCGAACTCCGAAAAGAGGGAAACTGACGGAATTATTTTATGTTCCGTCAATATTTCGCAACCTTCCGGTAGTGGAAACTTGCCGGTCCTCTCGATCTTCAATTGATGTTTAGTTCCCTTTTCCATTCCACAGCGAAGGAGCAAGGTTAGAGGGCTCGCTGCACTGTAGTATATGTCCTGGTGGTGTCTCAAAAATACAGGGAAAATATTTCTTTTAATGATCCGCGGGCATGTTGCGAGATTCGTGGGTGATCCAGCTTGGAAGAGTCTGACCACGCACTCATCGGATCCCTTAGTCCGAATGTAGGTTGGCACCGGGCAGTGGAACGTCTCTTGTATTTGAATACAACCATCAAGAGTGTCCATTAGTAAGTAATTTAGGCGGTCTTGACTCACGCCCAAATAGCGAGTTTTTGGTAATATTTCTGCGTATAGGCCTTCCTTCTCCATCCAAATTGGCAAGTGATCTATACTAAAAATTGATGTTGGAGCCTCGATGGCTTTGAGGGGGATAAAAATAACTATCAGCAGTTCTTCAGTCGAAACCCTCTGTAAGCGGGTTCTCCCAAGTCGAACGTAGAGTGGGATCGTTGCCATATTCAGGATGTAGGGTAATAATCAGCCTACCTTGGGCTCGACGTCCTTTAATACTTGAAGGCAAAAGGTGGAATCAAATAAGGATGGATCCAATCTTCCTTGGTTAGCGTTAATTAGAGCAGTCGTTAGTCTATTAGTCTCATATGCAATCCTTCAGTATATGTAGCGAGACTGTGTGAGATGATGGTGAGGAACACCAGGTGTTGTTCCTTCCTTATCTGCGCCTGCAAGCTGGCGATATAATTTTCGACCGTCTCTTGAAAAGAGTGGATGTTTACGGAGAGTAGGTTCACGTATTTCTGGAGGCTGCTAACGTCGTATATGGTGGCGTTTAACACGGTTATATAAGAATTTAGACTGTCAGCTAACCCTTCTTCGTTGGTTTCTATTTCTTGCACTCGCTTAATGACTTTGTCCACTCAGGCCTGCTGGGCCGTGCCGAAGGCAAAATTCATGAGCCCGCCTATGGCATTTATCAATCCTCTGCGGTGTCGCGACCGGCTTCCCAAAGGTCGTTCCTGATTCAAAGTGGTGATGAAAGTCGAAAGTTCATTTTTGGTCGATGTTATCTGCTCGCGGACGCCATATAGCGTGTTAATTAAAATCCTAATTTCCTTTATAACGTTTTCTGTAGGGCCTTTTGATTTATTCAGGCGTTTCTCTTCTGCCTCGCACTGAATTATAAGTTTTGTCATTTTGCCGTCTAAAACGCTTAAATGTTGATAATAGGGTCCCAGATGGAGTCTGACACTAAAGGTATAAATGGAGCCATGGGATATTAAGGGGCCCAGGGGTTCAAATAGGACTCCACTGTTTTCAAAGGTTTGCGCCCCTGTCCGAATCGCAACTAGTAACAGAAGAAGGGCAACCATCTCCTTCAGCAGGGCATTCTTATTGCTTCCCATTAATTTTTTAAACTGAGTAAAATGAATTTATCAATTCTACGCTTAACAGGAATTAAATTAGTAAATTATTTTTATTATTAAAGTATTAAATTAAATTGTTAAGATTTCTCACTATCCCTCCCGTGGCTCACTGTTCAAACGAACTAAATTATCAATTCTCCATTACTTAGCTAAAGCCTCAAAGAAAAACAAATATGAATAACTAACAAGAAAAGTGAATTTATTTGTGACGTCAGTTCATTAATCTATGACCTCACACTTCCTATCTTATATCCTGTCTCGCGTGACAACTCCTTATCACAGTTTTTTCTCGTTAGACAGAGTCCTACAATTTTTTTAGCATGAAACTTATTTGGGAAATTTACAGATTATCACCTACTCTCTTTCGTAAAAGCCTACATCTTAGAGAAGCCTACACTATGAAAGAGCCTATTTTACAAGCCTACATTTTAAAAGCCTATCCTCTGTATTTCGTGAACGGATATAGATGAAGTTTGGTTTGATCTTCTCTTGTATGTTAATTAACGTTATCTTCGTTTTTAATTTGATGAGTGTTTTCATTCTGCTCTCTGTTTGGTATTATGTATTTAAACTCCTATTTTATCCTTTGGTTTATGTAATTATAAAAGCAAGAAAAGCGTCTTTTAGTTAGAAAAACTTTATATCTGCATAATTAATTTTAGTACCAAGCAAAAACGCGATGATGATGAAAGACTTTTATTTAGCCAGTCTTTCATTTTTGTTAAGCTATTTAAAGCAATTTTATCTCTTTTTATGCTGCGCGCAATAATAATCATGTATGTACAGACGTCGTTTATTGACGAAATCAGTCCGGAGGCCTTGTGAAATGCCTCCATAACTTCTTTGAGTTAATGAACCTATTTTGATGCCTTGATGACTCATCTTTTAATCTCTTGACTCTCATTTCGGCATCAAAACCTCGGACCTCATCCTCCTTCCGAATCCTGTTAATTACGCCTTCGGGAGGAGTGCCCAGGATCTCTACATCATCGGAAGTTCTTTCATACTGTGCATTAGTAGTTTCGGTCTTTATGTTGTTTATATGCACTCTTTTGCTTCTTGATGTCGTCGGGTCTTTGACGAGGAATGTATAATCGTTTATTTTTTCCAACACGTCACATGGCCCCTCAAACGGGGTTTGTAGGACACGAGGCGTGCGCGGGGTCGGAGTCTTCTTGATGTAAATCCTTTCTCCTTTTTCTATCGTACGTATCTTTCTTCCTTCTGTTCTTTGTATCATTTTTCTTTGTTGATCCTCTAAATGCATTCTTACTGCCGCGTAAGCTTTCTCTCTCATATGTGCGTGTCGCCACTTATACTCTTCCAAATCAACGGGAGCGGCGTCTACTTCGTCGTTTTCCGTATGGAGGGCCGGATTTCTACCGTACATCAGGAAGAATGGTCTTTCGTTTGTTGAGTTGTGTATGGTATTGTTATGAATGCTTTTCCTATCAATGTTCTAAGATCGTTTTTCAAGGAATAATTGTACCTTTCGACTTGACCTTGACTTTCCGGATGTGCGGGGGTCCCGAAGCTGTGATGGATATGGTATTTCTTAGTGAGGTGAGCTATTACCTCATTAGCAAACTCCGTCCCATTATCAGTTTTAAAATTTTTCATTTTCCCATAGGTCAGTATATAATGCCCGAAGATGCATTTGGCAACTGAGGTTGCCGTTTTGTCCTTTAGAGGGTACATTTCTACAAATTTAGTGAAACCGTCGATTAATACCAACACATAGGCCGAATGTTCCTGGGAGCGTGGAAACCGGCCTACTAAATCTGCATAGACCCAATCCAGGGGCTCTTTACCTGTGGGAGTCTCTCCCAAAGGGGCTTTGCGAGGATTAATGTTCTTATACTTATTACAGATTTCACACGCCTTTATGTATTGACGTATGAATCCGGTCATGTTTGGCCAGTCATATACGCGGGACATTTCCTGATAGGTCTTAGATTCAGCTAAGTGTCCCTTATCAATTGAGTTATGAAATTGTCTGAAAGCTCTTTTTTGTAATTTCGGGTCAGGTAGGTAGATTCTATGAGATTCCTTTCCTCCGAGCGATCGGACTGTGTAAAGTATTCCGTTCTTCATTCTGAATCTCTCTCTTTCTCCTTTTTTCATAATATCTCGACACCACAGGTCTAAGTTTTGAGCCTTTCGTATTTCTTCGAATGATATTTCGGGAATTTCTTCGTCCCGCAACAATTTTTCGATTAGCATTCTTGTTCGGGGCGTTTCTCCTCTATCCAGGGCCGATTGCTAGCTTCGCGTGATCACATTTATAAGGTGATATTCATCCTCCAACTCTGATATTTCGTCACTTGTACTTGGTACACACCGACTCATTAGGTCAGCGGCAAAATTCTTTCCTCCCTTTACATATTCCATTTTTAGATCGAACTCCAATAATGTGACAAACCATTTGGTTAGTCTTTTTGATGACTGATTTATTACTAGACTAATCAGAGGTCGGTGGTCGGTTCTCCGAATTATTTTAGACCCTAATATTAGAGCACGGAAATGGTTAAGGGCGAGTTTAATACTCAAACCTTCTTTTTCTATAACCGAATATCTCTTTTTTTGTTTCATTAAAACCTTTACTGTAATATTCCAACGGGACTAACTCACCCTCATTGTTCTTTTGCATCAACACCGCTCCACTTGCTCTCTCGGATGCGTCCGTATATAGGTAAAAAGGTTCTTCGGGGTTAGGATTTTGCAGTAAGGTTTCGACTCTAATGATTTCTTTAATCTTTTGCAAGGTTTCGTCACGCTCCTTAGTCCATTCAAATTTTTATTTTTTCCTAGTCACGGCGTGTATTGGGCCTAATAACTCTGCCGCATTGGGAATAATTCTTCGGTAGTAATTTACCAATCCCAACAGCGATTGTACTTCTTTTACCGTGTGTGGTGGTCGTAGTCTCTTTATGGTCTCCACCTTGTCTAGACTCGGAGACATACCACTTCTTGTAATGTCGTGTCCTAAGAATGCTACCTTTTCCTGGAAGAACTGTGATTTACTCAATTTAAATTTTAAATTGCTTTCTCTCAATCTTCGTAAAACGGTTCTTAGGTTGGCTTCATGCTCTTCCTTCGTTCGACCGATGATCAGTATATCATCGATAAATACGTATACTTGCTTTCCGATTAAATCGTGAAACAAGTCACTCTTGGTGGAACTAAAGACGTTTGGAGCCATTTTAAGACCAAAAGGCAATACTTTGTAAACAAAACTCGCATTATTTGAGGAAAACGCTGTTAGATCCTGCGACTTCTCGTCCAAGGCTATTTGATGATACCCTTGGGCCAAGTCGATGGTCGTGAATCATGTGTTTCCTCCTAAGCTCCGAAAAATAGAATCTATGTCTGGTAGTTTGAAACGTGATGTTTTCAGTACTTTATTTAAATTTCTATAGTCCACCACTAGTCGATTTTTGTTCTTCTGCTTCACCAGTAATAATGGACTGTTGAAGTCACTGTTCCTTCGTTCCACTAAACCACGTTGTTCCAGTTCTGTCACTTGTCGGGATACTTCTTCTTGATATTTAAAAGGTAGTCGGTATTGTGGGGTATAAACCGGGCCGTGTTTGGGTTCGAGCTCCAAGGAGAGTTCGTAGTTCTTTAGAAGTCCCAGCTCGTTCCCGTCCACAAATACTACATCTAAATAATGGTCCAGTATACTCATGAGTCTATCTTTGTCCTTGGATTCTAAATTCGTCTGGTGAACGAAATCCACGATTATTTCTCGGTTTTCGTCGAGGGTTCTTTTTGTTTGGGTGAAATCACCCATCATTTCTCGTTCGTATATCTCCTCCACAATTTCGTCCACGAACAAGTCTTTTTCCCGACTCAATTCTCGGTTTATCTCATCTTCTCCAATTGGGTTATCGGCGTTCTCATCCTCCTTGTTTGGATCATCGGTGCCTACTGAACTATAGAGGCACTGACCTTGTTCATTTCCTTTTTGACCACTATCACATTGGCAATATCTCAAAATTCCTCGACTACTTTTAGCGTTTCGCTTCTTACCTTAATTTTGTCATTCGAGGAGGTGTTTTGCACTAATATATGAATACTTCGGTCTTCGCTAACGCAAGCCAATTGGGGTTCGATGTGTAAATTCGTTGGGGACACGTCAGCTTCTATCATCAACGTAGTTCGTTCCCTTAAGGGAATTCCGGATCTCAGTTCCAAGAAGGCTCCAGCCGAAGGTGCTATGGAGGCTGACCCGTTCTTCAATGTAAAAGGTATATTTACCAAATTAATTCCGAGGGACGGTAGGTCCTCCGTTTCTATTTCGACCCTTGATACTACTGGAATTTCGACTCCGTTTACATGAATGTCGAAGCCTCTTCTTTCTCCTTCGATTTTTACAGGATAGGTTCTAATGAAATCTGCTCTAATGATCAGGCCTAATCCTGGGGGTAAGTTTTCAATCACTAAAGCACTAATTTCGTACGTCGCACCATCAATGTTCATTGCCATGTTTATTTCTCCTTGTATCTCCAAATTTTTTTCGTTGATCGCTTTACAATTTTTCTTAGTTTCCTTCACGAGGGATCTCAATCCAAGAGAGTCTATGAGCCCTCGTCTAATCAAACAGATATCGGCCCCAGTGTCAATGAAGGCCAGAAATCCTTTTTCTCGTATCGCGACCTCGATGACTGGATAGGAAAATAGCCGCGTATACTTCGTCTCTCGAGGAGAAAGTTGTTCCTCAATCAGATAATCTGCATTTACTTCAAAGAGGGGATTTCCCGGTCTATCTTTCTCCTCCTCGCTTACTTCTTCAACGAGGTTCATTTCATCATTTTTTCGTGCTTGTGTGTCGTGATTCACGCATACAACTTTACTTCCGATTGGCACATTCTTTGAGACTTTATTTTGTTTTCCGTTCCCACGAACAGTTGATACATCATGCACGCTTTCTGAGACCTTATTTTGATTTCCGCTCCCACGAAAATTTAATGTGTCATTTGTTTCATCGTTTGTTTCCAATATATTCATGTCATACACT
Organism: Bathynomus jamesi; assembly: GCA_023014485.1. Classification (NCBI taxonomy): domain Eukaryota; kingdom Metazoa; phylum Arthropoda; class Malacostraca; order Isopoda; family Cirolanidae; genus Bathynomus; species Bathynomus jamesi. Next base: position 959,968 of record JAJOZX010000529.1, read on the forward strand.
CCATTCTCACGATAGCTTTCCGCTAGTACAATATTCATACTTTTATTGGCACTTCCGTTCACACCCACTGACAATGAATCCTTTCCGGATTTATTTTCACACGTGCTCAACTTATAAACGTCATTTACGCAATTTCTCTCCTAAAATTTATTTTCACCCGCGTTTAAATTATAAACATCATTCACACAGTTTCGTTCTCTTTGGTCTATATTTTTAGTTATATCTTTTTCGCAAGTTTCATTCATTTTCTCGTTACTTAATATTAAATCACTCTCGTCAATTATTTCTTCTTTCGAAACAGCTGTACGGGCTTTCTCAGTAATTTGCTTATCTGCTTCGGACTTCGAGCTGAAGGTCGAATTGCATCCGTTTGCTGTACGTTCATTTTCGTTTATACTTAAGTTACACAAATTTACTTCTCTCGCGTGCCGTTTTTCTCTTTTCTCTTTTCTCTCTTCTATCTCATTCACTTTAAATTCCCATTTTTCTTCTTCTTTTACAGGAATACTTTACTTCTCGGGTCTTCTAGTCACTGCTGATTCGTCGATCATTCAGTTTCCTTAAAGGAAACATTTCGAGGGTTTTTTTCACTCCAGTTTTCTCTTCGACGTTCATATGGTGAGGGTGACCTCTCGTTTCGGCTCTCCCTGTAATTAAAATAATCAATTCTCCCTTCTCGTCGGGGCTCATACGGTGATTGTGAACGTTCGTTTCGGCTCTCCCTGTAACGAGAATAATCACTTCTTCTTTCTTCTCGTCGGGGCTCATACGGTGACGGTAGCCTTTCGTTTCGGTTCTCCCGGTAACGAGAATAGCCGTCTCTTCTCTGGTCTCTGGTCTCTTCTGGGCTCGTATGGTGACGGAGACCGCCCATTTTGGTTCTCCCTGTAGTGAGAAAATTTTCTCCTCTCCATCCCCGATTTTCATAATAATCATTTCGCCGTTGGTCATAATAGCGACCATTTGAGTTTCTTTGCGTCTCTCTCCATTCTCGGTGTTCGTTTTGTCGGTACGGCGACGAGTACCGTCGTCGGTCCTCGTAGCCTGTTTCCCTTTCTCCGCTGCCGTTTTAGTCGTGAGGGTGACGCGTACCGTCACTCTCCTCTTATGTGCTCTCGCGCCTTATCTCTATCTATCTCTAATGTTTTCACTCGTTCAACCATGGGACAGAACTTTGCCTTGTGTCCTGTTCCTTCACATATGTAACACCGCGGATTATACGCTTACTCTCGCTCCTGCACTGCATTTACACTTTTTACATCATTTCGCATAGAGGGACAAGGATGGGTTGATAGGTCATATGGGGGTGTACTGTTATAGTGTATTTGTCTTGGAGGAGTGTGTAAAGGGACGTTTGGTGTGTAAGGGTTTTGTCCCACGTAAGGGGTATAGGTAGGTTGATTTAATAAATAATTCTGGTTTTCATTATGATAATAAGAGGGATTTGGGGACGTCATAGGTTCCAGATTCGAATTTGAATAATTCATAGGATTAAAGCTAGTGATTGGCTCAGAAACAATTCGATCACCGCACCTAATGCGTTTAATTTTTTTGTGTATTTCCTCGGTTTGATCTCCGTATTTATTCTAGAGTTTACGAGGTATTGAATTTAGAATCACTTTATTTAAGATAAACGGAACATCTATATTTTGTACCATATCCCTAGCGTCCCTCTTTAGCCCTTCTACTTCCCGTTGTATTCTATACGCAAAGGACGTGAATGACTCGTCCGGCCGTCGGCATTCTCTTTCTATATTCATTAGCCTATTGGTAATTTCGTCTCTCCTATTTTGACAATAAAGATTAGAACAAATATCTAAAAACTCCTTCCACGTTTTAACTTTTTCCTCGAATCCGACCAGCACCAATCGACTAGATGGGACGGAACACCTAATTGCGAGCGCTATCCGCATCTTATCGGAATTTCGTCCTCGTTCGGGGATTAACCGCGCGATTTCGAAGACGAAATCTTGAAAGGACACATAACTTCGAACTACACCTTGCGCTACTGCGATTAAATATTCCGCATACGTCCCACAAAATATGGAACAGATTTCGGCCGCGTGACGCAGCTTCTTCTCTTCATCAGGGGAAAAATCGTCTTCCTCCGGGGACGGGGGATATTGAAATGACCTAGTGGCCGGTATTCTATGGGGAATAGCGGAAGTAGCTAGCATTCTATGGGGGATAGTAGGAGGTGAATCTGGGGGTGACGGGCTGCGCCTACCAGCCGTTTCTCGGCTTCCTAAGCTAGCCTGCCTGATGTCCTGACTAAGAGACATTTCACCACTGTCTAACGAGAAAGGCCAGAACTCAAGAAAGTCGTCACGCAAGTTAGCTAACAAAGGGCCATTTCTCGTTTTAAGTTCGCATTTAATTCTCTCAGGAGGTGTCCAGGAGGGAACTTAAGGTATTCTATTAATATCAAAATTTGGTGGGAAAAATTGTAATCCTGAAAGGGATAGTTAAGGCGTGCTACCTGCTACAGGAAAATTGTCTTCCTGTCTCCTAAAACCGGTTGCAATACAAACAGGTTTGCTTACCTTTGATTTTTTGTCTTCTGTCGTGAGATTAATTTCTCGTCCTCGCCCGTTGCTTCAAGTCTTGTTGCCGCTTCCAATCGGGCCTGAATAGCCAATCTCGACATTGTGATTCTAGGTGGAAGTTCCGTTTTTCGCTTCTCCGTGTAGATAGTCCTCATACACGCTTCAGTCGGCTTCAGGTGCTTCGACGAGTGTCTAGGAAAGAGGGTAGGAATTACTTACCTACACCCCCACACACCTAACACCAGTCTATTATACCTGGAGGGTTATCCGGTGAGTTTTAACCCCCAAGTACAACAGAGATACTCTTCCTAAAGAGTGCTCTGACCTTCAGGTCACTTGCCGGATCCGGGAGCTTCCTTAGCCCCTTTCACACTCGTCGAATTTTTGGTTTAATTATGATGGGATAACTGAGAGTCAGTTTTAATTTTAGGTAATTTAATTAAGTTCAAATAAGCGGATTACAGGCGAGAGTTTATAATAAATGGTTAACTTTTGAGTTCACAAGGACATATTTTAATTAAGTTCACCGGGTTTTAATTATGTAAGTTATTCTTATTTTTAAGTGTGACAATTAAGGTCACGTAGACATAAACGAATTAAGTCTGCTAGCGTTTCCTTCAGTCAGATCTACAATATCGAATTTCCAATACGAAGTTCGTTCCCTAATTTAGGTAGGTGAATTTTACCTTTCACCCAGAGTTAAGTTACGTTAAATCAAATCAGACGGACCCCTTCTTGAAAGCAACCCCTGTGCTCCGTTCTAGGTCCGCTGTAAAGCAAGTTAGTGACAAACGGGCAACTCGCACCACGTCACCCGCGATAAAATGAATAACGATTTTTATTCTCGAAGCAACTACCCTTGTGCCCTTTGCAAAAAGAAAAACTAATGCATACGACGCAAACTCGCACCTTCGTTACCCGCGGAGACCCAGGTGAGTTGAGCTCTACCCAAAGTCGGGCTGAGAGCTACTCAAAATCTAGAATCTGAATCTAAATCTGAAACTTGAGTCTCTCCTGAACCTAAACCTGGATCTGTCCTTTAATGGCTGAACTCCTCCTTATTTAAGAAGGAATCCACTCTCACATACGTCAGAGCGGTGCGTCACCGTGAGACCGAGAAAATTTTGATTTTCCACAGTCAAGGGTTTCGTAACGGATGTGAGATTTTAGCTTGGAAGGTTCATTGGGCAATTAATTACATAAGCAATTAACAAGCGCCAGATGTCGCGAAAGTGCATCTGAGCGTCTTTAATTGGGAAGACTAATTGTCTTAACATTATAATGATGTTTTTCGTTAATTATTGGGACAAAGGCGAGCTGCTCTGGTATAATTGGTGTTTTTCCAAGTTTGAGCAATCACTTAAGGGCTTAGAAAAGATTTCGTAGCTTCTTGTGTCAATCATTAAAATATAAGCGAACACCTGCACTTGTAGAAGATTCAAGAAAAGGAGTGTACTGATTATTTCGATTTTAATTAATATTTCGTATGACGGTCGTCCCGTATAACATATATATATATATATATATATATATATATATATATATATATATACAGATGGTTCTCCTTTAACGTAGGGGTTAGGTTCCCAAAAGCCGCGACTTCAACTGAACCGACTTTAATTGAAACGAGAAACCTCATAGGCCTAGTGTTATAAGTAAGGGTTACGTTTTTCAGGTGCTGTCTGGTACTGGGAGGGATGATTTCTGATCAATTTCCTCACCTAAACATTACTCTATCTTTCAGAAATGGAATGAAATTAAACAAAAGCAAGATTTAATTGTAAACTTTAATTGCAAAATGTCAAATAACATATATATGAGATGACTTAAGAGCTTGCTTCTTGAGGCTTTGCTGGGTGGTGACACTGGTGAGGCGAGAAGGCTCATGCCGCTCATCTTGTTCAAATTCAAGCTCCTTAATATAGCCCTCCTGTTTTATATATTATTTCATATTATTTTCCTATTATTTTTACATATTTTATACTGTAATTTTAAATTTAAAAAATGCGTCTTTGTTAATATAGTTAATAGAGAGCGAAGGTAATAGTTGAGTTAGCCCTCATATATTGTTACAGCGTTTTCTATAAGTACTGTATGTTTCCGATTAATTTTCTGTATCTTATGCAGGAGGACTTAAGGAAACAGAACTCTTTCAGTTTCGTTGCAGTAAAATCTTTAATTTTTTAATTTATTTATTTATTTTTTAGGGGTCTATACGTAAAAACGAAATTACCTTAATCGAGGCGACGTTAATCACCTGTGTTTATATATATATATATATATAAAGAGAAGAATGATGAACGAGAGATACCTCACCCGTCTCACTAAATGCATACCCATTAATCTAAGTGAGAAAGCTCCGCCCACAAAATGCATTTAGAGAGAGGAGGTGCGGGGCAGAAACAATAGGCACACACACACACACACACACACACACACACACACACACATACACATACTTCTTTAACCTTTTTGCTGTTCCGTGCGTTGGTCTCTCTTCACACGAAGATCAAGCTGGTGGCCCCGCCTCTAGGTCTGGCTTGGTGGAGGAGCGAGTTGCTTTCTTGCGCTCTCCACCGTACATAACCAGATACACCCGGCTCAACTGGTACCGTCCAGAGCCAGGCATCTAGTCTTCTCTTGAAGATTTCAACTTTGAACCCTGTAACGTTTCTGGGGTCCTTTGGAAGCTGGTTAAAAAGTCTTGGCTCCCTGATAACCAAGCTATTTTCCTTTAGTGTTGAGGAGGTCCCTTGTCGGGCCTTTACTTTGGGAACACTAGACATTCTGCCTTTCCTATTTTCCAGTGTTGTTTGAATGGTAATTGCGTTTAGTTTTAGGTTTGGTACCAGTTTTTCGATTATTTTCATACGTAGATTATGGTGAACAGGGGCGGATTTAGGTTTCCTGGCGCCAAGGGCCATACTGATTTAGCTGCCCTTCGGACACTTACGAAGTTACCATTTAGCAATAAATAGTTATTTGATATAAGGGTTTTCAGTAAAATGCAGTCAAATGGTTTAGGCATTTACTCTCGCAAAATATATCTTAACATATAAGATATTTTTATATCAATCATAATATATTATATTATATATTATGATAATATATATATATATATATATATATATATATATATATATATATATAAGATAAATATATATAAGTATATATATAATACTTATAATATAATAACAATCCCTTAAATGTGTGAACAGAAATACATGGTCGGTTATCTTTACGATCTTTATATTTAGTTACGAAATCGACCGTTGTAGAATACTCAAAGCAGTTTCCGCCGAGATTGCTGAGCAGCGAAGGAGCCAATAAGATATGTGTAACTAAGAGCTCTCGTGAGTTCCGATTCAATACTAGGAATAGCTAAAGAGCTGAGACGATTTTCTGACATCACTGACCGTAGGTAGTTCTTTAGTCGTCGCAGTACAGAAAAAGATCTTTCGGCAGAACAGTTGGAAGCCAGAGTACATAGGAAGATCCTGAGCGCAATATCAACATATGGGTAAACTTCTTTTAATCCTTTTGCTTGGATCATCTCACTCATCTCAAGAATGCTCGTAGGAGTTTTCTCCAGATTCAGAAGAAACCCCACGGAAATGAAGACACTTATTAACAAATGCTTCCGCCAAGTCATCCTCGTAAAATTCCCAAAGCTTAATAGCATTGGCAGTTATATCTGTCGGATTCAAGGTGATGACCTTTGTAAAAAATGCAAACCGTGCATTGAGGTTTTCATACCCATCTCTGCGACGGTTTAATTCTGACAATAATCTGTTAAGTACCACAAGATAAGTATTAATGAAGAAGTTCCTCCGTTCATTTAATTCTACCTCGCCTTCGCGAGTTTCGTCGACTCGAAGTTTTCGTTTCTTTTTTCTTTTCATTGTAACTTCATATTCGCGGATAGATGATTTCTTAATTACTGCTTCTTCATAAAAGTCGAAGTTGTCTCTTGCATCTTTTACATAGAATGTCAGTGATGCATACAGTTCTGCTACGACACCAACATCAATGTTAACTGCTTGGAGCTGTTTACTGGTAGCATTGAACCTTTGCAGAATGCCACCCCACATTAAAGAAAGAATTGTAGTTTCAAAGGGTTGCAGTTGATTGAGGTAGCCTGATGCTTCACTGCGTGTGCTAGGCTTTTCTGATTTATCTTCTTCAATGGACGTAAGTGCCTCTATAATCTCTTCCCATTCTTTATTGAGACTCCTACACGCTTCTTCATTGGCTGACCATCGAGTGTCTGATAAGTTCTTTAGCGTTATATTTTCAGATTTGGTAAAATGATTTTGTAGTATTTCTCAACGGTGAGGAGAGGCAGTGAAGAACACGTAAAAATTTTGAAGAAGTGCGAAAAAATCAATGGCTTCCTTACAGCAACTTGCTGCACACTGTCCAATCAAATTTAATGAGTGTGCAGAGCAGGGTACGTAAACTGCTACTGGGGACGCTTCTTTTATTCTGGCTTGCAAGCCAGAGTAAGTCCCTGACATTTGGGAGCGTTATCATACGATTTTGACTAACTTTGAAATCGACTTCGTTCAAACGTAATGAGATTTTTTTTAAGTGGTACTAACTTTTCTCCGTATTTTTAGCTAAAGAAATACCAGACATTTTGGATTTTTTTCCCTACCTAAAAAGTGCTTTCTTGTTACTTTTCTTGTTACGGCTTTTCCTCCAGAATTTTACTGCCCTCAAAATTTTGCCACCCCCTAAAATTTGCCGCCTTGGGCCATGCCCCATTTCACCCATATGTAAATACGCGTCTGATGGTGAACCTCTCTCTTCTTCTTTCCAAGGAGTAGAGATTTAGTTTACGTAGTCTTTCCCAGTACTTGAGTTCCTTGCAGCCATCAATCTTGGCTGTGAAATGTCTCTGCGTTTCTTCTAGTTTATTAGTTTCTTCCTTTTTATATGGGGACGTCAAAATTGAGCAGTATTCAAGTTTTGGTATGATCAGTGTTTTTAGCAGGGGAATCATTACTGTCCTGTCTCTTCTTTTGAAGTTCTTAGTACCTGTCCCGCGACTCTTGTGTTTCGAATTTCGCATCATCTGTCATTATTACCCCCAGATCGATCGCTTTCGTGCTTCTCTGAATTTCCTGTCTCTCTGGAGCGTAATATGGTCTAAGTTCCTCTTTTATTCCATATCTCAAGAGCTGAAATTTCTCGGTGTTAAATGTCATGGTGTTGTCTTCTGACCATTTGTATATTTTGTTCGTGTCCCTCTGCAAGGCCTCCACTTCATTTACATCGCTGATTTTTCTGCTGATCTTTGTATCGTCTGCAAAGGATGTTACTATACTGTTGCTGTTTACTCCGCTGTCTATGTCTGTTAGCATGATAATGAACAAGTGTGGGGCCAATACTGTCCCTTGTGGTACTGAGCTGCGTACTTCCGATTCTGATGATGATATACCTTGAATTTTTACGACCTGTAGACTTTCCCTGAGGAAGTTGTAGATCCATTTTCCCACTTTGCCTGTTATTCCCATATATTTAATTTTATGTGCTATTATACCGTGATCACATTTGTCGAAAGCTTTAGCAAAATCTGTGTATATGACATCGTAGTTGTCATTGCCTTCCAGTGCATCTAGGATATTGTTGTAGTGTTCTATTAGTTGTGATAGGCATGATCTACCTGATCGGAATCCGTGCTGGTTTTCGTTGAATCTTTCCAGTGTCTCCAAGAAATCATAAATTTTCTCTCTGACTATTCTTTCAAATACTTTGGTGAGGTGGGACGTCAATGATACTGGTCTATAGTTCTTTGCTTGAGATCTATCCCCTCCTTTACATATAAAACAATGTTTGCTCTTTTCAAGATGCTCGGTATTTCCCCAGTGTCTAGGGATCTTCTCCATATCCAGTATAAAGGTGTAGGTATTTCATTTTTACAGTTTTTAATCAATAATGCATTCCAATTGTCCGGACCTGCAGCTGAGTCTGGTTTCATTTGTCCTATAGCTCTCGCTACATCTTCTGGAGTAAAATCAAAGCCTGTTATACACTCTCTTTGCAATTTCTCTTCAAAAAATGCATCTGTGTCAGGTATCGCTTTGTCACTTTTTGGGGTACTGAAAACTGATTCATACTTGGCTCTCAATGTTTCAGATATTTCTTTTGGATCGTCGGTTAGTTCATTATTTCTCTTTCTTAAGGGCCCAATAGCGGCGCGCGTTTTTGTTTTCCTTTTCGCATAGCTATAGATGTGTTTTGGATTTTCCTTTATAGCTTCTACCGCCTTTTCCTCTTCCTCTCTGTATGGTCCTTAATCAGGGCTTGTATTTCTCTATCGATACCCTCCAGTTTTTCTTGTACTACTTTCCCGGCATTATTTCCGCAGTTGGCTAATTTCGTCTCTACCCTCGGTATTCTTCTCTTTTGCTTCTCTAGCCTCCCAATTTACAGTTTGGGAGTTTAAGTTAAAGGCCCGAAATTTGCTTCTTTCCTCAATATGTGTATTGTTTTTTAATGTTGTCGTCATATTTGTTGATATTTGTGGTCTGAGATCATTTAAACTTTGTTCTTTGTTCTTTGGGTCCGTCGTGAGATGTTGATAGTAGCAATTTTTCCCATATTTGCGGGTTCCATATTTTGCGTAAGTCCTGCAGATGTCCGGGTGGTAGAATTTGCATCTGTCTCCAAATTCACAATGACCATTATTATAGAAGAAATTGCATACAGGAGGATGTTCATATATACATTGTCCTCTTTTAAATCTGCAATTATCTTTTATATAATATCTGCATATAATTCCTCCCCCATATTTACTCGTGGCCTTTGTTTTTTGCTCCTTATTGGGGGACAGTTTCACTCCGTTTTCTTGATTGCCCTCTTGTCTTTTCCTATTTGTGCTATTTGTGTTAATGTTCTTCGTTGCCCTCATACTATCTGTTGTCTTTGTACTCTCTTTCGACTGCATCGTTTCGGCCTCGTTGTGTGACGGTATTTGATTTTTTTCTACTTCGCTTTTCTTCGTTTCTTCTGTTTTCCTCTGTTCTTTATTCCCACTTTCTTCTTTCATTTTCTTCTCGTAGTCTCTTTCTGCTTTAAATACTGTAAGAGTTTATTTCGGTCATGCAGTTTTCGCAGAAAATTTTTATCCCATTAAGTTGCTTCGCGTTCGTTGTGAGGGAGATTTTTTCATCTTCCCATTCTAGGCATCTAAATCAAAAAACAGCTGACAAAAATCGAAGCTCATCGCCTTTGTCTCATCTGTTGCATCATTACAGATACCACAGAGTTGGAGCCACCTCTTAACCCCCTCAACAACCTCATCGTCATTCTGAAACTTTCTTCCACAAATAGCATCCTTCATTGGCCCAAACAAATGGAAGTCTGAAGATTCCAGATCCTGGCTGTATGGAGGGTGGGGTAACACAGTGAAGCGCATTTTTGTGATGGCCTCTCTTGTTTGCAAACTGTTGTGTGGTGTTGCATTATCGTGCAAAAGAAGGACATCTTCCAGTTTTCTCTCCGGTCGAGCTCGATTTATATGTCTCTGGGGTCTCTGTAGGGCAGCAATATATGCCTCTCAGTTGATTGTTTGTCCTTTCTTCATAATGTCCACCAGAATCACCCCTTTCATGTCCCAGAAGATGGTGGCCATAACGTTTCCTGCAGACGGAGCCATTTTGAACTTTTTCTTGCGTGGGAAGTCTACGTGATGCCACTCCATGGATTGACGTTTTGTTTCAGGTTCAAAGTGGTGTACCCAAGTCTCATCCCCAGTCACAATTCGTGAAAGGAAGTCATCCCCTTCTGTCTCGTATCAAACCAACGACCCAGAAGCAATTTCTTTTCTTTTGGCTTTGTGATCTTCAGTTATTTCGCGAGGAACAAACCGTGAACACACTTCTGAGTATCCCAGTTGCTGAATTATCGTATTCACACTTCCCTCACTAATTCCTAGCTCCAGTGATAGCTCCTTGTATGTGACGCGCCGATTTTATCGAATGATGCCGGGCGACCGCTGCGTGGCTCATCATCGAGGCTGGCTCTCCCTCTTTCCGATGATCTCACACGTTCAAAACAGCGTCCAACTGTGCTTCGATCAACAACAGCATCTCCGTAAACTTTTTGTAGACATTTGTGGATATTTCCAACTGTTTCCTTCTCTGCGGTTAAGAACTCGATAACAGCTCTCTGTTTACGACGCACATCACTGTCAGACTCCATTTTCGAAACTGCGTTAACCATCGGTTTTATACAAGGGCGTTTAAAAGCGGTTTTTTACAAGGGGAGGTTCAAACTGGAAAAATCCGGTTATGTGAAGCCCAGAAAGTTCAAACTTTCTGCCCAAAAGACATTTCAGCCCCATGGCCCATTATTTAGCTAAGAAAAAAGGGTGGGGCAAAATATATTGAGTGCCCCTAGTATATATATATATTTTTAGATCAATGGAAACTTAGTTTCTCTCTCTCTCTCTCTCTCTCTTCTCTCTCTCTCTCTCTATATATATATATATATATATATATATATATATATTAGTGTGTCACTTATTTGTATGGTAAGAGTTGAACTATCAGGAAGTTTCCGTCTGACACTCTAGAAATGTGACATTGCATGTAAGAACGCTGATTATGAAGTTTCATGAGAAAATATTCATATTTAGAGGTCGCTCAAAGCCATTAAAATTGATGACGTGTCGTTACTTGTCCTAAATTGAAATACGCTTCTTTTCTATGCCTCACCCCAGTATCATTTCCAGTCGCCTTAATGGTAGGATGTTTTTGCATTAGTGTGTGTTATTCTAGTCTTTTAGTCCTCCCTGATATAAAAAATCGCATGGTCATATCTATGACTAGTGTTCATGGACAAGAGAACCCTCCAAAGCGTGTGGTTGTTGACCTGGATACTGTGAGAGAAAAAAGCTTGGAAAATTTTGTAACAAAAAACACAAAATCATTGTTCACGAAGCTCAACCTCCCAGATGAATTCTTGGAGAAAACTGCTGAACAATGGGAAGAGGATACCCATTACCAGACTGCGAAAGAGACTGTAAAAACTCTAACTGTAATAAATGACTTCGCTGAACGTGGAGTTGCTCTCATCCAGGATTTTTCTGGATACCTAACCAAAGATGAAGAACAACTCCATTGGACATGGGGACAAAAGCATACCTTGAGTGGAAATAATGATTAATCATAATAATTACGCTACTGTCTGATGTTAATGTACTTCATCTTAAGATTATGATAATGTCTTGTGCACTTCCTGCTAATGCAGGAACATAATAAATTGTTTAAATACATATGGAAAGTTTTTATATTCACATTTTCTGAGAATTTCGTACCCACTACTTCGAAGCCGTTGAGCGACCTCTAAATATTAAAATATCTCGATAATACTTTGTACACCGTGTTTTTACATCATATGGCATACTTTGATGGGGTCAGAGCACGGAAACTTAAAAGTTGAAAAATAAATAACACCCTAATATATACTGTATATATATATATATATATATATATATATATATATATATATATATAGAGAGAGAGAGAGAGAGAGAGAGAGAGAGAGAGAGAGAGAGAGAGAGAAACTAAGTTTCCATTGATCTAAAAATGAACCTTTAAAAGAAGGGACAAGAGAGTAATGATTTCCCTGCTGAAAACACTGGTCATACCAGAACTTGAATACTGCTCAGTTATGACGTCTCCATACAAGAAGGAAGAAATTAATAAACTAGAAGATATTCAGAGACTGTAAGGAACTCAACTACTGGGAAAGACTACGTAAACTAAATCTGTATTCCCTGGAAAGAAGAAGGAGAGGCACACCATAATATATACATGGAAAATGATAAAAAAACTGGTAACAAACCTCAAACTAAACCCAGTTACCATCCAAACAACACTGGAAAATGGGAAAGCAGAATGTGTAGTGTTCCCAAACTAAAGGCCCGACAAAGGATCTACTCAACAAAGAAAAAAAACAGCTTGGTTTCGGGGGGCCAAGACTTTTTAACGAGCTTCCAAAGGACCTCAGAAACATGACAGGGGTCAAAGTTAAAGTCTTCAAAAGAAGACTAGAAGCCTGGCTCAGGATGGTACCAGATGAGTCGGGTGTACCTGGCTATCTGCGGTGGAGAGTGCAAGAGAGCAACTCTCTCCTCCACCAAGCCAGGTCTAGAGGCGGGACACCAGTTTGACCTTCGTGTGAAGAGGGACCAATGAATGAAACTACTACCATGTGGACCGGGTGTATCGGGAGAAGAATGGTTTATGAGTGAGAAAGGTTAGGTTAAGTTAGGTTACTTTTATTTTATATTTATTTATTTATTTTTCAGTTTAGGTTAAATACTTATGTTACTTCATAAGGGTTTGAACGACAGTTCAGGATCAACCTGCGGTGAATCCCTCTCCAGCATCCCGCCTCATTTGCGGGGTTTGGTGAGAGAGGGAAATGCTTTCCGATCTCCTCATGCCCTTGTAGCCAGCCACGCATGGCTGGTCAGGGACATTGCACACATCACGAATCTGTCCGTGATGTGTGCTGAGAGCATCGTTGAGGTGATTCTCTCGGGTATAGAGGAGTACATTCCATATTCTATTCCTACTACTAATGCAAAAAAAAAACCTTGGTTTAACTTTATTTGTTCTAATGCTATCCGCAACAGAGTGGAGACTTTCAAGAGGTACCGTCGCTACCCAACTCCTGACTCTTACTCAGCTTATATTTCTGCCCGGAATCGTAAAAAATCTGTTCTTCGAATCGCCAAACATTCCTTTATCCGACAAAAATGTGAAACCCATCCAATTCTAATTCGTCTTGCTCTTTCTTGCATCTAGCTAAGAACCTCTTCAACAACTTTATTTCCTCTTCTTACCCTCCTCTTTTCCATTCCGACGGCTCAACTGCCGTCTCTTCTCCTGACAAAGCTGAATTCTTCGCTCAAACTTTCGCTTACAATTCAATCCTGGACGATTCCAGTGCTGTTACCCCATCTCCTCCCACCTGACCTTATTATGTCTGAAATTAGAATTTCTTCTAAGGATATTTTTTCTGCCCTGTCTGGAAAGGTGTACGGTCCTGATAGTGTTCCTCCTGTTGTTCTTAGGAACTGTGCTTCTATGTTGACACCCTGCCTAGGCAAACTTTTTCGTCTTTGTCTTCATCTGGTAATTTTCCTTCCTGCTGGAAGTTCGCTTTCGCTCAGCCTGTCCCAAAGAAGGGTAACCGGTCTCAACCTTCCAACTATCATCCAACTGCTTTGATTTCTTGTCTTTCTAACGTTATTGAATCTATCCTTAATAGGAAGATTCTTAAACACCTCTCTTCTCCAATCTTCTTTCAGATCGTCAGTATGGATTCCGCAAGGGACGCTCTACTGACGATCTTCTTGCATATCTCTCTGACTCTTGGTCATCCTCCTTTCGGGATTTCGGTGAAACTTTTGCTATTGCGATTAACATATCAAAAGCTTTTGATAGAGTCTGGTACAAATTTTTAATTTCGAAATTGACCTTCGATTCCTATCATTCTATCTGTTACTTCATCTCTAATTTCCTTTCTGGCTGATCTATAGCTGTCGATGATTCCACTCTTCACTTCCACCCTCTTCCTAAAGCGTCCCTCACAGCAGTCACTCCATGATTCGCGTGGGGTGGCTATGGAGCACTTGACCTCTGCTATGGAGCATCTGACCTCTGATCTCCTGCTACATCTGTTTGGGGCGGAGAAAACATTGTGGCTTTCAGTGCCTTAAACACTCAGTTCCTCCATCTGTCTACTTGTCACAATCTTCCACACGACTATCCCGTTACCTTCAACAACACACAACTCAATCCTTCCTCTTCTCTTAACATTGTTGGCGTTTCCTTTTCTCGTGATCTTTCCTGGAAAGATCACATCTAATATACTATTTCAGAAATGAAGCCTTATATATATATATATATATTATATATATATATATATATATATTATATATATATATATATATGAAAAATTATTTCACGAAAGTGACACGTGAAAAATATTTATGATGAATAAAACCACGAAGGGAAAAGAAACGCGAAGGGGTGCTCAAGCGCTTTCGTCTAATGACATCCTCAGGAACACTGAGGATGTCATTAGACGAAAGCGCTTGAGCACCCCTTCGCGTTTCTTTTCCCTTCGTGGTTTTATTCATCATATATATAGATATATATAGGGTGTCCCAAAAAAAACTTATATTCTTTATAGCATCATACGTATATTTTATAATTTAAAAAAAACCTAAACAATATATTGTTATAGCAATTGCCAATGAAAGGTAAATTAGTAATCTAAGTGATCAAAATGTTATAGCGAGTTGTTTGCATATAAAATTTAATTAACTACGCCAAGTGCTCAAAATGTTCTCCGGCGGCATGAATGCACTTTTGAATGCGTCGACTAACTGATTCGCAGACATGGATTAATGTGGATGCTGTGATGGTCCCGCACTTTTCCTTAATTGCATCCTTAAGGTGTTCGAGTGTTGCAGGTCTTGTACCATAAACTGCATCCTTCAGGTAGCCCCACAAGTAAAAATCAAGTGGAGTCAAGTCCGGTGAACGTGGAGGATACTCAACGCTTCCTCTTCGTCCTATCCAACGGTTAGGCAACGTTTCATCGAGGTACCTTCTGACATCACAATGATAATGAGGGGGAGAGGCTCCATCTTGTTGAAAGTAAAAATCGTCGTTTCCAAACAACTTCCGAACTGCAGGTATAATTTCTGTCCGTAGCATGTCGAGATATGCGGCACCGGTAACTGTCCCATTAAAGAAAAATGGTCCAACCAAACCCCTGGATGATAAACCACACCATGCTGTTAATCCTGGTAAATTAACATGTTTATCCACATAAACGTGTGGATTATCAAGTGACCAGTACCTGCAGTTGTGTCGATTTACTGTGGCATTCAGCTTGAAGGTAGCTTCATCAGACCACACGATTTTGTTGTATTGAAAGTGCATTCATGCCGCCGGAGAACATTTTGAGCACTTGGCGTAGTTAATTAAATTTTATATGCAAACAACTCGCTATAACATTTTGATCACTTAGATTACTAATTTACCTTTCATTGGCAATTGCTATAACAATATATTGTTTTTTTTTTTTTAAATTATAGAATATATGATGCTATAAAGAGTATATAGTTTTTTGGGGACACCCTGTATATATATGTAACAGTTTTTTTGCGCACACCTACAGGTCGCTACAATTGGTGTAGAACAATGCGGTTTTCACCATTCGATGTATCTCTTTATTGTGCAGTGCCCATGCTAAAAAAAATTCCAAAACATAATTCCTTCCCCCCTTTTAGGGGTACAGTTCTTCCCATGCCTGTACACGCATTTTTTTCATTTTTCATTTTTAATCATAATTTTGGCACAAAATAAGTCAATATTTACTAAACATTTAATATCATTCGATTCACAAAAGATTTTTCGATTCACAAAAGATTTCTTTATCGATTCAATACAAAAAATTACATAATTAAAACGGGCAATTTAAATAAACACGAGTTTAAAGTTAAACGAGCCACACGAAATTATTTACCGTGACTTTTGTGCGTTTTATTACTGTGGCTTTTGTACAAATAATTTTACGTATACACAAACAATTTGATAGAATATTGATTTATCATTCTATTTTTTAGTTGTCATAGAAATACGTTAATTAAGTTATCTGATTAGATGCGCTTTTATAGTTGAGGATCATTTTTAGAAAATTATTTATTTTCCCCACTTTAAAATATTACAAAATTTCTATTAGGTATCCTAATAACATTATGCCTGTCGCTGTAAGTAAGAAAATAGCAATTATTTTCCATTTTATGAAAATTTCGGACCCCCTAGGCCTACAAAACCAATTTTCCCCTTTTCTTTATCAAAAATTGTTGATTTTCGGAAGTCTTTCGGTTATAAATTTATACCAGTCTATTGTTTATCTATAATAATAATAATAAAAAGACATGTGTGTGTGTGTGTGTGTGTGTGTGTGTGTGTGTGTGTGTTCCAGCCATCAGCAATAACTCCAAAATGGAAGCAGTTACAAACATGAAACTTCACACACATATTGATTAGGTCCCTAGGTTGTGCACGTGGGTGTTAATAAATTAAATAATTAATTTTAAAACATTAAATGACGCCATCAAGATCATTACGAAACCTATGGTAAAATTATTGAATACCCAGTTAGGTTAATTGAATGCCCGGTTAGGTCATCTGTACGCCCTTGACGATTGGTTAGGTTAAGTCGTGATATTTTCGTTGGCTTTAACGAAAATATCATGACTTAACCTAACCAATCGTCAAGGGTGTACAATTAACCTAACCGGGCATTCAATTAACGTACCCGGGCATTCAATTAATCTAATCGGGCATTCAGTTGACCTAACCGGCCATTTAATTAACCTAATCGGGCATTCAGTTGATCTAACTGGGCATTCAATTAACCTAACCGGGCATTCAGTTTACCTAACCTGGCATATAATTTATTACAATTTATACTGCATGCTTTTTTATTGCATATTTTCTTAAAGTAAATATTTTTATTGATATACAGATATTGACCCATTGAGTCATGCATTGACAAAATTTATGGTAACAATATTTATTTTTAAATTTATACTTTTCCGCTACACGGAACGTTAACATTTAAGTGAAGAAATGAATTTATAAAATGTTACTCGACTTAAGACTTTATAATTATTTCCTTTTAAACAAAAGTTTTGTTATAAAACTGTTGTTTGGAACAAGATTGTTATCAGAAAAGGACAAATGACGTCCTTTCCGAACTCAAGAAAGGACAAGGACAAAAATCTACAAAAAAGGACGGTTGGCAACCCTAGTTGTAACACTGATTCTCGTCAATTAGCGAAGTTAATTGACATTGGGTTTGAAAGGTAGTTAGATGGGAGACCGTCCTCTGCGTTAAAATTATGTAACGACCCCACACCCGCGTAAAACCGTAGGTCCCCTCTGTCATATGACTTTAGATGTTGCGGAGGAGGTTAAACAACGACATCAAAACGAAAACACCTTCGCTTCTATTCGCTTTAATGCTTTCCTTTTTGTAAAATCACAAAGAAAAAGATTATGGAGATAAAAATTACTTAAATAGATGTTAAACTTGAAATTTAAAGGTATATTTGATATATTAAAAAACAATGCCCCTTCCAAAAAACTATATTATAACTTACGTACAGTATGTATTTAATTAAAAATAATGATAAGCCTTTGGCATTAATTTAAATTCTTTTGGCTAACTTATTTAATTACTGTACTCATTTTCTCCAAACATTTGGGAGAAGGTATGAAGACCTTATTACATCATGTGAGAGGGTTCTGTAAATTTTTTTTTTTTTTTTTTGGTGTGTGTGTGTGTGTGTGTAGCTTTATAAAATTTTATAAAAATTACGTACAATTCCACAACTGCAAATAAATGCAAACAGTACAGTATTACTTTAATTCTTTGGTGCAGACTAACGTCATTCCTTGAACGTGATATTTAATTGACAATTATTCTGGGTTAGATTAAGTTGGGTTAGGTTAGATTTGGTTTGATTTAGGGGGTGAGAGTCAGTTGGGGGGCGAGAGTCAGTACCTCCACGCGTTCGACTGTTTCTGTCAAAAATTTTGGTTTGTGATTTTGAAAGTCCCAGTGCTCCCTGGACCCTCTGCTTGTATTATTCCAGTTTGAACAGTGCAGGGGTGACTAAATCTGATTCACTCTCAACATTACTATTTAACCCACTAAATATTCTTGTGGAAAGCGACCACAAGGGCAGCGACGTTACTCTTGCAGAGCGGTGTTCTTGTCTTTCTTAATGGACGCTTTTCCCTGCCCTCTCTGCCAAAAGGTGTTCTTCAACATGGCGTTCTCCTTCATTACCGACGAATGCACCCTGATGAATTCCACCAAGAAAAGTTAGGTGATATGCGTCGACCACATCGACGGTGAAGCAAGGGAAGAGTGACTCTCCTTGCGCGAGAAGAGGCCTCACTGCCTAACCTGCCGATCTTGAACCAATAACTATGACAACGCTTCCGCAATAACAGGACAACGTCGGCGAATGGAATCTTAGCGATTGGTTATGCTTCTGTGTTAGAGGCTTAGGCCATCCTATTGAAGAGCGAACCACTCCCCAGCCTACGAGTAGGCCAAGAAGACCACTACCTTTTTTGGGACCATGACATTGGACGTCGGAGTTCTCTGATGATTGTGAGTCCCTAAGTTCTACGGAATGGATAAGTCCTCCTGTTTTGACCCTTCATTTCAAGAGAAGACGACCTTTAGATTCACCACCGCCACAGCTGGATCGGCTAGAAGTACCAGAGCATCTCCGAGAAGATGAATGGTTACAAGCCTTGCGAACGGCGATTCAGCAAAGAATAAAAAAGGCGAAAGTATCTCTGGAAGACCACTCTAGATCTACTTGATCGACTGTACAATTCATGAATCTTGGCTTGGGATTTCGTCGGTGCTCAACGGTTTCGTGACCATCTGCAATCACCGCGACAATAGGGAACCGGCCGACCCGTTTCAGTGCTATAAGGCATGTCGTGTGTTAGACGGCCTTTGGGCAAAAACTCGAAGAGAAATTGCTCGCTGCATATTCTCAAGGGATTACGTAAGTGAGCTTTGACTCTAGAAACAGACTTTTGGCAAGACCTGTTTCAGCGGATCAGCGGGAAGTCCACCTGGTCGAACAAACGAACTTCGGAGTCATATTACCTGGGACAAATGAAGAAATATTGTTGGGCTTTCGAGCTACTGAAGTTGACACCTCTCCCGCCCCCAACGGAGTCTTATTCGGGGAGCTTCGCGATTGGAGCCAATGAAGTTAACCTTCTTGTGTAACTTAACTCTGTTTCCTTAAGTCTACTCGACCCGGTATCTGGGCTCCAAGCCTGTCTTAATACCTAAGAAGAGTCTCCCAGTCGAGCACGGGGAATACAGGCCAATCACGACTACGTCTACTCTATGAGGTCCTCTCATATCATCTTAGCGAAGATTTCTGATAAGGTGCCCTTCCACCCCAGAGAAAGGGGTTTTATACGAGCTAACGACACCATGGAAAATGTTTCCTTTCTAGATACTCTTCAACACCGGACGAAGAGACTACGACGACCCCTGGACGTAACTTTTGTTGATATGCGCAAGTCGTTCGGCTCCTTGAGAAAGCTTGCTTGCGCGAAAAGGACTACCACAACCCTTCATTGATTAAGTACAACGGTTGTGTCGCTTGGCGACGACGAATATCGGTTGGGAATGTGTTCACCTGAATCCAAGAGTAATGCAGGGTGATCCTCTCTCCACGCTGATTTTTTATTTTGCTACAAACGACTGTCTGGAGGCTTTGTTACCAGAAATAGGTTTCTGGTTGGAAGGAGAGCATCGTGTGCCAGTAATGGTGTACGCTGATGATGTCGCGACTTTTTTGATCGTGGATCACTATATGATTTTGCAAAAAGTAGTGGGTCAGTGTTAGGTTTGCCAACTTTTTGAAGTACAATCGCGGGAGATTATATATATATATTATATATATATATATAATATACACACACATTCATTTTAACTGCAAACAACACACAGTATAATTAATGTAAAGAACGACGCTTGTATAGAAGAACGTTCTTCTGTACAAGCGTCGTTCTTTACATTAAATATATATATATATATATATATATATATATATATATATATATATATATATATATATATATACGAGTATATTGGGGTCGCTCACGCGTTTCAAAATTTATCCTTCTGTCACTGTAATAGGTATTATATGGTATGCACTACAGCCCCACCGCCTCTGGGTCTCCCACCCCACCATCCATGAGCTGATGGATGAGTACTATCCGTTCTACAACGGGGATGTCATGGTTGGTAACCACTCATTGTCGCCCAGTCAAAGAGCTTTTTCTGGCATCCGGAAATTTCCGGCGATGCTCCAACACTACTTCCAGCAGATACAGCAGCTTTGGTGTGGCGGCCGCTGTACTGTTGGACGAGGACCACAGCTCGCTCGGCGTGGTCATTCACCACCCTGAGTTTTTCCACAACCCAAAGCGCCGCCTGAAACTCCTCCATTTTTTCACATTCATCCGGATCTTTGTTCAAGAAACCTGCAGACAATTGCAGTCGTTCGAAGAACCTCATCGAATTCTTCGTCACAAGGCTCTCCAAAGACGAACTGAGAGGCGCTTTGACACGCTTTGGAATCTGGTCTCCACCCTCTTTCTTGTATAGGGCTATGACCATTCGTTGTTTCGTTGCAGATGGAACATCGGCATCGAAGAAGGCCAATGGAATCATTTCCTAAGAGAGGCACCAAAGCTGCCCTGCCAGCTTCTGACTGGCTGCTTTGGAGATCTTATGCTGTGGATACGACCTCAATGATTCCAAGAGGCAAAGGTCCTGGGCTGGAGCGGAAGCGGCCATCGGAGCAGTGAACCATGCCTTCAGGTAGACTGTCACAGCGAAGATGCTCATGTCTTGCAAGCATGTTTTCTCTTTCGGTGTGAGATGTTGCAATTGTTCCTGGAACATCCACATCTTGATAATACAGGACCTTGCACATCCAGCGAGCGTGATGCATCGCACCTGGGCTTTTGAATCGAATCGGCGATTCAAGATTTCCACCAAGGAAGACAATGGCGAGTTCCAGAAATTCCTTGTAATCGTCTCGGTACGTTTCGCACTGGATTTGGTCTTTGGCAAACTTCAGAAGTTCTTCTCTGACTGGTAATAGGGATGGACCAACAGTGGGGTCGTCGACACCTGTTTGGAACTTGCTTTTGTCGATGTAGTTCCACGGAGCTCATTGTGCCACGCCGACCGGGTTCTCTTTGACCGAGAAGGAAGTCGTGATCTTCTTGAAACTGGATCATCTGGAGAGCGTTTCCATGTGCAATGTCGAACGAATTGCTCAACTTGCTTTAGAAAGACGTCTCGTTTTGGACTTGTTTTGGATTTCGCCTTCCTTTGTTCTTTTTCAAAGCCTGGCACTCTTTGAACAAGACCAAAAGCTTCTCCAAAGAGTGGTCCTTCCGGCGTGTTGATATGCGGGCTCTTTCCCAAAATGAGAAAAATTCCTCTAGCACTTCTTCGGCGCTTTGTTTGGTGTCTTTCTTATTCACAACATGATGGTGAAAAAAAAAACGCACCTTGAACGTGGCTATTTGAAGGTAAACTGCCTAAAATCTTTTGGTCCGGTTTGTTTAACAAATAAAAACAACGTGGTTTTGACATGATTGTCACCGTATGTAAATGTAACCAATATAAACCAATGTATGGTATACCAACATCTACCAATATCAGGTGACGTCACCTGAGAACGTTGGTGAACCGAGCGTCTCACAATCCTTGTGTTTCCCAGATGAAATCAAAGAAACCGTCTGCGTCACTGGCGTGTGAATTCCGTTCGGAAGGAAATGAGTTATACACTACAGTAGCTTGGGAATTATTAAATGAATGAAATTACATAAAAATAATTGTCTCATCAGGGCGCGGCTTTACTTCGATGATAAATTAAATTATAATATATATATATATATATATATATATATATATATATATATATATATATATATATATATATATATATATATTATATCTGGTTATTTAGACGTCTTGAGAAGCGATCTCAGCTATTTTGGAGATACGTTATCTTATTATTCCACAAATTATGTACACAGACATTAGGCACAAGAACTCCTGGGCAAACTGTATTACAATGATTCCTACTATTATGATGTTCACATGAAATTTCATTTGCAAAACGATCTTAACAGTTCCTTTCTCCCTCAAGTATGTTATAGTCGCAATAAAGTATTACCATTTACCAATCAATTTGCGTTTTTCATCCTTACATTATCCATTGACAAAAGAAATTATCCTGAAAAATGTCAGTTTCAAAAGTAGCGGTATTGATAACGCCGCTGTCTATACTCTAAAAAGGCAGCCCTGTCTCTCCGTCTGAACGTCCTTCCGTCTTACTATTAACCGATTCTGAACATACAGATAAATGTGCTTTGCTTTGTTTCAACTTTTTACTCTAGCGCGTTAAGATTTTCAGTGCTTGATACAAAGGGTTCGGATGTGAAGCTTAAGATTTTCATTGCTGCGTTCTTTTCTATTGTTTTATTGACCGAATAATTGACCTCCCAATTACTGAGGGTTCAATTGTTCAGTCAATAAAACTATAGAGAAGAACGCAGGGATCTTTTAAACTATTTCCCCCCGCAACATACTCTTTTCAACAATCACCACTCCAATGTTGATCTTTTCAACTATATCCCCCCCAAAGTTTAAACTCTGCAAATTAACCAAAATAAGATAAGAAAACAATAACAACAAATTTGTTATTTATTGCAAACATATAATAAATAGAGAACCATTATTTACATAGGATAAAATTTGAATGCCCAGTTAGGTCAATTGTATGCCCTTGACGATTGGTGAGGTTTAGTCGTGATATTTTCGTTAGTTTTAATGAAAATATCATGACTAAACCTAACCAATCGTCAAGGGCGTACAGTTGACCTAACCGGGCATTCAAATTTTATCCTATATAAACAATGGTTCTCTATAAACCGGAAATATGATAGAATATAATAGAATTTTCAAGATATGTATCTTATATACATATCTTAAAAATTCTATTATGTAAATAAGATAAGTAAAACCTGTTAAATTATCTCCCACCCTAATATTGACCTTTTAAACTATGTCCCCCTTCTCTGAAGCTGGGGGAAAAATAGTTTAAAAGATCCGAACGTAGCAATGAAAAACTTAAGCTTCACATCAGAACCCATTGTATCAAAATTTGTGAAGCTTAAGTTTTTCATGGCTGCGTTCTTTTCTATAGTTTTATTTACCAAATAATTGACTCTCCAGTAATTGGAGAACCTGCAGACCCACACTTACTGAGGCCGAAGGCCCCAGCTCCGCAGGTCTAGCTAAATGGGCCTGTAGAGCCCACTTTTGCTAGTATTTCTAAATATGTAGCGATAAAAGTAGCGCCGCTGTATTGTTCTTGTTGTAGCGGTAGCGATTGAAGAGTTAGCGCGCATAGCTTTGGTTGTAATACGTTTACCCGCAGAACAGTTGGAAAGAAAAGGTTTAACCGTTTTGATAGAATACCAAATTCCGACACCTGCCGGGATTAGAACACCAGATCTTGTTACTTTTTGTCGGCACTACATGGCATTTGTTAGAGATGTCCAAATTGTATAGATGCCACTCTCACTACCCTTGATGAAGCACATCATTGAAAGGTCACCTTCTACAATATCGAAGCGACCTTTGATCTCCCCTACCGTTACTGGCGGGAAGAACTTGCAGCAGTTTCTTGCAACACTGCGCCAAGTTGGTTTGTCCAATTACAACGTTAAGCTGATAGCCGTGAGAGCTACTCTGTTTCTTGACGGGGCAGTCTCACTCCTGAACCAGCAGGAGTTTTTCTTCTTTCAACAAAACTATTTTCTGCCAACAGAAATTTGTATAGTCTCGCTTTGTTTTTATATTTATTCTTTATGATCTTATCAGACGCAACCGCTGAAATGAATGCTTTTTTAGTGATGCTTACTCTTATGTTTGATAGAGAAACTATTGAGTATGGTTATTTTCTCTTTACGTCTTACTGAGAAATAAGAGCTTGAGAAAATTAAAAACAAAAATGTCGTTTATTAGTGTCGATGTGCCATCAGTGAAACAGGTATAGCTCCTCCCCTCCTTTGTATTCTCTCTCTCTCTCTCTCTCTCTCTCTCTCTCTCTCTCTCTCTCTCTTTTAAACTTAAGACAGAATGTTGATGGCATTTTACCGCGGATGAATGCCAGTGACCACGCGCTCAGTAAGGTCATTGGCATCAACGAGAGGGTGCAAGACTTTTGCGTCCCACTGGGCTTGAGGTTTGTTGACCCCTTCGACGCGTTTTCGGGTAGGTGGGATCTTTATCAGAGAGATGGTGTCCACCTCAATGACAAGGATAAAGGTGTGCTAGACACGCTGCTCGACCAGCACCTGTACCGTATGGTGAGGTCAAGCCCGGGGATTGATGAAGGCCCCCACCGGGGTGAGATGAGTTTGAGCCGCTGGTGGACGTACCTTCAACTGAAGGGTGCGTCCATGTACAGGTGGGTGACCCTCCTACCCCGTTGGAGGGGTCTCGGGCTCCTGCAAAAGTTGACCCCTCGTTGGGCTCTTCAACTCCCGACAGCCCTGGCTGTTCGGAAAACGGGTCATGCTAGGGGGCGGTCAGAATAGGGAAGGCTCCCTCCGTGCAGCGCTTTTTGATGCTAGGTCGATTAGAAATAAGTTTTGCGAACTACGGGCGCTCTTAGCATCAGAATACCAGGATATCGTTGCTATCTCCGAGTCCTGGATTCATACTGATGGTAGGGACTACGTTGAGGAGTTCGAGATTCCCGGGTATACAGTGCCCGCGAAAAGTATCCGATCACTCAAGAAAATACAATATTTTCCCTTGATATTCAGAGACACGTAATTCACTTTCTATTTGTTCTAGCGACATCTGGTAACTTTGAGGTTGCTCGCTGATATGAGAGCTATCCAACGCATTCTCAAATTAGTGTTCTGGTAGCCTTCGTTGCGGGTGGCTGTGTCTCAAATTTGTCAGATTTCACTGTTTGTGTAAATTTCTTGATTTTTTTTTTTTTTTTACAGAAAGTGGTGTAAATAAAATTTATATATATGTGTGCTAAAAAACAACTTAAGAGTGATTGTCGAGGTGCTATTGTTGCTTTGCATGCATGTGGGAAATCACAGAGACAGATAGCTAAGGAATTAACATATCCCAAAGTACCGTTAATTTATGGGTTTCACGGGCTAAGAACAATGGTGGCCTAACCACGCCAGTCCCTAAAAAACGATCTGGCAGACCGAGAAAAACAAATTCGCGAACAGACAAACTTATGAAACGTTTAGTATTGAAAAACCCAACAATAACTGCGAAAGAAATAAAATTTAATATGAATAATTTGTTATCTGGTGTTTCTGAACGAACTATCCAGGAGCGGCTCCAAAAAGAACTCGGATTACCATCTCGCCATGCTGCTAAGAAACCGTTCATTAATGAAAAAATGCGTAAAAAACGTGTCGCATTTTGTAAAAAACATTCATTGGACTGTTGATGACTGGAAGAAGGTTTTATTTAGCGATGAGTCGACATTTTTGACATTCAGAAGTTGTCCAAAAAAGGTTCGCCGGCCTATTGGCTCAAATAGGATGGACCCTAAATACACCCTAAAGACAATGAAACACCCTCCAAGTGTGATGGTTTGGGGTTGTTTCGGTTACTATGGGCGTGGAAACTTATATTTTCTTCCGAAGAACACAACTATGAATGGTGCACGGTATTTAGCAATGCTACAGGATAAACTTCCAATGGCAATGGCAATCCAAAGGACAAAAACATACATGCATGATGGTGCACCATGTCACAGGGCCAAAATAGTGACAAAATGGATTACTGACAATAATTTGATATTTTGGATTGGCCTGGTAATAGTCCAGATCTCAATCCGATAGAAAATCTGTGGCTAATAATAAAAAATAAGGTTGAATGCCACGACACTGGCTCAGTCGAAAAAATTACAAGAGGCCATCAAAAAGGTATGGTGCAAGGAAATATCAGTGGAAGTTTGTCAAAACTTGATTAAATCCATGCCAAAACGTCTAGAACAAGTCATCCAAACCAAAGGACAGATGACAAAATACTAATATAAGGTTAGTATACATTTAAACATTGTTTTTTATGTAAAAAATACAAATTTCAAGGGTGATCGGATACTTTTCGCGGGCACTGTAGAATGTTTCACAAGGATCGCACCCGTCGGGAGGGGGGAGGGGTACTAATATACGCCAGAGACACGTTGAGTCCGGTTGACTACCAGTTCCGATCGGAACGGGAGTTGCTTGGCGTCGATCTAAACCTGGGGGGGGACGAACTACAGGTTAGTCTTGTTGTACAGACCTCATCATCTCCGCCTCGAGGAGGATACAACCCTGTACACCGAAATCCGTAGCCTGCTAGGGAACAGGGTGTGTGTGTGTGTAGTTTTAGGAGACTTCAACTGTCGCGGCATAAAGTGGGAAGACAGGACTGCTGATGCCGAAGGGAGGAGGCTAGTTGACTTTGCTGATGAGAACTTCCTCACTCAGTGGGTCAGTGGGCCTACACGAGGCGAAAGCGTTCTAGACTTAGTATTCACGACCGAAGACACCCTCGTCACTGGCCTCACCGTTGACGAATCGTTGGGCGGGAGTGATCACGGTCTGATAAGGTTCTGTGTCAGCGTGCGTCCCTCGGGTGAAGCGTAGTAACTCGAGAGGCAGTAAGCTGGATCTACGGCGGGCGGACTTTGTTGGTTTCCGGGATAGCGTAGGTAAGAGGTCGGCGGCGATGTTGAGGGAGTGTGAAGTGCATTCCTGGACCAGTTTATGGTGCTGCAGTCTGCTGTCATACCCTCAAAACCGGTCACCACTGCTTCAACGCAGCCTAAGTGGTTCAGTTGGGACATCGCTTCGGCTATCCGAAATAGGAAAGCTACGTATAGGAGGGCGAAGGCCAATCGTTCCCATGAGAACATTGAGGCGTATGTCTGCCTGTGCAGGGAAGTGAAGGCGAAGGTTAGGTTAGCTAAATGTAACGAAGAACTCAGGGTGGCAAGCCTCTGCAAAACGAACCCTAAGGAGTTCTTCAGTTATGTTAGTAGAAAGCCCATTAGAAGCATGATAGGCCCGCTAAAGGACCCCAGCGGCGCGCTGCGGACCTCGGACGCGGACATCGCTAAGGTGCTGATGAATGACTACTTTGCGGGAGTGTTCACCAGGGATGACACCCGCGTCATCCCCGAGCCAGGCGTCAGGCACGACGGTGCTGGCCAGGATAGTGTTCGGTGGACCGCGACAGGCATTGCCGATAGAATAGACACACTGAGCGCGTTTAAGGTTCCTGGGCCAGACCAGTTCCTCCCAACAGTTTTGCGGGAAGTGCGCGACCAGATGGCTCCCCACCTGGCTACAGTCTTCAACAAATCGTTGGAGACAGGCCAGGTGCCTGGTGACTGGAGGGAAGCCAATGTGACCACTATTTTTAAGAAAGGGGATCACGAAAGTCCAGAGACGGTTGTAGGTAAATTATTAGAGAGCATAATAACGGATAGGATTGTTGACCGTTTGGATTCCTACAAGCTACTTGAGGACTCAAAACATAGGTTTAAACGCATAGGTCGTGTCTCACCAACCTGCTCGAGTTTTTCCACGTCATGTGGAGCGAGTACGGTAAGAGTAGGGCGATTGATATACTTTATCTCGACTTTCGGAAAGCCTTGATAAGGTACCTCACCGCCGGCTAATGGCCAAAGTCCGCGCGCTGGGAATCGGTTGGGAAGTAAGTAGCCTGATTGGAAACTGGCTGAAGAATAGGTGGCAGAGGATTGTAATTAAAGGGGCTAGCTCGGGTTGATCCTCGGTCACTAGCGGGGTTCCTCAGGGTTCCGTTTTGGGGTCACTGTTGTTTATCACTTACATAAATGATATCGACGCTGGTATCGTCAGTAGGCTCGCCAAATTCGCTGATGACACCAAGCTTGGGGCCAATGTTGGGACGCCCGTTTAACTTGGGTAAATGCAAGGTCATGCTTATTGGCCACGCCAATCCCATGTCAGACTACTTCGTGTTGGGGAGTAATATCGAGGCCACTGATTTGGAAAAGGACTTGGGTGTGCTAATTAGCAGCGACCTTACGTTTACCAAACAGTGCGTAGAGGTGGAAAAGAAAGCCCAGAAGCTGTTGGGTTATATCATGAAGCAATTTCGATTTCGGAACAAAGAGATTGTGCTCTCGCTATACAATTCCCTGGTTCGGCCGCACCTGGAGTATGCTGTGCAGTTCTGGTCACCCACCCTCAGGAAAGATATTGACATGCTGGAGCGAGTTCAGGCGACTGCCACAAAGTTAATCCCTTCCGTTAGGCATATGGGCTACAATCGAGGCTTACGCGCCTTGAATTTGTTTTCGCTGGAAACTCGGAGGCTTCGTGGTCAACTCATCGAGGTTTTCAAGCTCTTACACGGGTTCAACGATGTTGATTTTAGAAGCATATTTAGTTTAAATGATAACTCAACTCGCAACAATGGTTGGAAGTTGGATTTGAAACGGTTTAACACTAGTGCGTGTGGGAATTACTTTACTTATAAGATCTGTGACACGTGGAACAGGCTACCTTCAGAAGTTGTGGACAGTTCCTCGGTGGATCAGTTCAAGAAAAGGTTAGACCGAACCTTGCACACTATTTGAGGGTGTATGAATTTTTTCCTGGCACCCGTTGCCATTGGTACCTCCTCGGTATGGGCCGCAAGGCCTTTTGAGGTACTTCTTGTCCTTGTAACTCCTTGTAACTCTCTCTCTCTCTCTGTGTACACACTTACACAAAGAAAAGTAAGACTTACCCAAACCATGTGCTCTTATCTTTTCTAACAGGGAAAAATTCTAACTCATACTTAGGGTTCGAAAGATTTTGTCAAATGATTTCTGCATTTCTTAATTTGTTTGGTCCTTATATCTTTTCTTTTCGTTATTGGGTAGTTTTACATACATCGTAAATTTTTCTCCTAATTTTTATACTCATTTTTATACTCATTTTTATACTCATAACTCGAATCTTCACTGTTCGAAAAAACTATAATGAATTATTATTATTATCATTTATATTATTATTATTATTATCATTTAATATATGTGCAGTTCACTTCACTTCAAGTCCTTTCATTCCGAATTCCTCATAGGCTTCTCTTTATCGTCAATGTACGGTAATGTGGAGAAATCTTATTTTGACCTTGACTAACACTTCGCTGACGGCTATTTTGAAGTCTCTCACGTTTTCAAAAGAAACTACACCAAAAGATAGAGAACGTCGTCGAGAATTGAACATATTTGTTCAATACAAAATGTTTAGAGCAAAGTTTATGTGGCCAAAAAGTTGTTCAGCTGAGTAAGCCGTCCATCCGCGTGACGCTGGCGGGAACTTATTCATCGAGAGTTCTGGATCAATGAAAGAAAGCCACCCCCAAAAGTTTCGAGTAAACAATGCCACCCTAAAAAGTAATCAAACAATGCTACCCCCCCCCAAAATCACTAAAGTAAAGAATGTAAGTAAAAACACCTTCATAAGGAACTGTTTATTATTTATTACTGTATGCCTTTGATCATTGGTTAGGTTAAGTCATGATATTTTCATTTAAGCTAACTAAAATATCACAACTTAACCTAACCTAACTAACCTACCTACCTACCTAAATAACTTACAGATCAATGAAAGAAAGCCACCCCCGAATTGTGTCAGTGAAAGAAAGCCACCCCCGACCCGTTTGGGGGTGACTTTTTTTCATTGATCCAAAGTTCTATGCTTTGCCCAGTGTCACGCCTCTTGTCGGCAGGAGGAAAAAAACAAATTTTCGGCTATTTTACAGTTTGTGTTGTTTGTGATAAAAAATAATAAATAATTTTGTGCATTTAGTCAGCCTGCGCTTGTACAAAATTTTATACTCTTTTGGGAAATCGAGGAAAAGCAAGTCAGTTCATAAATTTACAAAAATAACAGCCATAAAAATTTTGAGCTTCACATCGAAAGCAGGGGAGACCAAATTTGTGAAGCTGCATTCAAAACGTAAGTGGTTCGCGAGCTTAAAGTAAATGTTAAGTTCTCACTAGCTTAAAAACTTCTCGTCAAAAGGTAATCTGCACACCAATTTTGTGCAAAATTTGTGTTTAAAAGAAAAAGACATTGCCAAAAAAAAATCATGGACATAGACGCACTGCCGGCCTTTGGCCAAAGCAAGCAAAGCGGATGCTTTGGGCCCCGCGCTATTAGGGGCCCCGCAAATATATGAGTACAGTATAAAAAAATATTTTGGCTTTGAGTGGTAAATTAAATACGTCTTGTCATAATAACTCTTCATGTACAATAGTATTCCGTATTAATTATATATTTTGTTATATTTCAGATATCGATTGACAGTGATGGCTCCAAAGAGATTGCGAGATACTGCTCGGAAATATCTCAGCGGTCACCAGAAAAGACAGCGTGAAGCGAAGCGGATATCAGAACTTGAGCGTAAGTATGGGTCATTTGAAAAATTTCTAGAGAAACGCGATCCACAGGCTGAAATTGAACAAGATGTTCCTGCGCCGTCACATGCATCATCATCAGCTTTGATAGATGAAAGTGAACTAGATGTACCTGCGCCGTCACATGCGTCATCACGAGCTTTGATAGATGAAAGTGATATCCAGAGGGAAGAAGAACCCATGGATCACACTCCAATTCTGCAAAATCAGCCTCTGGATGCACTCAAAGAGCCAGGTCAATGGCCGGAAACTGTCAGCGCAAAAGTCAGGAAGACGGATGGAAAATGGAGAAGTTGGTATACAGAAATGGCTGATTTATTCAATCTCTAAGAATCGGATATTTTGTTTCTGTTGCAAGTTATTTGGAAACTCCAACAATGCCTTGGGGTGTGGAGGATTCTGCGACTGGGTGAATACCAGTTCCAGACTGTCTGAGCACGAAAGATCACAGGGCCATCTGAAGGCGACTCTCCAATGGATGGAACTCGAACAACGTTTGATCAAAAGTTGCACTGTGGATCAACTCAGTCAGGAACGAATCAATACGGAGAAGCTTAGGTGGAAAAATGTGTTTGAGCGCCTCCTCGCCATTGTACAGTGCCTCGCTGAACACAACATGGCATTCCGAGGATCAGTAGATACAATCTTCAGACGGAATAATGGCAACTTCCTTGGACTGGTTGAGCTTATCTCAAGATTTGATCCCGTCATGCAAGACCATCTTAGAAGAATAGTCAATAACGAAATTCATGATTACCTGGGAAAACGAATCCAGAATGAACTCATCTCGCTCATGGGCAACAAAGTTCGAGCAACCATTGTACACAGAATTAAAATGTCAAAGTATTTCTCTGTGATCCTTGATTGCACACCCAACATTAGTCACAAGGAGCAGATGTCCCTTACCTTGCGATATATCCCTAATGGATCATCAGGTATTGAAAGTGGAATTTTTTAACACTTCATCAAGTTCATTGAGGTGAAGGAGACCACAGGAGAAAACCTACTAGAGGTATTGATGAGAGAACTTCACGAACTTGGACTGAAAATGAGTGATATTCGTGGAAAAGGATACGATAATGGTGTGAACATGAAGGGACACTCATCAGGCGTTCAAGCGCGACTTCTGGAAATGAATTCAAGAGCATTCTTCACTCCATGCGCATGCCACAACTATAATTTGCTACTTGGGGACATGGCAAAAACATGTGTTCAAACCATCTCATTTTTCGGGGTTATTCAACGCCTGTATGTCTTGAGCGAGACAAGATGGGAATGCCGTGTGCAAAGTGTCAAAGCTGTACGATATCAAGCTGTCGAGATCTATGATGTACTTGTCGAAATTGCTGAAAAAGCAAAAGATCCTCAAGAAAGAAGCGAAGCAGAATCACTTTGCAAAGAGATGGAAGAATTTTAAATTCATTGTTGCTGTCATATTCTGGTATGACCTCCTCTTTCAAGTCAACTACGTGAGTAAAGACCTTCAAAGTGATTCAAAGCATCTGGCAAGTGCCATCGAGAGTTTGGAAAGAACATGTAAGTGGATGAAAGAATATCGGAGAGTGGATTTCAAAGTGCTGTAACAGATGCCAAAGAGATTGCAGAGCAGCTTGAAATCGAGCCAGAATTCAAGACAACACAGGTCAGACGGAAGATGTTTTCCTATGAAGGTCAAGACCAGCCAATTGAAGATGCTGAAGGAAAATTTAAAATTTGTGTGCTTAACGCAATTTTAGACACTGCCATATCCTCCCTGGAACGACGATTCGAACAACTGAGAGAGCATCACTCAAAGTTTGGCTTCATGTACATGTTCACAAAGATGTCCAAGACAGACCTACGTAAGCACAGCAAAGATCTCGAACTTGAACTGACTGATGGAGAAGACCGCGACATTGATGGATTCATGCTTGCTGAGGAAATGGAAGCCTTGAAACCAATTCTTCCAGAAGATATACAAAGTGATCACCTGAAGATATTAGGCTTCATCACTTTGAACAATCGTTCTGTGGATTTCCCGAATTTCACGACTGCATTGCGAAAACTATTGACTATTCCAGTTACTGTTGCATCTGGGGAAAGAAGTTTCTCAAAGTTGATATTAATAAAAACGTATTTACAGTCGACGATACTGCAGGATCGACTCAATAATCTGGCGATCCTCTCCATTGAAAACGACATTGCGAGAAACTAACTATACAGACCTCATTGCCAAATTTGCCACTATGATAGCCAGAAAGGTTTCCTTGTGATCACATCCAAAATAAATGATATTTGTTGTTGAATCATTGTGCTTTTCTTTCAGTAAACATACACCCACTATGGGTAGGTAACTTTAACCTTAGGGCCCCACTTTAAAAATCTCGAAATGGGCCTCGCATTTGCTAGGGCCGGCCCTGCATGGACGAGTCTGAAAAATGCGTAATGCAAAAAAGGTCAAATCCTCTTCGTGTGCATAATAATAACCCTTAAAAAAGAATAGGACAAGAATAACACACAAAAAACATTTGGCCATAAAAATTCAAAGTTAAAAACACAAAAAAATATTTAACGGTAGCTTTTAACATGTGCACTGAGACTAGAACTTTCATCAAAATTTGGGAAATTCTTTCATCGAACAAGTACCCTCAGGTGAGACAGTATTTTCATCAAACTTCGATGTTTGATGAAATACTTTTCAGAGAACTGATTCCTTGAAAATAATTTAATCAAAGTGGGCGTCGCCATCTACTGGAGAAAATGTCAGTTAAATACCATTTCAGTTTATTTTCATTAATCGAGTGTAATTATATGCATATCATTTTTATTTTGATCAGGAACAGCATAATGAGATTAAATATATAGGAAAAAAAATTTACATTTCCTCGGTGAGATTCGAACCGATACAATTGAAGACTCTAATTTTGCAAGCTGCCACGTTACCCACTCGACCATCAAATATTAAGATCTACAGATCTACAGAAGCTAAGGCTAACAAAGACCCTAAGATCCACTCTAAGGTTAGCCCGAGAGAAAGGAAAGAGGAGGTGGTTAAAAGAGGAGAATAAGGGGTTAAGTAAGTAGCAAAACCTATCATTCTTGGGTTAAAATTCATTCAGAAAAAGAAAAAGAAAGACTCCCCATCATCATCTGCCGGCCACTGCCGACGAGTCGGAAAAATAGTCGAAGAGAATAGGAAAGGGGTGAAAGATGTAAAGAAGTAAAATAAGAACGCTTACAAACCATGCAAACAGTCTTAACTCAAACACTGTCATACCATGCAAACTACAGGCATGCAAGTAAAGAGAGGATAAGAAAAAAAATATGAAAAGTATAACAAAATGTGTGTTAGTTTACGCTAGGAGCTACATCTAAGTTCGGGTTAGTCTAATTTTTTTAATATAATTTTATTGCTGGCATATCACACGCTAGCATGTCACAAGCTGGCATTAATCGTCAACAGACTCATCCTCGGCCATTATCCCCACAGCTTCTGTTGCTAATTATATTATTTTAAACGACGTTAATATTTTTAAAATGCCTATCTAGACGGTTCTTAAACATATTAACGCTGGTAGAGTTCACGACGGAAGCGGGAAGATTATTCCATTTATCAATTACTTTAAACGTAAAGAAGTTTTTAGCGATATTAGTAATGAAACGTCTGCCACGCATCTTAAATCCGTTATTACGAGTATTGCTATTATTGAAACTGAACAGTTTGTCAAAATTTACGTTATCGATTTTATGAACGATTTTGAAAACTTCAATAAGCTCCCCACTTAATCTCCTAGTTTCGAGTGAATGCAAGTCTAACTCTTTAGTTCTATCTTCATAAGGCTTGTTGCGCAATTACGGAATTAGTTTCGTGGCACAACGCTGAACCTTTCTAACCTATTAATATCCTCACGCAAATACGGGCACCAAAACTGAACGGAATATTCTAAATGAGGCCTGACTAGGGAATTGTAAAGGGGAAAACTAGGGACTTGTAAAGGGGAAAACTAGGGACTTGTAAAGGGGAAAACTAGGGACTTGTAAAGGGGAAAACTAGGGACTTGTAAAGGGGAAAACTAGGGACTTGCAAAGGGGAAAACTAGGGACTTGTATACGTTCCCTGTTTTTGGATCACCTGAAGATCAAGGCCCCCAGCCTCAATTACCAAATGATATCTTCGTTAAAACTAACGAAAATATCACGACTTAACCCAACCAATCGTCAAGGGCGTACAGCTGACCTAACCGGGCATTCATTTTAATTTATTATTATATTTGGTTCTGTAAAGCAAAAAACAAAAATACATGGGGGCCCTGATCTTCAGGTGGTCCCTGTTTTTTATACACTGTATATATATAAAATGAAAGATGAATTAAACGTTTCTCGGGAAATGGATAGGTAGAGGTGGACCTTTTTCTTGGCCGTTCACCAGAGCTCTCTTCTTTGGATTTTTTCCTATGGATGCATGTTAAAAGCACTGCTTATTCTTCCAAATCACAAAACCTGGTTAAATTTATCAGGGCAACTTTATCACCATTGTGTAGACTGCAGAGATAATTTATGAAATAGCTAATTAGTTGTAAAGAGGTCACCCGGTACTTTTGTACCAAATAATCAAGGAAAAGGAATAGGCTGCATGGGGTTTTCGGATCACTTTAACTAATTGCTTCCCAATATTTAGGATAAGGAGTACGATAAAAAATGTTCGCTTTAATAAAGTAAAGGCATAAAAAGTAAATCATAACATGTTAAAATATTAGATTGAAAGTAAATTTATTAGAATTGTTGCGCTATATGGACACACAAAGTAAAAAATGGATTTCGGGAGAATGGATCACGCCACATCATTTGCCACAAGTACGAGTTGAGTAGCTCCTTTTTGCATTCTTTCATTTTCTTTATATATTTAATGTAGGTTAATTGAATGCCCGGTTAGGTCGACTGAATGCCCGGTTAGGTCAACTGTACGTCCTTGACGATTGGTTAGGTTAAGTTGTGATATTTTCGTTGAAACTAACGAAAATATCACGACTTAACCTAACCAGTCATCAAGGACGTACAGTTGACCTAACCGGGCATTCAGTTAACCTACATTAAAATATAAAGAATGCCCGGTTAGGGCATTTATAGCTTTGTTTACGGTCGGTAGGTTATCTCCTAGATTACCAACCTCTTTCTTTTTAACATATTGCTTCCCAGTGTTAATCATTAACATATTGCTACCCAGGAGGGATCACTTATTGCTTACCGAATGCTTTGGGAAGCAATATGTTAAAGTGATCCGGGTTTTCCTTTAATCCACAAACATAAATTATCCCATTGATTAACAAAGTATGGTACATATAGCACAGAAATTGCAATTGATTACACGTATATCAGCCGTCAGTTGCTATTGCTTAATATGCAGGAATTAAATATTTACAATTGATAATACACAGAAATAAATGGTAGAAAAATAAAATTATTATACACTAACACGAATGAACTAAGTCCTTTAAGCGTTAAATATTCTACCTTAACTTGATAGATCTAGTAACTACTGATTTAGTTACTCTTTTTGAAAAATTCATCAAAATTATCCGAGAGTTATCGAAAAACTAATAAGGAGCGCTCCATTTTTCAATATTAAACATACACTCATAAAACATATACCATTTGAAAGCTCACATTTTTCTGAGTCTAAAAATGTAGTAATCCAAAAGTATCAATAGCAAATAAAAAGTAACTAGGTTTAAATATAAAACCCTATACCGATCAATTTGTGATGCGTGATCTTTACGGGGGCTCCGCCCCCGTACCCCCGAGACCTAAATTATACAAATGATAATGTAATAATATATTCATGTTAGGTTAGGTTAGCGTAACAATTACCAAAAATACCATCTTACAACACAGACTGAAGATTTATAACTTAGCCAACCTTTATAATGTAGTTAATGACGTCACGCGTCAAACAAACAATTAAATCTAGTTACTTTTTATTTGCTATTGATACTTTTGGATTACTACATTTTTAGACTCAGAAAAATGTGAGCTTTCAAATGGTATATGTTTTATGAGTGTATGTTTAATATTGAAAAATGGAGCGCTCCTAGAGATTATCCACTAATAAACACTTTAATCACAGTTTACTCGCAGCATCTTCTTAATTCTTTCGGATTTAATGTGTTGTCTAATCATGCAGAGTTTCCCAACCGGGGGCCATATGGCTCCCTGGGGGCCATGGCACATTTGAAGGGGGCCACAGGAAAATGTTATTTTGTAAAATAGAGTTAAATCTGCATATTACCTACTGAAAATAATGCTTATGGGGGCCACAGGAAAAAATAAGGTTCCTAAGGGGGCCATAAGCCAAAACCGGTTGGGAACCACTGGACTCACTCTAATGCACCTTTGTGCAACTGGATTTTTTGTTAAGATATTTGGAGCGAGTGTGGTTTACGTCCCTCTGACGCAAAAGGGGACACAAACTACACTAGGTCAAAGTTGGGGAACGTAAACTACACTAGGATCTTCAGAAGACATTTTTTAAATGAATCCATCAAATAAAACGTTAAAACTAACGAAAATATTACGACTTAACCTAACCAATCGTAAATATATATATATGTACAGGGTGGGCCGTAAGTTTCCATACATAGGAAAAATTAAACGTTTGTTTTTATGTTTCAGATACCCTAAGAATATGCGTTTGACGTAAGATCTTGTTTACTGATGAAGCAAATTTTTACGTCAATGGAGAGGTTAATCGGCAAAACATACGTTATTGGAGTAATGCTAACCCTAACTGGCTGAGTCCGACGAAGATGCAAGGTGCCGGTAAAGTGATGGTGTGGGCCGGGATATGGGGTGACAGAATTATTGGACCAATTTTTGTCAGTGGAAATCTTAATGCCGAAAGGGATCTTAACATGTTGCAAGAAGAGATTTTCCCATCCCTGCTAAACGAGGAAGGTAACTTCCCAGTTTACTTCCAGCAAGATGGAGCTCCACCTCATTATGGTCTTCACGTGCGTCGGTATTTGGATCAGCAGTAGTTTCCGGATGCTTGGATTGGTCGGCGTGGTCCTGTGGAGTGGCCTCCCAGATCCCCAGATCTCACCCCCCTTGATTTCTATCTTTGGGGGCACTTGAAGGCCATGGTGTATCAGGAAAAGATACGAGACATAAATCATCTAAAGCAGTGGTTCTTAACCTGGGGGGCGCGCCCCCCTAGAAACAGGAATTTCTCTAATTGTATTTGTTATTCTCTTAACGAGAGCATGGGCTAATATTGAGAAGTTATTGAGAATGTTATTTTGATTGAAGGGGGGCGTGGAGGGAAGGACCAATTCCTAGAGGGGGCATGGTAGTAAAAAGGTTAAGAACCACTGATCTAAAGGAACGTATCACCAACGCCATTACAAGCATAACGTCAACTGTGCTAATGCGTGTTCATCAACAGTGGGGAACACGTATTGAAATGTGTTTTCAAAACAATGGCAACCATGTAGAGCATATTATATAAATAAAAATGGTTGTCCATAAAAAAATGTTTATTTTTCCTATGTATGGAAACTTACGGCCCACCCTGTACTATATATATTGACGATTGATTAGGTTAAGTCGTAATATTTTAGTTAGTTTTAACGTTTTATTTAATTAGGTATACGCGGAGAAAGTTGGGGAACGCAAACTAGACTAGGATTATGTAGGGGAACATAAATTACACTAGGATAATGTAGAGGAACGTAAACTACACTTGCTCCAGATATTTTTTTAAGAACATGACTGAGAGCTTAAATAAGAACTAATAAATTTATGAGAAGGAAGAACTTACTAGAAAACAGCCAACCAATCTCCCCATAAAGGAAAAATAAGTAAATAAGGGGGCTAAATGAATCCTTGGCAACCACGGTGTGGTTTGAATGACGCACGCGCAGTGATAGTTCAGTCACATAGTATTTTTCCGGAGTGAAAACACCTGATAACAATATTTCAAAGTGATTGTCTTTTAAGTTTGTAATCAAAATCGACCTCATAATTCTCTGCTTATATTATATTCATATTTTAAATGAAAGGAAAAAAATTCTGATATCCGTATTTTAAGGTATAATATACTTATATTCATATTTTAAATAAAAGACAGAACTTTCAGAAGACGCACTTTGAAATTCTTCTCCTTTGAATATTTCCTAAGATTTTGGAGTGTCATTCAATAATACTTTAAAATTTACGGGACAACGAAAGGAAAACTATAAATACAATGAGTCCTTTATAACTTCTTGGACAATCAAAGAACATTTTTTAAAGTGTACAAAAATTGCTTTTGTAAAGTTTCTAGTGCATTTGACATCTCACATTACTTTATAATTACTTAATTTTAAAATTTTTAAATGGAGAATGCACAGGGACAAGACATATAACAGCAGTAATACACGACAACTGTATAACATAATAACTTAGAAAATGTAAATAATTGTCCTATACATTTTCTAATTAGAAAATAACTTAAAATGTCAAACTGTAAACGGGCTTTACACAATGACCCACTTTCGAAGGCATGTAGCATTCGTTATTCAATTTATTTAATGAAATTATAGTTTTAGCTTTTGTTCTTTATACGA
This sequence comes from Bathynomus jamesi, assembly GCA_023014485.1. Lineage (NCBI taxonomy): Eukaryota > Metazoa > Arthropoda > Malacostraca > Isopoda > Cirolanidae > Bathynomus > Bathynomus jamesi. Next base: position 999,264 of record JAJOZX010000529.1, read on the forward strand.
GTTTGTCAGTATTTCGCATTTCATATATTGTAACATCTTCAGTCTCTTACATGTAACCGAGATAAATGCATGCAAATAATGGCATAATGCATATGTCACATCAGTAAAGACTAATGTATAAGATTGGTGAAGAGGATATGTACTCGTATGATGTCAGTAACGAAGTTCATATTCTAAATTTTAAATTGGTTGGTTACAATTTAAAATTAAAGACAATTTTATTTTAATGAAAAAATATCTAGTATTTACATACTTTAACAATATAAAAATTCTAGTAGGGTTTTATATATGTACACTATGTGTATATATATATATATATATATATATATATATGCTGTACATTCGTGCACAATTATATATAAAAGAAATGCAATTATATTACTACAATTAGGGTTCCTAGCAAGCAATTAAAATACTCCCTCGACTCTTGTATGTCTTATAATTGGCATTCAAAATAGTTATAAAGAACGCGATGTGTAGCTATTTCACGTAAACATGCAGAGGAATTCAGTCCTCACTTTTATAGGGTTATGTATAATTATATAAAGTTTATAGCTTTTATATACACACATATGTATACGATATAAGTGTTGCAATATATACATATAGAGGTATATATGTTGCTTTATTAATTTTGAGATATACACAATATATTTGAATGTGTGTGTGTGTGTGTGTGTGGTGTGTGTGTGTGTGTGTATATATACAGTATATATATACACATACACTGTGTGTATATATATATATATATATATATATATATATATATATATATATATATATATTTGAATGTGTGTGTGTGTGTGTGTGTGTGTGTGTGTATATATAATATATATATATATTATATATTTGAATGTGTGTGTGTGTGTGTGTGTGTGTGTGTGTATATATATATATGTATATATATATATATATATATATACAGCAGTTGCCAAAAACTTTTTTACGCATAGAATAGTAAATAGCTGGAATAGTTTGCCGGTAGAACTAATTAGTAGCACGTCTATAAACATGTTTAAAAATCGATTAGTCGCATATGTTGATAGATTGGGTATAGTTTCAGGTAGTAAAATTAAGGCTTTGTGGTTCGGAACCCACGTAAAATTGTAGGTCCCCTCCGCCACCACGGAGAACATGCGCAATGCACAATTACAAACACAGTTAGGTAGACCAGCCATGAGTGGATCCTAGGGTCTTTGTTGGTCTGAAACATTATAACATTATAACATAAGAACTTATATATATGTATATATAGATATATATATATATATATATATAGTTTGATCTTGGTTAAAGTAAAGTATAAAAAATGTGCCATTAATATAGTCATATAATCATATTAATATGCGTCATTAATATAGTCATAAAATTATAGCGTTTTTCTATATATACGCCAACGAAAGCGTTTTCCGTTCTTATTATATAATTAATACTCCGGTTGCACGGGGTGGGAACCCTGCATTGTTTGTTATAAAGCAAATCTTTACATATTTTGAAAGCTTATACCACCCCATTCAAGAATCCATCGGGTGTACACTTGACCCCCGTTTGGCTTTTTCAATATGGCCGCCATTTTCCAAGATGGCCGGCGAAACTGAAAAATCCCATATCCTGGTCAATACTTGATGGATTTTGATGATCTTGGTGTCATTTCTAGGGGTTTTTAGGATGATGAGTCGATCTGGAGGGGTTGCAGATACTTTGGGAGTCGTTTTGACCCACATTCGTCAATACTGAAGGTCAATGGAGGTCAAACGTCCCCCCGAAATAAGGAATATCCCATATCCCGGGCAGTCGTGGAGATATTTTGGTGACCTTACTGTCGTTTTTATGGTTTTGGGCGAGACCGTGTAGTTCTATAGGCACATGATAACAGTAGGATATCATTTTGCAACTCCATGGGTCAAGTCAAGGTCATTTGAGGTTAAAGTTTGGCCTTGAAATATGATAATGCCACAGTTGACATCACTGTATTTGCTTTATTTCAGTGACAATTTCTACAATCTAGCTAACTGCTGAGCACTTAACATCTTTCATGCAGATAAAACCAGATCATAATGCTTAAATGACATAACCCACATTATATGGATATGGATATTCGGATATAAACCACAATTTATGCTGAAGTACAGGGCACATGCATTCTATGGAAGGTTGCAAAGCTACAAGATATGACCTCGTAAGCAAAACAAAGCTCACACCGAGCTGGGGGATTGGCATTGACAACTTTAATGCAGTTATTCAGATTAGGTAACCATTTATTGGGCCAAATATCAAAAGACATGGTTGTGTCAGGATCGTCAGGATCATCAGTCTGCTCTTCGTTTGCGTTTTGGGTCAATGGATTGTTGCAATCCAAGCCGCTGCCACATCCACAGAACATTGTGCAAGGGATTCCGCGTTCCATGCAGCCGCAGCGACTCCCTATGCATGCTGATTGTGATTCACACCCACATCTGATTAGCTTCAGAACTTCATCTGGTGCTAAGCACACTCCTTCACCAACTGTTTTTGGGATGAGAACTGTTTGTCTCGTCTCTCTCCCACCCATAATGCACAGGATCAAGTGGTGGTGGGTCACACTTTAGTGCATCGAGCCAGTTCGCCACAGTGTAGTGGGCTCTGAGCACATTTTGATGGAAAGCTTCAGTTGTTTTTTTCAGTTTTTGAAAACTAACAACGTAGCGATACCGTCCCCATGTAAGTCTACAATTTCTTCTTTGAAGTAATCTTTAACTTTTACAATGAGCGACCTACGTGACAACTTCTCACCACCTAACTCTTTGTAAAGTTTCTCTACTTCAATTGAATTCCATGGTTTCATTTTGTCCTTCGACAGTTCTACACACAAAGCAATGAAGGGGCGGTCTTCAAGTTCAATCCTTGACTTATTCTGGCAAGCTCTCTCAACTCAACATGAAGGGTAGACATACAATCTTTATGGTATCGGGCTTCTTCAGCCGGTAAATCTCCTTTCATGCACAACAACCTACTGAGTACAACTTGTCCCTGCTCATCATTTTTCAGTTTACACTTTTCTATCAACACATCTTTGTAATTTGTTTTTTTATCACTAAGCTTATCGGTCATAAACCTAGATGCTGGAATGCGGTATTGCACCGGAACGTTGATGCCATATTTCTCGGGTAATATACACTCACTGACTTTCAAACAAAAGAGACAGTGTTTTTTAGGGTCATATACTGGGCCTTCACTGAGAACAGCACTACGTAGTCTTTTTGGCTCCAGTGTAGGGGTATCACATTCTCTCTTTTTCATGAATGCTGATAAATTCCGCTTGGACACATAAGTGGAAACACAGTTCTTGTGACAACAAAGGATTTTTGCTCCATCTTCCAAGAGAGGCTCCAGTCTCGCTCGAACATCTGGCTGCCCTCTGATGTCGCTGCTCTCTATGATTTTCTGAATCTTCCCACAATTTGAAAGACCTTTCTGACCTCCAGGACAGCTACGCAGGAAATCCTTGAAGAAACATTCGTCTGCAGCTTTTGTAGAACCTGAAAAGTAAGAATTTTGTTTACCCAGTCTTCAGAGTACAAATCGCATTGAAATAATTTATCCTCAGCAAATGAAAAATAAACAATGCTCACCTGGTATATTCTCCATATTCAGCAGTCAAAAAACAATTTTGGAATCAGCACAACCAAGACGTCATCAAACCACCAGGTAGGCAGCACCATCAGCAATAATCTCAACAACCTGAAAAAAATAAGAGGAATAATTAGACATATTGGAATTCACCTTACCATGGGGAAAATAGTCCCTGATTTCATTTTAAACCCTATAGAACTACTCAGTCTCGCCCAAAACCATGAAAATGACAGTAAGATCACCAAAATATCTCCACGTCTGCCCGGGATATGGGATATTCCTTATTTCGGGGGGGCGTTTGACCTCCATTGACCTTCAGTATTGACGAATGTGGGTCAAAACGACTCCCAAAGTATCTGCAACCCCTCCAGATCGACTCATCATCCTAAAAACCCTTAGAAATGACACCAAAATCATCAAAATCCATCAAGTATTGACCAGGTTATGGGATTTTTCAGTTTCGCCGGCCATATTGAAAAAGCCAAGCGGGGGTCAGCTGTACACCCGATGGATTCTTGAATGGGGTGGTATAAGCTTTCAAAATATGTAAAAATTTGCTTTATAACAAACAATGCAGGGCTCCAGTAAAATCAGGGTTTGTGCTACCGGACTATAAGTCCCTCGGTATTTTTCTCTGAGCAGTCGGGAGACACCTGTGATCGCCTCTCCCTATTTCCTCTCATTTGTAATAACGACAGTTGGACCTTCTGTACATCCCCGACCAAATCAGTATGGAGGGCCCACAATGGATTGCGCTTGTCCGTCTGTCCTTCATAGTCCGGTTCACTATGTCAATAAAAACACTTTCGTTCAAACTTTTTGGAGATTAGCAAACCAGTGCATTTTTGGAAAGCTTATGGCATCAGGAATCTGAAAATCAATGTTTACATTTGCGCAGATGCCTGCATAGCAGCCATTTTGGATTTTCAAAATGGCCGCCATAAAATAAGAATTTCCGAATATCTCTGCTTGTAACTGACATAGAAACTTCATTCTAAATGCTAATCCTATGTCTCCAGGCCCAAGGAATCCAAAGATTATGTCAAATTAGTGATTATGAACACCAAAAACCAAGAAAAGAAGAAGTTTGTGAAATTATGTTTGTATTTTCATGAAAAAATGCGCACTCAAATTGTTGATAGTGACAACAGCATACGTATAGACGTATTTCCTATATCAGTTTGACACATCATTACACATCATCATCACCCTCAGTGTCACATTCAACATTACAGTCTGCATCGTTTTCGCATTCTGTGCCGCACAAACATAGTTCTGTGCAAGGCAAGTTATTCCTTCTGCATGAACATCTCTGTGTAGAACAGTTGGTTCTGCAGTGGCATCTAACCAACTCGATGATGGCTTGAGGGGCAGGAGGAACCTTTGTGGTGACTGGCAGTATTTGGCCACTTTTGTCCTGATAGTAACCAAATTTCAGGGGGTCCAAAAGGCTGTTGCTGCATAACATTGGCTTGGAACCATACTCGGCTTTGTAACCGCACACGCTGGATGTGTTCCTCAAGTGCACCGAGTGTAGGAGGTAAGTTGTTGCTTTCAGCTAGGTGTTTACAAAACAGATATCATCTTAGATCAGGGATACTTGCAATGTGAATACCCTTGGGACAGTAGCTTGAGCACACAAATTTGGCCAATACGTCTTTCACCTCCTGTGTTAGGTCACCTTTCTCCGGTAGTTTCATCAGTGCTCTGACTAAGTGCATGTCAGCTTTCATATACTGCTGAAACCATTTTGTTTTGCCTATTCCTGAGAATTTTCCAACATTGTCTGCTCCAGTGAATGCGTGGAATACAGGTAAAGCTTGCGCCTTTTCTTTGCCCAAAGCTCTCCAGATTGGCTCTATTTCGACTGTACCTGATACCATCAAAATAGATGTCTTTTTGCAGAGCTTGTCATAGTGTGCCACAGCCAGAACCAGACGTCAGTATCAGGAGTGAAGAATACTAGCTGTGCATCAGGACACCGCTGTGATGCCTCCGCTGCCAGGCAGATCATCAATGTGTCAGCCTCCTCGTGATTGTTGTCTTCAAAGTGCATGTTTCTGTTGCTTCTGGTGTGACCTGATGCTGATGTGATGACTAACTGAGGTGAGTTTTTGTTGTAATCAAGGGTTGCTTTGGCGAGATAGTCTGTCAAATCTGCTTTCGTTTTTTCGTGCGATAGAAACCGTGCCAGTAGGATGTGTTTGATGTTCGTATCATCTGCAACCTGATACTGTATAGGAGCTTTTCCTTGTCGTCGTCTCTCTCTAGTTTCCTCCTTTAGTGAGTCAGGTTTGTATGTATCGAAGACCAGGATGACCTCACTGAACCCTGCTGTCAAGCTCACGAGCCTGTCATTGAAACACTGGGCTAGATCTTTGACTGTGCTGATTGTCCCTGATTTCTTTGTCATCTTCTGGACAAGCACCATTCCATCAACAATGGCGATCTTTTGATTTGATGACGACGATGGAGATGATGATACAGGACCTCTGTCATCATCCTGCTCTTTGGCCGCTAGAGCTTCTGTCTGTTCCTGGGTTTCATCTGTTTTTGCCAGCTTCTCAAGGCTGTGTATCAGCTTGGACTTGTCAGTGCATGGCAGCATTGAGCCGTCTGGTGCAAATAGTGCTCTCGGAGTCAATGTGAACTCATAGTTGCCAACTGCATTCTTCTGATCGATGTCCCTGCTCGACCTGGTGAGAACCATCAGCCGACCATAGAGATCTTTGGTCTCTTTTAGGTCAACTGTCTGGTCACGGAACTTGAAAGTTTGTTTCTTGCTGCCAGACATGTACATCTTGTTGTTCTGCTTTTTGACTGGTGCCCAGAGACTAACATCTCCATTGATACGTTCAGTGACATAATCTTCATAAAGCTTCTGTCCGATGTCATCAATGTTCAAGATTTGTGGAACATACTCTTGTCGTACATATGCATGTGTGATGAAATTGTATAGCTGATCACCTTCAACAGCAAAGGGATTCCCGTGGCTCAGTATTGCAGCCTTGATTTTGTCAACAGCTTCATGTTCTTTCCTGACAGCACTGGGTCGTACATCATGGTGTTCCTCTGGCTTGTTTACTTGAAGCCCGAACTGTCCTTTAAACTCTGTTGAGAGGCACGACATCTCTGGAGAAGCCAAGAAGAACCGCTGCCTAGCATTCGCATTATTGGAAATGCCAATTAGGCCAGAATGAACCTTCATCATCTTGTTGAGATGTTCGCAGGCATGGTCTGCACCTATTGAGACGAACGGAATCTCACTCTTGGTGACAGATATGTTTCCATCTTGAAGTTCTCGCCATGTTGCTGGATGGCTTGTCTTCATTTCGTGCATGTCGGCGATGTACCTTGGCCAGAGGCGTTTGTATTTTATTCGATCCATTGCGAAAAACAGCTTGCTGAGTGCTTCTCCAGCCTCCAGATGGAGAACGAGATCAGCATTTCTGGATGCTTCAACAAAGAACAAGATGGTTTCAACCCGGTGGAGGTAATTCATCAATGACTTGAACATAGCGTTAGATGATTTCTGAGCTTCCCACTTCTTCAGCTGTTGAATGACATCTTCGTTGGTCAAGACTTGAAGCAGGTGAGTGTTAGCAATTCTGATGCATTCTGCTCCATCACTTGTCCCAGAAGCTGTGTTTGTGCAGGCTTCCTGCAATTCATTTGCTGGTTTCGAGCAGATTTCTTTTAGTTGTGGCATCTCTGTGAAGAACTGTTCTAGAGCAAGTTCATACAGAGCCATGTAAGTGTGGATGTGTGCACGGAGTGCTCTCTTGTAGTGGCCGCACTTGAGGATCTGTCTCGTTGTAGCAGGCCCATATACATCTGCCTCAATCCATGCATCATCTATGCCAGAATTTTCTATTGAGGCTCCGAGTGCCCTCAGTGCAGCCATCACAGCATGCAGCTCCCCAAGTCTCGGAACAACTTCTCTTTTCAAGTTAGGTCTTGCATCTAGCAACTGTACTGCCTTCTCGTACAGGGCCATGTCAAAGGTTATGACAGTTGGGTGGTTTTCACCAACTGCCAAGCTCTTCAACTGAGACGCTTGCAACATCACAGTCAGCATGGTAGACCACTCATGTGCGACCTCTGGAAGTAGAGGCAAGGCACCGACTTGAGTCAGTGACTGACTAGATGACACAAGTGATTTGTAGCCTGCCCAGCCTGGGATACTGCTTTGTGATTCACTGTCGGTTGATCTAGACAAAGCAGATGCAATCATCCAACCAAGATTGGTTAGTTCATAGGATTCAGCAACACCTGTGGAACACGCCTTGAATTCCTTTGCTCTCTTGACTGGCCCAGGTTTTGGTTTACTGCAAGGCTCGATGGGTACATGATAAGGGACAACCGACAGGTTTTTTGCCTCACTAACTTCCAAATTGGGTGCGATTGATTCTCCAGGCGCATCTGCCTTCTGATACACTGCGGTGATTGTGCCATGTGTGGTGCCTTTGCCATCTACAGTGTCCTCTGCAAAATCTGTATTATCAACAGCGAAGAAGACAAATGTACCTTTCTTGAGGAAAGGTGGTACATACAATCCATCAAATTGTTTTGTGTTTTCCACAACAGCATTGGCAATTGCTGTTTCTAGGAGCAAGGCACGGCTGTGTGATACGCAGTAGTTCTGTACATGGAGGAGGTCCATCAGCGCCTTGTTCCTGGTGTCATGATGTACAGTGAGTGCCAACCCTACAACCTGTGGGTTTTCTCGTGTGTGTGGTGTCCGAAATGTGTCAGTGGCTTTCTTGGGCACGTGGTGCACTTGTCTCCTGGTCTTGAAAGCATACATGATATTCTGACTTATGGTCAATGCTGACCTGTCAACTGTCCTGCTCCTCATCTCCGTTTGCAGCTCCTCCTCAGATCCCACCAAAATCCACCGTATAAGGCTGTACAGCTCGGTCGGGACATCCTCTCTTGTGCTGGATACTGTAATTGTGTGTGTTTCCTTCTCCTCAGCGAAATTGGCAATGCTGTTGCGTATTAGCTTAGCTGTCTTGTATATCATCATTGTCTTGTCCATTTCACTTGTGGCATCTTGCATCAAGGAAGTGTAGACCATATCTTCTTCGCAGGCTTCAGGACAGTAAAGAACAGATGGTTTTCTTCTGTCTTTCTGCCTCACTGACTTCACACTTGGTAACTCTGCAAGAATTTTGTCCTTTAGCCACTGTCGTGTCAGTGTCGGAGTGTGCTTCTGTGCCTCATCACTACCACCAAGCATAGATATGTAGGTTTTTTCGATGGCATCCATGGGTAGATGAGCCTTATTTTGGGTTTGATATTCAATGAGATTGATCAGCTCAATCAAGCATGGTACTTGCATTGGTAGGTCTGTCTTTGTAGACTTGGCCCGGTTGCTGGCATCATCCCTCAGGACATGGAACACATATCGTGTCCAGCATGGTTTGTGGTATCTTACATCTATCGCATGGGCATCACTTGGTGAGAGTGCATTGCTTAGTCTTGTCATCAATACTGGATCTTGGGAAATATCCACAGCTCGTCTAAGTGCCTTCCCCGCGTTTTCAGTTCGTACGGTGAAGAGACGCTGGTCATCATCTTCTTGACATAAGAAGCAGTGATCCCTTGTCAACGGTTCTGTCGCAGATCTAGTGAAAGGTGCTGAGGTGCCTGGGGTTGCTGATTGCTCCATTTCAGAGCTTGTTCTTTTATGCCCACGTTTTTTCACAGCATAGGTTCCTGTAGACATGGCATGCTGCAAGCGGTCTCTCGCTCGCTGTATGGATATTTGATTTGTGGCATCAGAATAACAACTGCGATGCCACATGGGTTTCCTTTCAATCAATATTTCTTTGGTAAAGTCTTTGAGGCGTCTTTGGATGTCAACATATTTTCCATCCTGTAAGCTGGCTCTTTCTTCCACTACATCGAGTAGTTTCTGGTATGATTCTGTTCTGGGATATTGAACAAGTGTTCCTTTGCTGGCAGTGGACTCCTGACAAAGAATGCACTGCTTCCAGTCTACTGTGTCCATGGACAACTTGATCGAACTCAACTTGCTGGTTCCCGGGTCTTCACTCATGATGACTCAGGCACTGAAAAGAAAGAGAGCCACCACTATATTAACCAACACCAAGATAATTGTGTACTAGTTGTGTTAACATAAATTTTTACAGTATAAAATTAAATATTGCAACACTACTGCAAAAATACTGCAAAATTATTGAAACATCAGGATTTATAAACACTGTTTCTACTGCCGCCTAAATGGCCGCCAAGCAGGCATCTGCCATAAGCCATAAGCTTCTCAAAAATGTACTGGTTTGCTAATCTCCATAAAATTTGAACAAAAATACATAGTGAACCTGACTATCACACTTTGGTGTACGTACTGTAACTTTTGAACTGTTCAGCATAAATTAATGAACCTTCATACATATATGGATCATCACAACACGATGTGTCATGAATAAGAATCAGGTCCTTGTATCAACGGTCAAGTTCACAAACAGAGGTAAAATGTTCGAATAGACTGTTTTTGTTTCTACGCCATAGCTTTTGAACCGTACAGCATAAACTGATGAAACTTCATACATATATGGATCATTACAACACAATGTGTCATGAATAAGAATCAGGTCATTGTATCGAGAGTGAAGGTCACAAACAGAGGTAAAACTTCAAATGGAGGTCCATGCCATAAGTTTTGAACCGTTCTACATAAATTGATGAAACTACACACACACACACACACATATATATATATATATTATATATATTATATATATGATACACACAGACCATGCATGGAACAAGGAACTCTTCCGGGATAATTAAATCCACTATAGTCCGAATAAGTAATGGTGAATGACATATATATATATATATATATATATATATATATATGGATCATCACAAGGTGCTGTGTCGTGAGCAAGAATTAGGTTGCACAAAAGTAACAGTCACAAATATAGGTGGGGAACATTAATATTGTTACGGCATAGTTCTTGCTTCGCTTGTTTTCCCCTCCCCTACTCCCGCTTTCACGTACCCATTGTGAAAAGCCAAAATATTTCTTACCGAAATTTTTAAATAAAATTACATGGCAATGAACAGCTATTTCATACAACTCTGCAAAACCTGCAACTCTGCCACGGACGAAACCATACAGAGTGAAAATTCCGCGAGTAAGAATCTCTAAGGAGGAATTCTCAAGTCGATCCATTTTCGGCTTGGCTTGGTTTTTAATGGAACCGCAATTACGTGATTTTCGTCTTTTATTCCTTCCAAGATCAGGAAATTATTTTCAAAACTTGGAATTTCCACTCAGAGTATTCCCCTTGCGGATCGATGATGAGAATGATAATGTTATTGAGTGGAAAGTAATCTCGCAGATTAACTAGTTATTGTTCAGTAATCTGTGAATGCATCCTACCCAACTATTCGAAAGAAGAGTTAAAGAAATCTACGAAATTTTGAAGGCACAAAAAAGATTCAGTAAGAACTAACATAAATTCCAATCAGGAAGATTGTATAATAATAGGTAAGCAGTGCCTTTAACAGCACATTTCCACGTTATGAATTGGGCGTCGTGGTGCCTTATGAATCAGGGTTTCTACCCGTTTCATATTTCAAGGAACAGTCCCGTTTTACAGAACACCGTCTCCCGTCCTCTAAAATAATTCTAGAAGACATCATTCGTCTCATAATTTAAAAATCGTCTATATAAACATCATAATTAAGTCTACAATCAAATGATTGAATTTTCCATTCGCTTGATAAGGGAACTGTAAAATAGGGTTGACTTTTGTCGTCGTCATTAAAGCTAACATTAAATTAAGTTTTAATATTTTTTCGAATGCTTATTGACCGAATATTAAAAATGTGAAATTTTCTGAAAACCTTTTTTTAAATTTTATTTTTCAGGTGTCTTCACTTCATAAGAAATTTTTTCCTGGCAGTAATTAATTAATTATTGTTTCAAGATGGGCAGGACATCCGTGCGCCGTCTTAATTTTTGCACTTTACACAAAATGCAATTTTTCTTATCTTCCGATATCGTAAAGTAGGTTTTGAGAGTTTAGTCTCGCAGGGTTTTCGAACATTATTTAATCTGCATGTTTATGTCTTGAATTAATAAGATTTTCTTTCAAGGGGGGTTCCTACAAATACACCAAATAAAAACATTTTGCTCTAATTTAGTCTTTACACATGAGAAAACTGATAAGGCTTTAAGTAATAATATATTAATTATATAATAAAACATTCAGGAATTTTTGCCTCTAAGCGAGTTTCTTCGATTTTAGACATCAAAGTTTTCATTGATTTTTCACCGCAGATTTTTAACTTTGTCAAATAAATTGAAGCGGTAACCACATTGGGCATTGAGAGCTAAATTCATCACTAAATATTACAAAAAAACAGTACAATACCCATATATATATATATATATATATATATATATATAATATATATATATATATAATTACGGAGACGACAATGCCAGGAAAGTAATACAAGAAAAACTGAAGAGTATCGATAAGCAAATACAAACTCTGATAAAGGGCCATACAGACAGGGAAAAGGAAAAAGCGGTAGAAGCAATAAAGGAAAATCCAAAATACTTCTACAGCTATGCGAAAAGGAAAACAAAAACGCGCGCTCCTATCGGGCCCTTAAGGAAAGGGAATAATGAACTAACAGACGATCTAAAAGAAATATCTGAAACATTGAGACCCCAGTATGAATCGGTCTTCAGTACCCCAAAAAGTGACAAAGCGATACCTGACACAGATGCATTCTTTGAAGAGAAATTGCAGGGAGAGTGTATAACAGACTTTGATTTTACCCCAGAAAATGTAGCGAGAGTTACATTAAGTTGCAGGTCCGGACAAATGTAACGCACTATTAATTAAAAACTGTAAAAATGAAATAGCTACACCCTTATACTGGATATGAAGAAGATCCCAAGACAGTGGGGAAATACCGAGCATCTTGAAAAGAGCAAACATCGTCCCTACATATAAAGGCGGGGATAGATCTCAAGCAAAGACCAGTGTCATTGACGCCCCACCTCACGAAAATATTTGAAAGAATAGTCAGAGAGAAAATCTGTGACTTCTTGGAGACACTGGAAAGATTTAACGAAAATCAGCACGGATTCCGATCGGGAAGATCATGCTTATCACAACTTATAGAGCATTATAACAATATCCTAGATGCACTTGAAGGCAATGAAAACTATGATGTCATATACACGGATTTTGCTAAAGCTTTCGACAAGTGCGATCATAGTATAATAGCACATAAAATGAAACATATAGGAATAACAGGCAAAGTGGGAAAATGGATCTACAACTTCCTCAGAGAACGCCTACAGGTCGTTAAAATTCAAGGTGTATCATCATCAGAGTCAGGAGTATGCAGTTCAGTGCCACAAGGTACAGTGCTGGCCCCACTCCTGTTCATTGTCATGCTAACAGACATAGACAGTGGAGTTAACAGCAACAGTATAGTAACATCATTTGCGAACGATGCAAATGAAGTGGAGGCCTTGCAGAGGGACACAAACAAAATATACAAATGGTCAGAAGACAACAACATGACATTTAACACCGAGAAATTTCAGCTCTTGAGATATGGTAGAAATGAGGAAATTAAACAGAGTGCATGTTATGCTCCAGATAGACAGGAAATTCAGAGAAGCACGAAAGCGGTCGACTTGGGGGTAATAAGGACCGATGATGCCAAATTCGAGACACAAAACCAGATAGCACTAAACAAAGCAAAAAGAGTTGCGGGACAGGTACTATGAACGTTCAAAAGGAGGGACAAGACAATAATGATTCCCCTGCTGAGAACATTGATCATACCAAAACTTGAATACTGCTCAGTTTTGACGTCCCCATTTAAAAAGGAAGAAATTAATAAACTAAAAGAAACGCAGAGACATTTCACAGCCAAAATTGATAGCTGCAAAGAACTCAACTACGGGAAAGACTACGTAAACTAAATCTGTGCTCCCTGGAAAGAAGAAGATAGAGGTATACCATAATTTACATATGGAAAATGATCGAAAAACTGGTACCAAACCTCAAACTAAACCCAATTACCATCCAAACAACGCTGGACAAAAGGAAAGGCAGAATATGTAGTGTTCCCAAACTAAAGGCCCGACAAGGGCCCTCCTCAACACTGAAGGAAAATAGCTTGGTTGTCAGGGGGCCAAGACTTTTTAACCAACTTCCTAAGGACCTCAGAAACGTTACAGGGATCAAAGTTGAAGTCTTCAAGAGAAGACCAGATGCCTGGCTCAGGACTGTACCAGATGAGCCGGTGTATCTGGTTATGTGTGGTTGAGAGCGCAAGAAAGCAACTCGCTCCTCCACCAAGCCAGGCCTAGAGGCAGGGCCACCAGCTTGACTTTCATGTGAAGAGAGACCGACGCACGAAACCGTAACGAAGTTAACGAGGTATACTGTATATATATATACACACACACCAATAACACCGGTCTGCATGAAAATCGATTTCTTTATTTTGAGTTGTGATTCTGAAGCAGTTCGCTGCGCTGAATTCAAAAATGCTAGCAAAACAATTTTGGGGCGTTTTGTAATTTTTAACCTTTTTTATCTTTAATTAATTTCGTTTTTTCATATTTTTCAGATAGATAATTCTAACATTACGTCTTTAAAATTTTAATAATGGCTTCTAGAGGATGTACCCATAGTCCAGACATATTTTGTTATATTTGTGGTCGGTATGTTGTTGTAAAACAAAGGACAAATGTAACGACCTTCATTAAGAGAGCTTATCATGCTTATTTTGGAATTAAATTAGGAGATCAAGACAAAAGTTGGGTTCCACACAAGGTTTGTCTTACGTGTGTTGCGGCACTAAGGAATTGGAGCAAAGGTAAAAAGAAAAGTTTGCCATTTGGGATCCCTATGGTATGGCGTGAGCCTAGAAACCATACCGACGACTGCTACTTCTGTTCTTGCAATGTTAAAGGTTATAATGCAAAGAATAAAGAGAGCCTTCAATACCAAAGTCTTCCATTTGCAATAAGGCCGGTACCCCATGGTCCAGAAGTTCCTATTCCCCGCCCACCCGAGAGTCTGGATCAATACAATTCAGATTCTGATTCAGCTCCAAATCCAGACAATGATGATGTTTATGAACAGCCAACAGCTGACCGAGATCCTCCTAAACCATTAACCCAAGCCGAACAAAATGACTTAGTCAGGGATTTGAATCTGCCTAAGGACTCTGCAGAACTTTTGGGGTCTAGATTGCAGGAGAACAATTTATTGGCATCCGACACATACTTCGCTTGGTACAGAAATCGTGAGAAAGACTTCGTGCCTTTGTTCGAAGAAGATGGTCCCTTGGTATTTTGCAAGGACATCACAGGATTAGTGTGCAAGCTAGGCATCGAATACCAAACCAGTGACTGGAGGTTGTTTATAGATTCCTCTAAAACTAGTCTAAAAGGAGTGTTACTGCACAACGGTAACAAATATGCATCAATCCCAGTGGCCCATTCTACTCATTTAAAAGAGACCTATGATAACATGAAACTGCTTCTGGAAAAAATTCAGTATCAAAATCACAGATGGATATTGTGTGGGGATCTCAAAGTCCTTTGCATGTTACTTGGGCAGCAATCAGGATACACTAAGATGCCATGTTTCATCTGCGAATGGGATAGTCGAGCACGTGACCAGCACTGGAAGAGGAAAACTTGGCTTCCTAGAGAGAATCTTACCCCAGGATCAAAGAACATTTTACATGAACATCTAGTTGAACCAAATAAAATCCTCCTACCACCCTTGCACATTAAATTAGGCTTGATGAAGCAGTATGTCAAAGCAATGAATAGAGAAGGTGAGTGTTTCAAGTACATTTGTTCAAAATATCCAAAGATTAGCTACGAGAAAATAAAGGAAGGTGTTTTTATAGGTCCTCAGATTAGAAAGTTATTGACAGACGATCATTTCCTGAACATAATGACCAATAAAGAAAAAGAAGCATGGCTTGGTTTCAAAGATGTTGAAAACTTCTTGGGAAACTACAAAAGCCAAAATTATGAAAGACTGGTGGAAAATATGCTTAAAAAGTTTTGCGCCTTAGGCTGCAACATGAGCCTGAAAGTTTACTTCTTATTTTCGCATCTTGACCGTTTTCCCGAAAATCTCGGAGATGTCAGTGAGGAGCAAGGGGAACGATTTCACCAGGACATCAAAACCATGGAAAGAAGATATCATGGAAGATGGCATACAAATATGATGACGGATTACCGCTGGTGTCTGCAACGAGATCAGCCTAACGCACAGCATAAGAAAACATCAAAGAAGCACCGGTTTAGTCGTCATTAGTCAGATCTACCTTCGTAGTCTTAAGTCTTTGGAATAAGTTCTAAAATGTTTGCAAGTAAAGAAAGTAAATATATTTTGTTTCTTTCAGTTATTTTTTTATTCTTTCATAAACAAGCAATATGCTTGTCCAAGAGCTAGGAGCTATTTAATTCTGCTTTAATTAGGTTTTACTCTATCACCTAAAGATTTCGTGCCACAAGGGGTGTTGTAATACCTCATCTGTCTCCAAATGTTAACCACCCATTGATGGGAGGGGAGAGAGTATTTTGCTGGGAACGGGACTGGTTGTTATATATATTTACCCTACATTATTATGTAAGCGTTACTGTAGTCTATAACAACAAAATTTATGGTTTAGCATGTGCAATCCAATGTTGGTCTCGATAAGATGGTTCACATTTGGGGATAAATGGGGGATTTATGACACACCCTGTAGTAAGAAAACCATACGTGATAGGGAAAAACTAACTATATTTTTGAGATCAGCGCACTCAAATTATATAGAATCACCAACTAGTTTGTAAAAATCGATCGACAAGTTTTCAAATGTGTACTGGTGTAATATAAAGAAATACAAAGGACATCAAACAACAACAGACTGGCTGGTCCCTACGAAGCTGTCTCTTTAACAAGGAAGGTTAAAAGATGTTAGAAAATTTAAAGACAAGTGAATGTTTTAAAGCAAAGCAAAGAATAGAGGTTGAAAAGAAGGAAATAAATTTAAAGATAAAGTGAAAATTTTAGAGTAAAGAGGAGGGAATCTGAGCTAAAATTCTACAATACTTCTACGCGCCAACAAATGCTTCCAACTGGGGATTTAATGCAAAATAAGCATCTACTTTCTTTTTAAAGGATTCCACTAAATTACTTTGAACTACGCTGGGTGGTAATCTATTTCACAAATTAACGATACGATTGAAGAAAAAATGTTTAGTTTCATTAAAATTAAAATGTTTACCTACTAATTTCAGACCATTACCGCGAGTTCTATCTGCATTTCTGAAGGGGAAATATTTTTCGGCGTCGACATTATCGAAACCTTTATTCATTTTAAACCTACTAATGCGATTTCGCTAGAACAATTTCGGTCAGAGTTAGATACGTTGAAAGAGACGCTCCTCCCAAAGCCTAGTTACTCGGAAGTCGATCAACAAGTCAGAACCCCAAGAAGCGCGTCGGGCAGCGAGGGAAATGAAATCCCCTCTCCCAACTCCTCTCCCCGAATGTGGGGTGAAAACGCAGCAGGCAGGGGAAGCGGTCAACCTCCTTCCTGTTCAGGAAAGGACTCCTGCTCTCGATTTCACAATGAGGAACAGGGTAAGTCCGATGCCAAGAGACGAGGCATCACTGCTCTCTTATTTACCTTCGATTGCAGGGGGGAGGCGTTCGATTACTCAAACGCCTCGCTCGGACTGCAGTTCCCCTCTACATCCCACCGAAGACGGAGGGGCACGCGCGTCCGTCAGGATATAAACGCCGCTAACAGACCTCCACCAAGCCACAGAGTAGGGGAGGGGCCTCCTATCCCCCAAAGATCGCCCCACCCATCCCCCAGTGAGGCGAACCCTGCCTCAGGGAAGAGGACGGGTTGGTCATGGTTAGGAGACGCTCTTCACGGAGGGTTCCTCAACCTGTCTTCGCAGCAAGGCCACCGGTGAGGAATCTCACCCTCTTTTTGTCGTGAATTCAGCTCTCGAACGAGGAAAGCGATATTCGACACATGGTGGAAGAAGTCTGTGGTGAACACAATATACTGTCAGTAATAAACTAAACGCAAAATCTCTGTATTATAACTCATTTAAAGTAATAATTAAAGGTGTAAATTCGCAATTCAACCCGTACAATATGAGTCAGTGGCCAGACGGTATTATTGTTAAGGAGTTTATTTACTTTTTCAGGAGATTTGATAACAGGCAAAATAATACTAATAATAATAATAATAATAATAATAATACTAATAATAATAATAATAATAATAGGCGCCCGAACTGTAATGCCTGAAATTTGTACCGTGTATAATAAGAATAATCATAATAGTAAATTTCTATCAGTCATGGCCGATAACTTGTTGAAAACAGTCTTATATAACGTAAGGTCAGTGAGGAATTCAGTTGTAGATGTTCATAAAATCTCTGACAGTGCAGAGTTGATACTCCTGCAAGAGCACTTGCTACTTAAGCAAGAGCTAAAATTCCTGTCTACCATCCATGATGACTTTATGTACCATGCGTCATCAGCAGTAGACTTGTCAGATGCATTAATGTACTGTAGGCTTTTTGGTGGTGTTGCTTTCTTAATAAGGAAAAATTTGTTAAAACATATAAAATTTTTAACAAGCGATAATGTATGGTTGGTAGGCATTGAAGTACAAGTGAACAATGATTGCATATTAATTGTAAACTGCTATTTACCATACAACAACGGCAGTAATCTAGATGAATACATTGATATGCTGTACAAAATTAAGTCATTATCAGATAACCCCAAATATTCTCACTGTATAATAATGGGGCACTTTAACGCGCATGGGAACTTGGAATTCTTTGTAGAATTGGGTAACATGTGCGAGTCGGCCAAATTAAGTATAAGCGATGTAAATGTATTAGGGGTAACCAGTGGTAATTTTACATACGTTAGTGATATGAGTGGTACCACCAGGTGGATTGATCATTGTCTCACTAGTAATAATCTAAAGGATCGAATTATTAGAGTTCATATTCTGCATGATTTCCTTCTTTCTGATCATAGACCATTAAAAATACTGTATTAATTAATTTTACCAATTTATGCGCAACACGATATAACAAGAACTCAATGGGTAAGAATAATCACGTCGATTGGTCTAATGTTAATATGCAACAGAGAATAGAATACAAAGACAGAACAGGTTACCTCTTTAATAATTTAGAAATTTTGCATCTTGCCTGTAGTAATCCTTGCTCAAATGATTCTCACTCAAAACTCATAGATAGGTACTAAGGAAGATAGTATCCCTGTTCAGAGAAGCAGGAAGCCCCATGATTAAATCTTACAACTATCATACTAAGATTATTCCTGGATGGAATGGTTTTATTGCACCCCTGAAGAGGGAATCGATTTGTGGTGCTTTCATGATAGACCCAGATTATGACCAGTATACATGAATATGTGTAGAGGTAGGGGTCAGTATAAGGCGGCCATAAGCCGATGTAAACAGGAAGAAGAGTCTATTCGAGCATCAAAAGCCGGTGAAGCTCACATAAATAACGATAATAAGAAATTTTGGAAATTTGTTAAGAATCAAACGGGTGTCAAAAATACCCTCCCTCCGACAATCGATAGGGTGTCGGAGGAGGATGAAATTGCGAAGCTGTGGAAAAGCCACTACTCAAACATTCTTAACAGTGTGAGTAGGGATAATGTTAATATAGATTGCAGCGAAACGCCTGTGGGAGGGACAAGGAAAAATACTTTGATATCAGTTTCTGAAGTAAAGAGGTTAACTAAAGAGTTAAAGACTGGTTCTGCGTCACGAGTAGATGACCTATCGAATGAGCACTTAAAATATTCCAATGACGTGGTATGTCTGCATATATCATTGCTCTTGTCAGCCATGCTTGCTCATAGCTATATCCCTGCAGAGTTCATGAGGGTATATATCTTGCCCCCTGGTCAAAAATAAGTTTGGAAACATTCTATCCAGCACTAAT
The DNA here is from genome assembly GCA_023014485.1 of Bathynomus jamesi. Classification (NCBI taxonomy): domain Eukaryota; kingdom Metazoa; phylum Arthropoda; class Malacostraca; order Isopoda; family Cirolanidae; genus Bathynomus; species Bathynomus jamesi. Next base: position 1,018,924 of record JAJOZX010000529.1, read on the forward strand.
TACAGGCTTATTGCTGTCGTTTCCTGCTTCTCGAAACTACTAGAAAAACTCTTGTTACTCGGATTAAATGATTACCTATGGACATCTAATCAGTTTGGTTTTAAAAGGTCCCACTCAACTGACTGCTGGATTTATGTACTTAAGGAAATAATATCTAAATACACTGACAGTAATTTAACTATTTATAGCTTTTTCCTTGATATAAGTAAGGCATATGATAGAATGAACCACAACATTTTATTTAAAAAACTAGAAGACAGGAAGGTTCCCATGTACATATTAAATTTATTGAAATTTTGGTATTCCCCAATCTTTCGCCGTTAGGTGGGGCAATGTACTATCCGAATGTTTTGGCTCCTCTTGCGGGGTGAGACAAGGCTCCTTGCTCTCTCCTATGCTGTTTAATGTGTATATTGACGGATTAATTGCTTCACTTAATGAGGTAGCAGTTGGATGTTGTATAGATAACAAGGATAAATAACTTAGTTTATGCTGATGATATGGTGTTAATAAGTCCCTCTAACAGAGGTCTAGATCGGCTATTAAAAGTCTGCGAAGTGTATTCGCAGAAACATGATATTCTTTTTAATGTTACAAAAACTAAGGTTATGCAATTTCATCCTAAAAGCTGTAATCAGCCAGCTGATATTAGGTTAAAAATGAGAGGTGACGTAATTGAGGAAGTACAAGAGTTTAAGTATTTGGGTCAAACTACCACCAGCTACTTGAGTGATGACTCAGATATAAGAAAACAATATCGAAGGCTTTGTGTTAAAGCGAATATGACTATAAGGAACTTCCGGTTCTGTACAAGCACTCTCCTCGTTCACTCTCTTTCGTACTTTCTGCAGTAATATATACGGACAGCAACTCTGGGTGAATTATAAAAAAGGTTCTGGCAGAACCCTAAATTTGCTGTACAACAGGTCTTTGTTGTATAGATAACAAGGATAAATAACTTAGTTTATGCTGATGATATGGTGTTAATAAGTCCCTCTAACAGAGGTCTAGATCGGCTATTAAAAGTCTGCGAAGTGTATTCGCAGAAACATGATAGTCTTTTTAATGTTACAAAAACTATGGTTATGCAATTTCATCCTAAAAGCTGTAATCAGCCAGCTGATATTAGGTTAAAAATGAGAGGTGACGTAATTGAGGAAGTACAAGAGTTTAAGTATTTGGGTCAAACTACCACCAGCTACTTGAGTGATGACTCAGATATAAGAAAACAATATCGAAGGCTTTGTGTTAAAGCGAATATGACTATAAGGAACTTCCGGTTCTGTACAAGCACTCTCCTCGTTCACTCTCTTTCGTACTTTCTGCAGTAATATATACGGACAGCAACTCTGGGTGAATTATAAAAAAGGTTCTGGCAGAACCCTAAATTTGCTGTACAACAGGTCTTTTAGACTCCTACATAAATTACCCCCGAAATGCTCAGCTTCGCAAATGTTTGCCACCCGCAATGTCCCTAGCTTCCCGGAGGTACAAGACGTGCTCAATACAATCTAATGGAACGAATTAAAAAATCAACCAACCCGATTAACCAAGCTATCCATGAGTCCTTCCGTTTGTCTTCTAAGCTATGGAATTCTGTCTGTAGCTCCACTTAACTACGACATTACTGTATTATTTCTAATCAATTGTATATATTTCTATCCTTAGTATGTGAACTGTCATTGTATTATTAATATTTGTCATATGGACTATAGTCTGCCAATAAACCTTTTCATTTTCATTTAAACATCTGGATTAAATCTCCTCGAATACGCTTTTTCACAAGTGAGAATAAATTTAACGTTTCTAAACGGGCAACGTATGATTTGTTTCTTAGTCTAAGAATCATCTTAGTAGCCCGTCGCTGCACTCTCTCCATTCTGTCTATGTCCTGTCGTAAATATGGGTACCAGAACTGAATGCAGTATTCCAAGTGGGGTCGTAGAAAGGAATTATATGATGTTAGCACTGTTTTCTCCAACTTAAATTCAAATGATCTACCAATAAATGCTAAGGTTTAATTTGCTATTCTAACCGCTTCGGTACATTGCTTACTCGGTTTAAAAGTGTTGGCAACAATAATATCTATAAAGTCTTGTCGTGCATAAAATAATTTTCTTTAACATTGTTTTTACCGATTTGCAACGTTTTATATTTATCTATATTAAAGTTCATTTACCAAATTTCTGCCCACTCGAGTAATTTATTAACATCTTTTTGAATCTGCAAACGTTCTGCTGCTGATTTTATTCGTCCCCTTAGTTTGGTATCATCCGCAGATTTTGAAATTATGCTGTTAATTCCTATGACGATGTCACTGATATAAATAATAAAAAGAACTGGTTCCAGACCTGATCCCTGAGGCACGCCGCTAGTTACACTTTTCCAGTTAGACGCTTTGCCATTAATAACCAATCTTTGTTTACGTCCATATACTGTATATATGGACCTTCTTGAATAGACGGTGAGGGCGGTCGCCAATACATTTTAACAGGATGAAAGTTAACACAACTAGTCATGAATTTAAACAACCAAGGAAACACATAACGCTCTCGCGTCGAGAAGCAGTTTACATGTTAACCCTCCGGCATTCTCGGTAATGAACAGCATTTCGTTGAAATTATCTGGTGCAACGCTGGGATCCCATAAGTGGAATATCATGCATTACATACATGATTTTTTAAATGGATTTAAATCCGGAATATTTGGTGACCAATCTTCTCTCCAGTTAACTATTTCATGTGGGGGGACGTTTAGCTCATAAATTTTACAGAAAAAATATTCAAGATGTCAATTAATTTCGAGAGTGCATTGTAACATCATGAAATCATGAAACAAGCAAATATTACCCCAATCTACAAAGGAGGCAAAAGAAAGGAAGCCAAGAACTATAGACCCATATCTTTGACTTCCCATATTATTAAAATATTTGAGAAAGTCCTGAAAAGGCACATTGTCAGTTTTATAGAAAATGAACATCTCTTAGAAGACTTTCAACATGGCTTCAGACACAAGAGATCCTGCCTTACTGAACTTATAGACCATTGCAATACAATCCTACAATACTTGGGAGAAAACCACAATGTTGATGTCATCTATCTAGACTTTGCAAAAGCTTTTGACAAGGTTGACCATGGTATATTATTCCATAAACTAAAAGAACTTGGTATTTGTGGAAAAGTAGGAAAATGGATCCATGCCTTTCTCTCTGACAGAAAACAAATAACAACTGTAAATGGAGCGAGATCTATAGAAAAAGAAGTGATTAGTGGAGTGCCGCAAGGCACAGTACTAGGACCAATTCTATTCATTATAATGCTAAACAATATAAACTGTAACCTAGGAAGCTCTCTCCTGTCATTCGCAGATGATACCAGAATACTAAGACCAATTACAGAAAAAGAAGACTGTGTAGAGCTACAAAAAGATCTACAAACTATATATGCATGGGCAGATGCAAACAATATGGCCTTCAATGAAGACAAATTTGAACTAATTAAGTATGGACCAAATAAATACCTGAAAGAACAATTCAACTACACTGGACCCACAGGAAAAGATATTGCACAAACTGATCATGTCAGGGATCTAGGGATTATATTATCTGAAGATGCAACATTCAACAGGCACATTGACAAAGTAACCTCATCATGCAAACAACTAATAGGATATATACTGAGGACATTCAGAACTAGGGACAGTATGACCATGCTTACCCTGTGGAAATCACTTGTCCTTCCACGCATTGACTACTGCTCTCAATTATGGTTTCCCCACAAACAGAATGAATTGCAAAAAATTGAGGGCCTACAAAGAACCTTTACCTCGTATATTAAACAACCTGATGGGCAACAGGTGAGTAAAAACAAATTAAACTACTGGGATAGGCTTAGAGGCCTCAACCTTTATTCCATAGAGAGAAGGTTTGAGAGATACATCCTAATCTACACCTGGAAAATTCTAGAAGGGCTTTTAGTTGCCCCCAATACTGAACCAATTGTGCCCACCTTAACAAGAACTGGCAGAATGTGTAAAAAATATCACCTCCCACCAAACAGTCTGAGAAGGATTCAAACCCTTCAATATAATAGTATCTCTAGGCAGGGTTCTCGCCTGTTTAACTCCTTGCCTCAGTACCTTAGAGATATAAGTGCAGTCCCAGTAGATACTTTTAAAAAACACTTGGACATGTTTTTAGCCAACATACCCGACCAACCCACAATGTCAGGGTATTCCTCTGCCAGACCAGCCCCCACAAATTCAATAGGGGACCAAATCGTATGGCAGAAGCAAGAGAAAAGAAGGGTGGCGACCCCGTCGTGGCCCCGCCTCAGGAGGCGCTGAGTGGACTTCGTTGGAGCAGCGCACCCTTGAGGCAGAAGCGCTTTAAGGTAAATTAAGGTAAATGAGTTCGACGAAGACACCATTTCTGCAGAGTTCGCCACGAGGCTGCACGAGGCTACAATTGGTCATTGATAATGATGGAGGACACGTTGGACACATGCTGCGTTCCTATTTCATTTTATATATTTTTGTTCATTCATTTATTTTTGTTCATTGTTCATTTCTGAGTCTCTAATTGCTGTCCTTGTCAACTTTATTTTTATTTTTTAGCAACTACAGAATTGTTCGAGTTGAATTTGAAAAGCGACTACTCATTCGGTTTAAAATAAACTACCTCTAATTTTAAGGATAATATAAAGGGTTTAAATATGATTTCTGTTTCATTTAGTTATCCTTGGAATTGTGGTTTTGTTGGCCAGGTGAAAAAACATGGGCACTATTTTTCTAGGGGTGGGGAACACAGTATATATATATACCGGGTGGACGAAAAAAACCTGGACATTTTTGTTTTTCCTGCAAATTTCAAACTAGTCAAGCTAATAAACCCAAATTAGTACAAGATGTAGCCAATAGTATAGTTATCATGTGCTGAAAACCTTAGTTAATTATCTTTGGCCGTTTCTTAATTATAAAAAATTTAACTTGACGAAACAAACAGCGAGATTTTGTGAAGCTGACTACGCTGACTACCAAATTCTCCTGACTTAAATCCTCTGGATTACTTCGTGTGGAATGAGCTGAAGTCATTGGTGTACCATGGTCGCAGGGAACCATTTTCAAACCTGGAAGCACTTTGACAAAGAATTGAGGTTGTCTGGCCTATGGCAGGGACGTATCCAAGTCGGGGTGGGGGGTAGGAGGCGGTCGCCCACCCTTGGACTAGAAAACATATTGTATGTAAAATATTAATTGTATGTAAATATTAAATAAGTAATCATTATAACTGCATTTGATCAAATTACAGATTTGTTCGATTGTCTGGTTTCTTTAGAAAACATCATCAATTAAAAATTGTAAAAATATCGCTAGAAGCCTGTAATTAGCCTGACTCTTAATATGTAAAATTCATCATCAAAAGTTTAATTTCGTTATAAAAAACATACTATTCTAATTTAAGACAAAAAAAATAACATTTATATAGCTATTTCCATGCTGATTTTTATGACATAAATATCACCAAGTTATTTTATTAACATATAGTCATATTAATGTGTTTATATCTAAAAATCATCCGAGGAAAATAGCTCAAAAAAGTCACGTAAGTCAGGCTAATATGGATTTGAATGTTGATTCGATATGTTTTTTTGTCAGAATTGACAATGTACATTTATCCGACAATTATGTTTCGCTGAATTATTTTATTATGTTTGATTGAATTATGAATTTGATTGAATTATGTTAAATTTTGTCGAATTGAATTATGTTGAATTTGGTTGAATTGTTTTATTCAACGACTTATATTATTTTATGTATATTGAGAAACATTTACAATGCAATTTAGCAAAGCACCACAGTTGAGTACTATATCATCAACAAAAATTATGTAGTAGAGATGTTAGAAGTGAATGTCAAGATTTACGGCATCACAATTCTAATGTTAAGAATGCACTATAAAAGATAATAGGTTATATATGCATTTAAAGAAATATATTATAAAATACGTAGAACATTATGTCAATTGATTTAAAAAAAAAATCAACATTGTTTTTAAAGCTAGGTTATATGGAGTTATTACAGTTGTAAAAAATCCAGCGTTGTCAATGGGGCTGTAACTATATGTCAGGGTGTCAGTTTAATACTGGCACCCAATATATTAACAAATTTTAGCGTTTATAATAATTGTGCAAGTGAAGATTAGTACTGAATTATATAAATTGAAAATAATTTAGACACTAATTTAAAAGTATATGCCAGCTTTTGTAATAATTGGTTATCAAGGTTTGGATTGACCTAATTATATGTGGGATGATAGTTTTATCAACAAATTAGTCATAGTTGTGCATAATTTCCTTATCACTATAAATGATGTACATTTATTGAAAAATTAAATCTATTCACTATGTATTTTGAGTATCTGAACTATTTGTTTAATGTGTGATTAATTCATAATTATGTAATCTATGTGTAACAATCACATATATTGAACTATTTATGCTTGAAGTATTAATGAATGTGTATTCTTATAATATGTACATACAATATTTCTTAAACTCAACTCTATGTTAACATTAGAATCAGACAATTTGCGTTTAAGCGATGCAGACGAAGTTTTGGACAGATTTGCTCGTAAAAAAGCGAGACGATTGAACATGATGCTGGAATAACACTAGAAACCAAAGAAATTATCGCACAACAATTGCTGCACAAGTTTTGTGATCAAAAAGTGTGTCCGTAACGTCACAAGTTCACAACTCCCGGTTCTACTTTGGCTGTTGACTTATTGGTCAAATGATCTAATACTCTCTTATGGGCTAGTTTTGTGTCTACCTGACTGTATACACTTGAGCAGTTGAGTATGTATATCTGTAGTGTGTAATCATTTCCCTGTATATAAACTTGCCAGGCCGTTTGATTACGTAACTTATAAATATTGATTTCGCTGTCAAATTTAATAAAAATTAATCCCAATTGCAATAAATCTGTATGTTTACCTGTCCTTTGATCGTATTGAGCTAGCATGAACTATTTGAAAATGTACACAGTGTAACCCGTTTATATCACATCGCTTTGGATCATAACTCGGTTGATATCACTATATTTGATAAACCACGTACGACTGATATTCAACACATGGAAAATACCTTGCTTAATATCACTAAAGAAACGGCTTATTATCACGTTTTTCTAATAATCAATTGTTGTTACATCGGTGGAAAAACAATGACATATGCGAGTTTTCAAATAATAAAACATGTTAACATGCTCAAAAGCACTAATGCAAAAGACATTCATTATTATTTCATTCTACACCGAGAACGTGATATTAAGCATGTTACATTGTAGTAGTATAGTTGAATGATGAAACGTAGGTACAACCTACAACGTTCCCTTCGCCCCACCCCCTTGAGAAAATCCTGGATACGTGCCTGGCCTATGGTGTCCGAAGACAAAATCAAGTCATCCATAGATCAGTGTAAAAGGAGAGTACTGGCCGTAATTCAAGAAAATGGGGGGCCAATACAACATCGATTTCAATAGGGTAAGTTTGATATGAGTTCCCTTGAAATTTTTAGCACACGATAACTATACCATTGGCCACATCTTGTACTAATTTGGGTGCATTAGCTTGACTAGTTTGAAATTTGTAGGAAAAACAAAAGTGTCCAGGTTTTATCGTCCATCCGGTATATATATGGTGTAATGGTTATCGCATCTGACCGGCAATCGGAAGATCCCGGGTTCGATTCCCGGGTGGTTACCTCATTTTTTCATTTGTTTCGTTCTCTCTCTCTCGTCTTGCGCGGAATATCTCCTATACAAGCGTCGTTCTTTACGTTAATTATACTGCGTGTTTGCAGTTAAATATATATATATATATATATATATATATATATATATATATATATTATTATTATTATTATTACATAACTTGTTAGATAGTCTTTGTTCTCTGTTAATCCGAATAGGGGAACAATTGAAAAGCCTTTTATAAAAATAATGTATTCGTCAAAGATTTTACCACTAAAGAACTTACAGTGCAAAAATGAAATTTTTGACAGTGATAAATATTTATTTTGAGAAGACAATAATAATAAGACAATTAAGTAAAATGTACAAGCAATTTAAATTTGACTGTTAGACAATTTTAATCTACAAATGGTAGTTATTTAACTGAATACAGCAGTATTGTAATACGCCAGACCATTTAAAATGAATGGACCCATACATACTACAATTTATCTTTAGAGTAATTGGTTTCTCTACCCAGTCTTTTGAACCGTCTTAGCTAGGTGCATAATACTTTTTTCATGGAATCATTTGAATCTTAACTGGTTAACTGACCATTTTAACTATGTACACTACCGTATTATAATGTCTGATGCATACCTTAATTACAATGTTTACCTACTTCCTTTTTTGACAGTGGTAAATATTCCCTTCTGAATCTGGTTACTTGTAGTTGTACACTGCCAATAACCTTTTTCAGTACCATATATATTTTTATTATACAGTATTTACAGACACGAAAGGTAACACCGAGTTCCTCCGCTTTCTTCCGTTAAATTTTAAGGAAAGACTATTTTGCGTTTGAATTATTTTAGCCAACTCATTAGCTTTAAGAGTGATTTTCTCAAACTTAGGGGAGCAATTTCACTTCTAATTTCCACCCACAATTCTTGATGGATGAATTTAAGTTAAACTTCATAAAAAGGGATTTTAATCTAACTTCGTTTAATTTTTGGGTGAACCAATTCCTATTTGATGTTAGGAATTCTAAACACAAATTTCGCGTGAGCACATGCATTTAGCAAACTTTGAGATGCACTGTTTTGCTACCTGTCGTTAGCTGTGTTTCTGCCTTTAATTATAAAGGAGATTTTTGTGTTCCTATAATTGCATCAATCCCGTCACTAACTACCACAAATTTATGACACCTTATTCGGTAGGATGTAAAGATTATTTTGGTATGAGGGTTATTCTCGTTTATTGCCTCAATCCGATTTTATACGATATTTAATTCCTTTTCTCGGCCTATTGTATTGACGCGCTGCCAGGCGCACGATTTAATTTCATACCTTGTTAAATTCTTCTAAATTAATTAATCATATTTTTAAGAATTATCAACCTTTCAGAAGGTGTAATTTTAACATGCAATTGAACCAGTTAATAATGTAACATAATGGAATCTCCCTGTTTACAAACGGTACAGTTATATATCATGCTTACACTCTTTGTTTCCCTCTGGGCACAAGGAAGGTGGTGAGCGGCCGCAATATGGCTGTTTTTTTAGAATGTGAGGCAATTACAATTTTTGAACGTATTTCCTTTTTCCTCTAGATTGAGCAACCCTCATATGGTACTCCTCATCCGAAATTATTCAGAATCAACTAGACAATTGAATTCATGTATAATTCCTAAATCACACTGTTATCTAACATACATATGTTTTTAAATTCATGTACTTAAGAAATTCAATTGGTTTCGTATAAATGAAAAAGTATGTCACCATTCTGGCATTCACGTGATTGTTTTCTATGAACAATTTATTTATAGGCTAAATTAGCCTTTGATTAAGTAATAATTTTCCTTATCTTATTCCCATATGTAAAAATACAGGGTCTCCCATAAGTCCGGCATCATAGGAAAAATAATAAAAAAGGCAAAACAAAAGCTTTTATTTACAGAACGTGCTCAATATGTCCACCATTTTTTTCAATACACAAATTCAGACGTGATACCCAGTCAGCAAGCACACGGTGAATGATGTCAGGAGTAATGGTGTTACATGCCCCAATAATGCGCTGCCGCAAATGTTCAACACTCCTAAATTTATCTGCGTATACCAGCACTTTCAAGTGGCCCCAGAGATAAAAATCTAGTGGCGTGAGATCCGGGCTTCTAGCTGGCCATTCCACAGGCCCTCGACGTCCTATCCAATGACCAGGGAATTGTTGGTACAGGTATTCCCTTACTTGGGTGCTGTAATGTGCAGGAGCGCCGTCTTGCTGGAACCATGTTGGGAAATTTCTTTCTTCGTTCAAGACACTGGGAAATGCTTCTTCCTTGAGCATACGTAGGTAGGTGCCTCCAGTGACATGTTCATCGAAAAAGAGGGGGCCTATGATGCGATCCTTCCAAATGCTGCACCATACCATCACCCGAGATGCACCTTGTTCCTTTGAAGAGGTATACCAGTGAGGGTTGTTTTGAGACTAGTAGCGGGTGTTCTGTCGATTTACCTCACCATTTCAATAAAGAACAGCCTCATCACTGAACAGAATGGTGGACGGGAAATTGGCATCCCGAGCATATTGTTCCGTAGCCCATTCACAAAATTCCATCCGCCGGTCGGGATCATCTTCGCTTAATTTCTGTAGGATCTGAAGTTTATATGGATGCCATTTGTGAGCCTGAAGAATGCAATGGATGCTACTTTTCGATACTCTTGTCTCGGCGGACAATCGCCGAAGAGACTTATTAGGACTTCTGTTAAAATGAGGCAGGATAGCAGTGGCTGTATCATCGTCATTGGACCTCCTTGAAGGTCTACTGCGTGGTTTATCTTCTATGGATCCTGTTTCCTTAAACTTTGCAACAAGTCTGTTAACACAACTCTGTGTTATTGGCTCGCGGTCTAGATGCAGTCTGTTAAATTCAGCAGCGGCCTCTCTTTGACTCCGATTTCCTATGAGTAGAGTTATCTGGATTCGTTCTTCCTTGCTCACAGACATTATGGCCTGTAGAATGAGATAAATATGAATTATGGTTTGTAGAAATAGAAAAATATGAATTTCTCCTATGATGCCGGACTTATGTTTCATGGCTTCCTTTGATGTTCAGTCTTTGTTTACCAATGTACCTGTTTTAGAAACTTGTGATATTATTATAAATTCTTTGTTTGGTTCTACTAATGACATTTTGGGATTAAGCAGACAATTGTTTTCAAAACTTTTAAAGTTATCAGTCCAGGATACTATATTCTTTTTTAATAAGGAACTTTTCCACCAGCACGAGGGAATGGCAATGGGTTCGCCCCTTGGTCCGTCCTTTGCTAACAGTTTTCTTTGTTTTCACGAGGAAAAGTGGCTGAGGGATTGCCCGCTTGATTTTAAACCTATTTTATTTAAACGTTATGTAGATGATTGTTTTGTCATTTTTAAGCATAAAGATCATGCCCCTTTATTTTTAAATTACATTAATACTAAGCATCCTAATATTAAATTCTCTATGGAAGTAGAACAACACAATAAAATTTCGTTTCTTGATGTTACCATAAATAAACACAGTATAGGCTTCTCAAAACAAGTATACAGAAAACCAACTACTACCCAACTCGGTACTCATTTTTTCAGCAATATTCCACTTAGTTTTAAGCTAGTATTAATTCTAATTCTAATTCTCTGCAATCCTTTTTTCGCCATAAAGATCACCTCCCCATGCTTTTGAGATCCTTTGTTATTTATTTATATACATGTGCGACCTGCCAAAGTCGTTATGTGGGGCAGACTGCCCTACAGTTAAAACTTAGGATTTCGAAGCATTTGGGTTTTTCTTATCGAACTTCTCGCCCTCTTTCCACTCCTGAATCCTCTGCTATTCGGCATCATTCAGAGACCCATGACCACCCGTGCCCCCAGGACTCCTTTGCGATTTTGTCGTCTGCTCCTAATTCACTTGATCTTAAAATTTTAGAATCCCTTTTTATCAAGAAATTAAATCCTGAACTAAACGATAGCCTTTCCTCGATAAAATTACATACTTCCTAACCAACCAACACCTTTTAAACGCAACCAACGCACTAACTTAAGTTGTTTTTTCCTTTCTCTCCACTTGTTATTTGTAACTTTTACCATCCAGGTTAGTCCTTTTTAAATTTTTAAATTTTAAACTTAACATTTTTAAACTTTTAATTTTTTAAATTTTAGTTTGTTTTAATTTTACTTTTATTTTGTTTTATAATCCAGATAGTTTTTTAACAACTTTTTAACTTTTTTTGTGTTAGATTTTATTATCGTACAGTTTGACATTTGTATTTACTTCAGTTTTATGATTATTTTTAGATGCTTCTATTTAGTCACTGAAGATGGCCCCTGAGTGGACCGAAACGTTTGGCCAATAAATGTTGAGAGTCGTATCTCTTGTTTTCATATTCCTATTGAGGATAAGGTTCCCGAAGAACATTTCTATCGTAACTACTATATATATATATATATATATATATATATATATTTATATATATATATATATCAGTAGCGTGCAATCAGGGTACGCAGGATACGCTCAGCGTACCGAAAGAAAACTTATTATAAGATAAAATTAACCTAATTAAACTTTCAATCTACTTTTTCTTCAAGTCCTTCCCACTTTGAATCATAAAGATTATGATATAAACGAAATTTAAACCATCCGAATAAAAGATCTCGCTCTTCTCTGCTCTGCACGGACATAATTCAAGTCGTATGACGCTCGAGTGCCTTGTGAGCTAATTTGGTTCTTATGTGCATGAGCATAAAATCATAGCTATTGGCTTGGATATATTTTCCTCTCTGAGACTGTCTGAAAAAGCCACAGAGTACGCAACTTTCAAATTGCGTTTCAGCTCCAAACAGCCCAAATAAGGTTAAAATTTTGTCAAGTGTGATCGCCTTAGTTATATGCATGACTCACATATAATTCAATTTAACTCTTAAGTGTGAGTAGTAAATCAACTTCAAAATAAGAGAACGTAACTTTTAAATATTTTATTATATATAGTTTATTTTAGAAGGGCTCGTATGGTGAACACTAGCAACGTCACGCTTTATAGCCAAGTTGCTAACGAAGCCTCAAGGCTTTCATGAGATTAATTATTAAAGGAAAATTTTTGAAGTTGCGTTTAATTTACGCATTATATATTGGAAAACATTATCAAAATATAGTTTTCAATTTTTGTAATTTGTAAGGTATATTTTTTATACTTATTCATATATGAGGAAGTTCCTCGAAATTATATTTGCTTGATTTCTTGATCCAGGCAACGACCGATGTACTCCACATTGCGTACCTAGGTTCGAAGGTCACGGCACGCCACTGATATATATATATATAATATATATATATATATATAATATATATATATATATATACTCAGGTAGGGTGGATCGATTTTACATTTATTTCGATTTCCATATTCTAATAGAGACAAACACTTGCGCATGCATGAGAAAATAGCCTCTGCAAAATCTTAGCTTAATAGGTAATCATCTTCTGCCCCGGCAGAGCGATGAAAATCATATTTTAGTAGTCAAAAACGTTTTTTCTTATAATTTTTAAAATATTTCAATATGCATCAAAATTATTCCTAATAACTATAAAGTCGATGAAAAAGACCTCATATGATCGTTTTTCCAAGCGCGTTGTCCTACGTTAATATCTTTTGCCCCCGGCAACAACGTCAAATGTTGAAAAAATAGGTAATTTATACATATTTTCAGATCGGCTCTTTGTCTTAAATAATGCATTTATATATTTCCCATAGCATTTATATCGTTGCTTAGGCATGAAATAACACACGCAAAATTTTATGACTCTAGAGTAATATCTTCTGTCCCCGAGAAAAGTCTAAATGTGGATTATAATTACGTTAATGCGATGTTATAAGTACGATAAGTACTAAGTACAGCTCCTCGCTTGCTAATTTTATAAAATTAGCAACCCAGAACTCACCACGAGGAGGTGGCTGTACGTCGAGTTCCACCCTATCCAGCCCCAACCACCCTTCCTTTGGCTGCATGTCGATTTACATACGGTAATCTTTCTTAGAATCAAATCATGGAATTTTTGTTCGGGAGTGAAGACGGGAGCGGATGAATCCGTCCCTCTCTTCTATTCCACTTACACTGGCAGAGGCTTCGTGAGTTACCAATTGAGTTGATGGAGTCTCTCGACCGCTTGAGTATGACAAGGGAATAGTGGGATCAGTCCATCAGGCTGGTCTCCCGTCTCAACAAACTTTTATTCGGGTATCAGGTATTGTTTTTGTAACGGGGGGTTCGGTCACCTCAGCCGTTTGCCAGTTGATCATTTCGTAATAGTTTTGACTATCGTAGAGCAGCTCAGGCATGGCGAAGGCTCGAATTTCCCCCGCTGGTGATTGTTTTGATCGTGCTTTTAATATTCTTCTCCATCCCAATTCTCTTATGTGTTGCTCATCGGCATGTAGCATGGAGATCAAAATATTTTCTGGGTGAGCAAAGAAAGAATTTCTACGGAGGACTTTGTTGGCGATTGTCTTAGATCTTTGAGGCATGGTCTGAGAGAGACGCATCATTTCGAAAAAATGTTTTGCGCCCTCAGTGAAACTGGAGTTTTTCTTTATCTTAAACCAAATTCGTGCGTAAACTGTCATAATGAATCGCACAATTTCGTTGAAGGTGCTGGAGGGTTCACTGGTTGAAACATAGAGGCGCAGAAATCTATTTGCTGTTGTCAGCCACCTGGAATGCGCCATCTTACCTGGATTTCGAGCCGCGAGAGCTGAAGAGCAGGTACCGCTCGACACTGCTCTGTAGATGCCTAACAAATATTTTTGGTCAGTGCTGAACTCGGCATCATCTATGTCAATGTCGGGAGATGGAATGGCATCGAATTCTGTAATTGGAAGTTTTTCGCAGTCGTTCAGTTGTTTTCCAACTGGTCCAGTAAAGCCCATTGGCCCAGTTGTTTTGCCGTCCAAGTCTTGAATGAGGTGTCGCAGTGATAATTCATTACCGTGTAATAGGCATATGATCCACTGAACTGGCCTTTGTAGTTTCATTTCAATCATACGAATGGCTCCACCCTTTCGACCCGTGTTCACTGCGGTACCATCACAGCCGATAGCCACAATGTCGTCCGTGCTAATATTGTTAGTCTCTAGAAAGTTGATGATACCTGATATTATTGCAGTGGCAGAACCTGATGCAGGAGTGAAATGCCCCATGTACTGGGATTCTGGTTCTTGAACTAAAACTATATGCTCTTCTACCACAGTCCTTCTATGCTTTACATTCACGATATAAATGCTATGGGAAATATATAAATGCATTATTTAAGACAAAGAGCCGATCTGAAAATGTGTATATAAATTACCTATTTTTTCAACATTTGACGTTGTTGCCGGGGGCAAAAGATATTAACGTAGGACAACGCGCTTGGAAAAACGATCATATGTGAGATCTTTTTCATCGACTTTATAGTTATTAGGAATAATTTTGATGCATATTGAAATATTTTAAAAATTATAAGAAAAATACGTTTTTGACTACTAAAATATGATTTTCATCGCTCTGCCGGGGGCAGAAGATGATTACCTATTAAGCTACGATTTTGCAGAGGCTATTTTCTCATGCATGCGCAAGTTTTTGTCTCTATTAGAATATGGAAATCGAAAAAAATGTAAAATCGATCCACCCTAAATTTATACAGTCGATGATCGATAAAAGCACGTTCTCGGGACCAGCACAAAATGTGCTTATACAGGTCATTGTGCTTATATGGATAAGACCTTTTTTAAGAAGCATTTATTGTACAAAGAGTAATCATTTAAATACTGTAATAATAAAGGAATGTGTAATAAAAACAATAATATTGTATTTAAAATTTCATTTATTCATAAAACTACATATACTTATAACATTTATTTAGACAAATAAAAAACAATGATATGTATGTACAGTACATTAAAATTTCACAGTACATACATTTATTTCGGAAAATAATCTAAAATTGATGATTGTCGCGTGCTCTTGTTTTGTATTATGTAAATTTGAATTGCTTGTTGGGTGCTTTTTAACTCCTGAGTTGGTATACCATGTTTTTCAAGAACTCTTTTTACGTCGTCAAGCATAGCAAGTGCTTGCAGTGGAGTAGTGGATATCTCATCAATTTCAACATCTTCCGACACTTCAGTCTCATCATTTCTTACTTCATTCAGTTCTTCAAAACATTCAAGTTGACGATCGCATTCGATAAACTCTTCATCCAAGTTTGAGCATTCTTCACTGTTTAAAGCTTCTAATTCAGAATCTTCGTTGCAGTGAATTGTTTCTCCCTGATTCAATGGCAGACATTTTCTGAAGCAATTTTGGATAGTGGTCGAGGTCACATTATTCCACGCTGTTTTTAGCATGAGAATGGCATCCAAAACAGTTACAGATTTAGCAGCACTCTGAAGAAATTCGTCCTGGCCACTATCTAAGCGTGCAACCACTCTTTCATTAATTGTTTTCGATAGTGTGCTTTAAGGCAGCGAATAATCCCACCATCCATTGGCTGTAGAAGTGACGTTGTATTCGATGGCAAGTAGACAACCTCTACATTTGTTGTTGTGACTTCCTTAGGATGCGCAGGGCACTGATCTAGCAGCAGGAGAATTTTCCTTTTCTTGCGTCGCATTTTCTCGTCCGCCTTTATTAACCGTTCTGTGAATATAGCTCAAGTCATCCAGGCTGCAGAATTCGATTCATATTGTACTGGAAGTTTGTCTTTCTTGTTCTTCATACACCTTGGATTTCGGCTCTTGCCGATCACTAGCAGAGCTAGTTTTTCAGTGCCAGTCATGTTCGACGCCAACAAAACAGTTAGTCTTTCCTTCTTTTTTCCTCCGCTGACTACTGCATCCTTTCTGGCCAGTGTACCGTCTGGAGTGGCCCTAAAATACAGTCCTGTCTCGTCAGCATTGAAAATTGCCTCCTCTGGATAACGTTGCAGAAGCTCTGGCCAAACAGTCTTCTTCCATTCGTTGGACCCAGATAAATCAGCATCCGCCTTTTCGCCATGTTCTCGTTTGTAGACAATATTGAATCTCTTTTGGAACTTTTATAGCCAACGGGAAGTAAAGGTGTTTGAAGGAAGATCCTCGGAACCATCATAGATTTTTTGAACTAAAGCATTAGCTTTCTCTATTAAAAGAGGTCCAGAGAGCTCTGCCTTTTTCTCCCTCGTGACAACAAACCATTTGTACAGTCGCTGCTCCAGATCTGGTAACACTCCTTCCCGCTTTCTCTTTCGCGAAAGATTTCCATTTTCCAACCTGAGTTTGTTTAACTCCACTTCGTTTCGCAACCATCGGCTAACAATCGTATGATCAATGTTGAATTTACGTGCAACATCAGCTTTCTTTTCACCGTTATGAACCGCCTGAATAACCTTTAGTTTGAATTCTAATGTAAAACTTTTACGTTTTGAAGCCATAATGAACTGTGAGCACAACCAGCCTAATTAACGGAATAATACGCATGTCATGGTGTCGCCTATATATATATATAGGTAGTTTCCACCAATCAGCATCTTCCACGTGTATGTGTTTTCCACCAATCAGCATCTTCCACGTAGGTGTTTTCCACCAATCAGCATCTTCCACGTCCGTGTTTATAGCGAGTTCGTGCTTATAAAGATTATTCCTATTAAAATATATATGGAAATTTTTGGGACCTCACGATTAAGTGATTATATAGATTATGTGCTTATATCGAACGTGCTTATACCGCTCATCGACTGTGTATATATATATATATATATATATATATATATATATATAAAACCCCTTTTTCTTTGATGTATTCAATCTGACGTGAAGACAGCGAGTCTTTTGCTTATATTGAGGTTCTAAATGTAGCAGGGCTAGGCTGCTTTAAACCCTAGATCCATGTCCCAAAGCTGGATCCTGTCTGCTTTGCAGATAGCTGGTGAGGGAAGCTATATTTATGGGACCTCTTTGCGAGTGACCCGTTGCCCACGTCGGGCTAGCAACATGAAAAAGAAAAACTATGGTATTTGTCATTTACCATTACTTATTCGGACTATAGTGGATTTAATTATCCCAGAAGAGTTCCTGGTTCCATGCACGGTCTGTGTGTATTATATATATATATATAAAATTGCGCGACTCTTGTTGCATTTTCTTTAGTTGTGGGAATATGTCACTGAGGACTCAGGAACGCCGATAAATTTGGAACGTGTGACTCGTTCACTATCACTGACTTTTAAAATGGATGCTAATACACTTCAGAAAGTAATGAATAGTGAACGAGTCACACGTTCCAAATTTATCGGCGTGTTTGCGAAGAATGAAACATTGAGTTTGCCAAGTACGCGAGAATGCGGTAGTCTTATTGTGAACACAGATGTCATCGGTAATGAAGGGATTCATTGGATCTATTTTAAAAATAGACAGCGCCTGTACTATTTTGATTCACTCGGTACTCAACCCTGGAGTGACCCTATTATTGTAAAATTTCTCGCTCAGTTACATATTCCCGAAGTTGTATGGAACCCGTTTCGTATACAAGGATATTTTAGTAGTACTTGCGGAATGTACTGCGTCTCATTTCTCATGCATATGTCATGTGATAAAGAATTTATAAATTTTTTAAATTTATTTGACCCGTGTCACACTTGCCGAAACGATGAAATGGTATGCAGACAGATAAAAATCCGTTTTCCAATTGTACGTACTCGTTGTATAGTATAATGTTTTTGTTCGTGTGTGTATATTTGTAACGGTATATTCTGTAGTTTAAGATGGTTATTGTACTGATTTCTTTCATTTAATAAATTTATGAAAATATATTGACTTCTTACCCCAAAAAGATCGAAAAACACTTACATTATTTCGGTGTGACATTCATTATGCTGACTGATCAGTATATCCTCCGTATTCATGACACGAGATTCTTCAAAAGATTGTACAACACGTGTCAAATCCTCATCGGACCTTAAAGGAGAAAGAATAATGTTCATATTGATTCTTTTTTAATAAAAACATATACAGATTATACAGACAGACCCCATTATGTGAAGATATCTTTGGTTCGAAACACATTTAAGAGGTAAATCCGAATAACATTTAAAACACGCAAAAGATTGTCATAAAAATTTCGGTTTTAGCATAATGGTGAGTATCTAAATGAAGTATTTGACGAGATACTACACCCCTCCATATATATGAAATCATGTTTCTTGTGAATAAAAATAAAATTATAGACACTTACATTTCTATGGTAGTCCCTTGCGTCGGATTGTAAGGAGCGTCACTGCAAATATCTTCAACGGTTTGCGTTGGAAATAGTTCATCACGGTGAATCGCGTTAAAAAGATTAATTGCAGTCAATGCTGCAGTGTCACCTTCTTCATACAAATCGGGAAAGCGTAAAGTTCGTGGTCCATGGTGAAGGGAATGCACTGGCAGAGGGAATGATTATTCACTGACGCGAAAATAGCTACTGTTACCCCCAACTGAAAAATATTTCCTTTTGTATGCACAATCGTCAAGCTCCGCCCCAAAAGATTAAGACCAGATGGTCGTAGTGATTGGTTGTCAGTGTAGCTAGGTGGAGCTATGATAAGTTTGTGTACCAATCGTAACACCGCTATAACGGGTTCGGACGACTAATGGCATCTTTATATTTTCTCCAATAGATTTAATGCTCGTATTACCCCTTGCTGTCTTTACCATGTTAATATTTTTCCCCCACTATTCCCGGATCATTAGTCACTAATGTAATCGAGAGGATTTTACAATAAAGAAATTATAAATATATCCATTCCTTTAATTATATTTTTAAAAAAGAAAAGAGCATTCGGTTTCCACGTTAAACTGTGGGTCTAAGGCGGAGTGAAAACCTTAACCGTTGTTACAATTCGGGTAAGAGCTAGTTGTTATTATCACTAAAGTGAAAAATCGTGCATTAACATGTTTTGCGGTCATACTACCCCCGGATCAATAATCAAATGATCTTGTTATGTTGAAATTATGATGAGCAACGACTCCCTGACGAGATGTATTTCTTGAACTGATCCACAGAGCAGATGTTCACATCTTCTCAAGACTGCATGTTCCACATTTTATAATAAAGAAATTATAAATATATCCATTCCTTTAATTATATTTTTAATAAAGAAAGGAGCATTCGGTTTCCACGTTAAACTGTGGGTCTAAGGTGGAGTGAAAACCTTATCCGTTGTTACAATTCGGGGAAGAGCTAGTTGTTATTATTACTAAAGAGAAAAATCGTGCATTAACATGTTTTGCGGTCATACTACCCCCGGATCAAATGATCCTGTTATTTTAAATCTGTACCACCCTATATATATATATATTTCCATTCCTTTATTTATTTTAAAAGAATGAACAAAACTCTCTCTCTCTCTCTCTCTTTCTATATATATATATATATATATATATATATATATATATAATTGTTAGTACTTTGAGGTTTGCCCACCTCATGCACCTTATTTCTTTTGCTGATTATTATTTAATATAATTGTGTGCATATCTTTCAATAACAGAGATGTTATCTAAGAATATGACACCATACAAATTACGCGTAAATAAAAATATAAAACATTTTCTTCGCTTCGAGAATGTGTTTCATTGTAGAAGTAATAACAACAGCAAAATTAAGATTTGGAGTGAAGCGAGATTTATCCCGAGTAGACTGGAACAAAGGTCAACTCGCGGTCATTTCAAAAAGGCCTCTGGGCAAACGATTCGAATTGACCCAGATTCTCGGTAACCCTTTCCTCGTGTGTGTGTGTGCACGAGTTGTTCACTCGTTTATTATATATATATAAGCACAGATGGGGTGAGAAGCTTGGCGGGAATGAGGGAGGAGGGGGGGACGACCGTGTTTTTTGAATTGTCATTTGTTTCAACTTTCTTCGTAAGGTTTCTTTTCTTTTAATTGTTTAGTGATTTTTTTAATGTTTTAATTCACTTTAAGGTGAAAATCCATTTATATATCTATATATATATAAGGAATGACAAAATTAAATAGAAACAGTTAATATGATTCTTTCCTTATATATATATATATATATATATATATATATATATATATATATATATATATAAGGTAAGGAGAAAGTTGTTCATTTGTGTATTTCGTCTGGACTAATATTTTGACGATTGTACGTTCGCGAAGGGTGAGAAGTTTGGGGGGAATGAGGGAGGAGGGGGGACGACCGTGTGTTTTGAGTTGACACAGATTCTCGGAAATCCTTTCCTCGTGAAAGAAAGAACAGCGTTTAATGATTAATTTCTTATATTGAATAATTAATTTCTTATAATAATTGATTCTCTTAAAAGGAGAAAATTCATTTGTTTTAAATTAATATAAGTTTAGCATCATTTGATTTAAAATAATATACGTTTGGCATTTTTTTCTGATTTTCATTCACATGATATGTACAGAGGCGTGTGTGTGTGTGTGTGTGTGTGTGTGTGCACGAGTTGGTCATTCGTTTATTATATATATATATACAAGCACAGATGGGGTGAGAAGTTTGGGGGGAATGAGGGAAGAGGGGGACGACCGTGTGTTTTGAATTGTCGTTTATTTCAACTTTCTTCGTAAGGTTTCTTTTCCTGTCCCACTGTTATTCGTGACTTAAATTGTGATATTTATAATAAAAATAGGAATTAAGTAATAAAGTTAATGTTTTAATTCGCTTTAAGGTGAAAATCCATTTATATATATATAAGGAATGACAAAATTAAATAGACACAGTTAATATGATTCTTTCTGTATATATATATATATATATATATATATATATATATTATATATATATAAGGTAACAAGCACAGATGGGGTGAGAAGTTTGGGGGGAATGAGGGAGGAGGGGGACGATCGTGTGTTTTGAATTGTCGTATGTTTCACCTATCTTCGTAAGTTTTCTTTTCCTTTCCCACTGTTATTCGTGGCAACAGCGATTAACTACCATCATATAAATATATTGTGGTATTTAATGGTTGATTAATATATGGTTTAATTTAATAAATATTGCAATCTGGCAACTCAGTCTTCGATTAATATACGAATTAATTAAATATATAGGACAAACTGGCAACTCACCCTTCTATTGGAATTAAATACATGGCGCTATCTGGTAACTCAGCCAAATGACGGATTAGAGGTCTATAAAAGAGCGAGAGGCTGACGACGGAGTCATACAAGCTCGGCTCCCAGCCGAGCAAGGATCTCTGGTCCTTTCTCTTTCTGGCCCTTTGGGAAAACCCCTTAGAGGCCTCTTAGGTTAGGTATACCCCTTTGGGGGGAATAGCTTGGGGGAGAACTCCGCCTCCAAGTTGCATGCCCTTGCAATCCCATTTTGGGCAACAAAGGCTGATACTCTCTCTTTCTCTCTCTCTCTCTCCCTTCAGGTGTACCCCTCACTCCTTGGCTCCTTCTAAGCCAACTGGCTGATTAGGAGTCTATAAGACAACGCCTACTCGGCTGAAGTCTTAATATGCACTTGGCTCCTGCCAGGTGAACACCTCTCCTCCTTTCTTTCCTCCTTTCTCTTGGGGGATAACGCCGCCTCCAAGTTTCATGACCCCTTGTTGCACCTGCAGCATCCCCCCAACCCCCTTTTTTTGCAACACCCTTCCCCCCGTTGCAACATTGAGTTGTTGCATAACACCAGTGGTGGGCACCGTTAACCAAAAAGTTAACTTCGATAACGATAATCCGTTAACCCCAATTTTTAACTCCGATAACGATAATCCGATAATTTTACTACAAAGTTAACGGAAGTTAACGATAATCCGTTAACGATAACTATTTCTTTACTAACATTTTAAAAAATCAAGGAAAAAAGCTTTAAACCCATAGAAAATGTTTATTTATGCAAAATCCAACAATAAATAGGTGTTTAACTGTATTTTTATCAAGTTTTGCAACTTTTTTGCTTAATTACTTTTTTTATTTTTAATAAAAAATTTACTGATTACATGTTTTGAAACCCTTGTAACCACTAACCATTAACTAAATTTTAATTTACCAGAGAATTATTATGGCGGGAACTGAAAGGTAAAATTAAATTTTAGGTACATTTATTAAAGACTATGACACAATGTGCTGGTTGCCCTTCAGAAAGACCAACTTATCAAAGTTAGGCCCAACTGCCAGTCTTGACCTCTTGGGCCTCAGGATGTCCTTGCCGAGAGAGAAGAGCCGTTCCACTGCGGCAGAGGACGGAATTGGCAGACTGAAGTTATGGCGGTTTGAATTCATTCGCGGAGCGGTGATCTTCCGTGAATGACTCCTCGCAGTTAACGTGTTAACGGACTTTAACAGACTAAATATCGAGTTATCGGGAGTTAACTGGTCCGATAACGATAAATGGAAATTAACTTCCGTTAATAGTCCGTTAAAATAGTTAACTTCGTTAATTAACTGTTATCGGATTAACGCTTTAGTGCCCAACACTGCATAAAACCCACCCCCTTTGCAACACCCACCCCCCCTTTGCAACATTGAGTTGTTGCATAACCCCCACCCCCCTCTGCAACACCCCGCCCCTTGCAACATTGCGTAATAATTTGCAACATTCCTGCACTCTACCCTTTTGCGGCTATACTACTGAGGTATTATGAGGAAGTATTTAGAGGGGAAAGAGGACAAATTGACGTTATTGAGTTCCCGGAGCTGGATGGAAACGAGGAGATGGAGGAGACCCCAAGAATACTGAGAAGCGAGATCAAATGCCACATTTCATCCCTGCCTTCGGGCAAGTCGCCGGGGATAGACAACCTACCGGGTGAGCTACTGAAAGAAGGAGGGGAAGCAACAATAACCTGGCTCACGACCATTACTGGAGGAAGCACAGATTGCAAAAGATCGGCAACAAGGGCAAATAATCCCAATACACAAAAAAGGTGACGTTACAGCATGCCAAAACTACTACTGTCCCTACTATCCCTACTATCCCATGCTTACAAAGTATTAGCTAAACTCATCCAAAATCGAATACAGACAAAGGAGAAGGAACTCCTATCAGAAAAGCAGGCAGGCTTCAGACCGAGTAGAGGAAGAGGAGATCAGACTTTTACCTTGAGGTAGATAGCAGAAAAGAGATGGGAATTTGGAAAAGACCTTGTTTATGTACTCACTGATTACAAAAGGCTTTCGACTCGGTCTGGAGAGAAGGTATGGTGCGAGTGCTAAAACACGTTGGCCTCGAAAAGGCAATTATAGACCTAATCGAATGACTATACACAGGACCGTCGGCCACGGTACGGAAAGGCAACATCACAACCGAACCATTCACCACTGGAAGAAGTGTTATCCAAGGATGCCCTTTATCACCGCATCTTTTTAATTTATTTCTCGAGGCTCTGATGAAAGAGGCATTAAAAGACTACAAAGGCACCATACAGCTCGGAGGAGAAACAGTTACAGACCTGAAGTACGCAGATGATATACAGTAGCACTACTTGCAGACACAAAAGAAGAAGCAGCGATTATGATGGAAAAGGTAATTGAAACTTGCAGAAGGTATAAGATGAAAATCAACATGAGCAAAACAAAAATCATGAAAATAGGAAGAGTAGAAGAAGACCTAACATTACAAACAGACTCAGGACAAATCGAACACATGGAGGAATTCAAATATCACTGGCCAACAAAATGAAACTTTTTTTTCTCATCACAAACATGATCACACTTTTCTTAATGCATGTTTCGCGCTGATTCCGAATCTGGTTTTATTTGTTTTCTAGCACGTATAGTTATATAGATACACTGGTTTTTATATTTTTAAGTTTTTGATATTGCTATAAGAAAATTTATGGATGTATAGATCACACTTAGGAATGCTAAACAACAAATACATCATATACCTTATTCAGTGTACTTATAAATAAAGAATATATACATTATTTTATTAAAAGCGCTGTGAGTGTGATTTCCTTTTGTAAATTTGGCCTGGATTGTCACGATACAGCATCCAACAATGGTCCGCCATCATGCTTTCATTCCAATATCCTTGGTAGCGCTTCTCCATCATCTGAATATCTTGATGGAAGCGCTCTCCTTGCTCGTCACTCACTGCACCAAGGTTTTCAGGAAAGAAATCTAAGTGGGAATGCAGGAAGTGAATTTTTAACGACATTCGACACTCCATTTCTTTGAAGGCATCAAGGAGGTTCTTGACTCCATCCTTATACGCAGGTGACTTGTTGCTTCCAAGAAAGTTTTCACATATCCATTTGAACGCCAGCCAAGCCTTCAATTCCAGCGGACTTAGGACTTTTTCAAATTCAGTGTCATTCAAAACCTCCCTTATTTGTGGCCCAACAAAAATTCCTTCCTTCAATTTTGCTGCAGTAACCTTCGGAAATTTCCTTGAAAGGTATTGGAACCCTTCAGAAATGACTTTACCCATTGCTTTAACAAAATTCTTCATTAAACCAAGTTTAATGTGAAGAGGTGGCAGATAGATCTTTTGGGGATCCACTAAAGGGACAGACTGGACATTAGGGTGGAGCGAAAAATACGTTTTTTCTAGTATGAAGTTCTAATAGAGATTAAAAGTTGCATTTAGTCGACGAAATATGCCTGCCAAAATATGAGTTCATTTGTTTAAAATTTTCAGCTGCCACCAGGGGGCTAAAGTTAACACAATTTTGTGTAAAAAGGAAAAAATGCTTCTATTTTAGGTTTGTCAAACTATTATAAAATTTTATCTTAGAATTATCTAATAGTTTGATTAAGATTCTTAAATGATAGGAATTCGTTTTGTAAAAATGCCTTTTCATATGCTTAATATCTTCAGCTGCCACAAGAGAGCTGAAGTTAACACAATTTAGAGTAACTGAGTCATGTTGAGACTACACTGAATGTTGTGGGGGAGGGTTTGGGGAGGGATGTGGGGGAGGGTTTTGGTGTGAAGGAATTTCTTTCTGTGAGTCATTAGAACAGTGTGTTAACACTTGTCTTCTTAGGTAGTAGGCCTAGTCGCTCAGTTGATCGGAGAGTTTTTTAATATGATCGGAATATTATAAAACTTTATTTTAAAGTGATTTATATAGAGATAATATTGATTTTATTATAAAATACTTGTTATAATGTATTATATAATTTTAGTTTATTTATATAATATATTATATTTTATAAATATATTATATATACTTATAAAATATATTATATATATTAATTATATAATGTTTTGATGTTACAGGATATTTTGTGATTGTGAATTTTTCTTAAAAATATTATGGCATCAAATACTAAATATAAACATTTCACTAGAGAACATATGAAGTGTGCCATATTTGAAGTACCTTGTGAGATGAGTGATATGCAACTACCAACTTATAACTGCATTATGAAAGATTACCTGTTCACAAAACATTTAGTGAAGGAGCAGATGAATAACAAGGAGCCTTCATTTTCTGAAATAGCAGAGGCAGTTTCCAAAAAGGTAGAAAATATTTGGAAGAAGGCCTCTTTGCCAATAGTTTCACATACACGCGTTTTACAGATGATGCGAGTGTACCATGATAAATACAGGTCCTTATTAAAGCCATACAAGTCACGCAAGGATCAGCCTAAGTACAAAATCAGCTTGAAGAATTTGAAAACTCTTCAAAATGCACTTTGTTTGACATCTGCACCTGCAAATGTAAGGAGTTTAGGAGATGCTCATGTGAAAAGAGTATGAAAGTCCCTCCAAAAGAGCAGGATTTTTTAAATGACCAACGAACACGCAGAATAATGGTGATAGGAAGCATTGACATAGCACACACAAGACGATTACAAGCAAGAGAACATCGAAAGGAAATGGAAAAAGCACGTCTGGCATCCTCACAAACAACTAGTGCTGCTATAACCAATACGTCCAACTTACAAATCGAAACAGAGACAAGTAAACTTCAACAACTAGAAGAGATATCTGAAGATAATGAGGAAGATACAACCTCGACTCAATATGTAATATCAGAACAACAGATGCGTGAGCCACTGCCTTCATTAGCAATTACTTGTGATAGATTTAAAATGTCGGACAGAGCTGGGGCTGCTATTGCTTCTGCAGTATTGGCAGATCTTAAAATTGTTACTCCCGAAGACAAAGGGAATATTACAGACAGAAGTAAGCTAAGACGTGAAAGACAAAAACAGAAAGGAACTACAACAGATAGGAGAGCCAAAACCATGCGGGGATTATACTTTGATGGCAGAAAGGATAAAACAATGATTCAAGTCCAGGGAGAGTGATGGCTCTAACCACCAAAGAACCAAACGCGAAGAGCATATCAGCATAATATCTGAACCACACTCTCTGTACTTTGCACATGTGACACCTTCCAGTGGCAAAGCTAAATACATTTGCACAGCGCTAGTGAATTGCTTGAAAGAAAGGAATGTTGATATAGGGAACATCGTTGCAGTTGGCTGTGATTCGACAGTGGTTAACACTGGTAGTATTGGAGGCACAATAAGATTACTGGAAGAAGCCTTTAATAACCCATTGCAGTGGCTGATATGCCTTTTAAACCTTAATGAACTTCCATTGCGCCATCTGTTTCATCACTTGGATGGTACCACTACTGGACCAAGAGCATTTTCAGGAGAAATTGGCCGAGCACTTTCAGACTGTGAAAAGCTTCCCATAGTTAACTTCAAACCCATTGAAATTCAAGAGGACATGTGTGAAGTTGATGTAGATGACATAAGTACTGACCAGAAATACCTTCTTGAAATTCACAAGGCTATATCAAGTGGAACATTCTCAAAGAGTCTTAGTCATAAGAGTCCAGGCAATATATCACATTCAAGGTGGCTCACCACAGCAAACAGGACTCTGCGGTTATATGCAAGCACAGAGAATCCTTCAGGCAATTTACAAGAATTACCTACTTTCATTGTTAGGGTATACGCACCAATGTGGTTTCAGATAAAGCGTAAACCATTATGCCAATATGGTGCTAAACATATGTGGCAATGTGGCATATGATTGCAAGAAGCCGGTATCTCCGTGAAGAGCTTAGGAGAGTACATGACTCAGTCATTCAGCGAAATGCATATTACGCAAATCAAGAAAACATTCTCATTGCAATGATAGCTGATGAAAGGGAACATGTGCGTCAGTTGGGATTTAGGTGTATCATAAAAGCAAGGGCATGCATTCAAGAAACAGATGTTATCAGGTATTTTAAGGTGCCAGAAATAAATTTTTATGCCAAAGACTATACAGATCTCATTATGTGGCAAGATTTTCAGATAGCAGAACCACCGATAACCAAAGGAGTTTCTCTTGATGATATTGAATCATGCATCAAACATGGTACTACTCTTCATTCAGAATTATTTCAGTTTCCATGTCATACACAAGCCGTAGAGAGATGCGTCAAGCTCGTTACAGACGCTGCTGGATCAGTCTGCGGACCTACAAACAGAGACGGTTGGATTCGTGCTACATTAGAATCAAGGAAAAAACAGCCAAAATTTGACACAAAAGCAAATTACTAAATAGTCTTCAGCAAGAACCCTTTCTAGAGGGAGGTTGGTTGGGGAAAGGGTGGTAACTCCGCTAAGGCACGAAATAACGTTTCTTAACTGTCTCAAGCCAGTATAAAGGAGGAGAGACATCCTAATTTATTACTGTTCCCTTTTTCAAGTAAATACAGAATCATACTTAATTGTCATTTTTAAGTTAACTTCAGCCCTCTTGTGGCAGCTGAAGATATTAAGCATATGAAAAGGCATTTTTACAAAACAAATTCTTATCATTTAAGAATCTTAATCAAACTATTAGATAATTCTAAGATAAAATTTTATAATAGTTTGATAAACCTAAAATAGAAGCATTTTTTTCCTTTTTACCCAAAATTGTGTTAACTTTAGCCCCCTGGTGGCAGCTGAAAATATTAAACAAATGAACTCATATTTTGGCAGTTATATATCGTCCACTAAATGCAACTTTTAATCACTATTAGAACTTCATACTAGAAAAGAAGTATTTTTCGCTCCACCCTACTGGACATTGCTTATCCCTGGGACATATGTATACCTAAGTGGCCAGTCACTGTTGGTGTAATGTTCTACAGTATAGTGGCGCGACTGTCCCACAGGCAAAGGAAACAAAATTTTGTGAATCCTGACTGCATACCCATAAGCATTCCTATAACTTTTAGATCTCCACAAACATTCCATTGATGACTGTCGTATTTGATTGCCTTAAGTAGTATATCCATATTGTCATACAATATGTCTCTTTTAGATGGACGGAATGGGCAATGGGGATGGATGGCATTATATTACCATTATGCAAAAGAACTGCTTTCAGGCTTCTCTGCGACGAATCAATAAAGAGGCGCCACTCAGATGCCACATACGTCTGAGATATGGCTGTAAATAGTCCATTGATGTCATGGCAATAACAGAGAGGACCGTCTACTGAAAAGAATGCTGTTAATTCAAAATTCCGCTTTCGGTAGTAACTAATACGAACATTGTTCTCAAGTAAATTGTTCTCCTTTAGTCTTGAGGCGAGAAGCTCTGATTTCTCTTTAGACAGCGATAAGTCTCTAACAAGATCATTCAACTGTCCTTGGGTTAACTTTTTAGGCTCTAAATGTCTACCTTCAAAGGTGTACTCTGGTTCTGTAGATGGTCCGGAAACGCCAGTTGCACCTTCATCACTTTCCATGTCATCTATGATAGAATCTAGCCTATCACTTGGGGGAATTGGAATGGGCAATGTTTCATCATGTTTTACTGGTCTACGTGCTGAATCCAAGTTTGGATATACAATCTGGTGTTTGTTCTTGGCAGAAAACCCCATTAAGTTCACACTACAAAAATAACAGTCTTCATGATGATCTCTCGGCTCCCTCCATATCATGGGTATGGCAAATGGCATTGAAGCTTTCTTTTTGTTAAGCCAATCACGTAATCCATTTGAACAACCAGAACAGATTTGATGTGGCGCCCATGGTTTATCTTGGTCACCTAGGTGGCAACCAAAGTATAGCTTGTATATTTTCTTAATGTCGGTTGTAATACTTCGTCGCTGTGTTTTAGTTGTCAACTGGCCGCATACGAAACAGAACTTGTCGGGGTCATTCTTACATTGTCGAGGCATGTTGACTGACCTGAGCAAACTATAAATTCAAAAAAAATGTACACCAACTTGACACAACAAGTTCTTGGACTGGACTGATCTTTTGACACACAAAGCACGGCGTTGTTGCCTGAATGACAATGCTGCGAGACGTAAAAGCTCACACCTGAAATACATAAGATGTATAATTAAGAAAATTGAAATAAATAAGATGAATAAACTAAAAAAACACAATAAAATAAACACAATCAAATGTTGAAATATTAGTATTTTGCCTATTTAAAATGGTTAAATCTGTGTAGTTATATATATGCCTTCATCTTGGAAACTATACGTGCTAGAAAAAATCTGAATGCAGTTTTGGAATCAGCGTGAAAAATGCTATCCAGCCACCACAAATTTTACTCTGATGAAAAATCTTTGTTGACCAGTGTATTTAGGTGTTTATTTTGCAAACAACAACGACACATATAGAGCACTTACAGAACGCATGAAGCTCGGTTATGCAGTAATGAACAAACTAAGCAAAATCAGGAAAAACAATAACACTAGCATAAAACTGAAAATGAGACTATACGAAGCTATAGTGCTACCAACCATTCTCTATGGGGCAGAAAGCTGGGTGCTGAGAGAGAGAGAAAAGAAAAAACTGATGACTTTTGAATCATCCTGCCTCAGACACATATGTGGAGTGAGGTGGACCGATAGAGTGACAAATGAGGAAATTAGAAATAGAATAGGGAGGATAACACCAGCTGAAGAAAAGGTAAAGGACATACAAAGGCGCTGGTTCGGTCACGCCGAACGAATGTCAGAAACGAGACTGCCAAGGCGAGCCATGTATGCCGGGGAACATGGAACACGACCGAGAGGACGCCCAAGAAGAACGTGGCTCACAAGCTTCAAAAACGACAACCCCGAAAAAACTTGGCAAAAAACTTGGAAGGAGTACAGGCGCCATCAAAGGGACCCGACCCGACTGATCCAGCCGGATGGGACACAAGTCAAGTAAGTCATGTATATATATACTGTATATATATATATATAGAGAGAGAGAGAGGGAGATAGATAGATAGATAAATAGATAGATATATAGATAGATAGCCACATCATGATAAACAATGACACATTTTTATTTCAATTATTTATTCCGCTTATTTTAAATACCCTGAATTTCTTTTAATTTATTATCTATTATCTATAAAAAATAGTTAGAAAGAAAATATGGGAGTGATAGCGGTTAAAGTATATATACAATGGAAAGTAAGAACTTTAATTGGGAAAAGACAATTCATTGAAGAAAATCCAAGTGAAAACTGCTATTGTTCATTTTGTATTCCTGGCACCTGAAATATTAATTAAAATTACTTCTCAAGAAGAGAAAGTTCATTATAAGCGAACGCTTTACAGTTTAAATTACTCTGATGTCGGAGAAATATATTTGTCTGAATGACAGGTTTGGTATACAAAATTTAATTTCAGGATAATATTAAAGGTGTTTCTAAACTGCACGGTGTTAATAATGCGGACAACGTGATTTAAATGAGGATTTGACCCATCAAATGGGATGCAACCCCACTCCTGTTGTGACTGGCTTCACTGCGCTCTCCAACAAACATCTAATCCTCCAGCTCAAAAGTGTGATTTCAAAAATGCCTTTTAAATTACCCAGTTGCTAAACAGGACTACTTATGAACCGCACTGTGGTTATGTGACGAACGGCATTCTTTTATTTAGTCTTTAGAATTAACTGAAAACGTGATCATATTTTAATTTTATATTCTATTTTAGAGTAAATTCAAATTAATTTTAAGATAAATGTTTTAAAAATAATTTGAAACTCAAAAGTAGGATGTAAAGACAAATAACAGAATTTGGTATTAGTTTTACATTTTTGTGGTTATAGCAAAATAGGTCTGATACTTTTATTAATAAACACATGGCACTGATTTAACTCAGTGAGTACTTTTCCAGTAATAATTGAAATTTATGAAATGTTACAAAAATTTAGGAAATTTGCTATAATGGGAATGGCACTGATTTAAATAACTTTTTGTACTATCAAGGTTTTCTGTGGAACATGCTAAAGACACTCATTTTGATTTATTTTCGTAAAAAACTTTTTATTTTGAAATCTGAACTAAATTTGATTGCCCTTTGAAAAAAGAATTCAAAAGTGGTAACCATTTTCAATATCCTCCAAGATCACTTGATCGCATGCTTTTCAATGTCTGTTTATGGGGTCCCATCAACAGTAAAGTCTATGCTACAAAGCCACGTACTTTTCAACAACTACTGTAGGACAGAAAGTCAGAACGACCATTGAAAAAGATAGTCGTGAAGAACTCGCCAAAGGTGCAAACGAATGCATCCGTCAATGGCTGAAATGTATGGAAAGTGGTGACCACCAGTAGAAGTGCGAATCAAAATTTACTTGGCTAAAAAAAAAATGCTGGTACTTCAAATAAGATTTCTGTACAAAAGAAAATAAAAACTGTCGAGTGACTATATAATATATATATATATATCAGGCATGGGGACGAGGCCTGTCCTCAGGCCTCGAGGCCGAGGCGGAGGACATACATTTTTCAAAAGCCTCGAGGCCGAGGCCGAAGCCTTTTTAGGGAAGGCCTCACGAGGCCTTAAGATTGTTCGGCTGAAGGTATTTGCACCCAGACGCATGATATTCGGATGCAAATAATGATTGCGGTATTTTCACCTCTGGGTGCAGATACTCGCCTAGGCCTAAAGTTCTTCCAAAGGTAACCCTAGCCTCACATTAGCCTGTATCTCTTCTTTTTTTGAAATCCATAAGGAAAAACAAGAGTCTACTCAAAATTAATAAACAAAGACAGAGCTCACTTCACTTACCTAATAAAAAGGAGTTATTAAGCATTAAACACGTTCATCTATCACACGCGACCACACCACAACACCGACACGCTGTGTGTTTACACTTGCCGGGTCACACAGTCAGACACAGTTGCCAGAACAAGATTTCCTGGGCACCATACATTAGCCTAATAACTTTTTATTTCTCATTTCATGCAGTTCTTGTTTCTCATTTTAATACACCCGTAATATTTCAAGTATTTATGATAATATGAAAAGTTATGATGTGAAGATGATCTAGCAATATATTTCAAGATTGTACTAACTCACTGAGTGTTGATCGTATAATTTCTGAATGGCTACAATTATTAGCGACTCTAGCGAGCATTGCAAACAGAGCTACATTTGGAGATGCCTTATTTTTTTTAAGTTTGGCATTTTTATGTATCTTGACAATAAGAAATTGTGGTCTTAAAGTCTACCAAAGATCATTAATGTAATTGCAGCTTGTTATGTGGAAGATGTTTCTGATGTACGGTAGACCTATAGGTATGAAGTTTATATCACGGCATTACTATATTATTATATATACGATAATAATATAATAACGATAATATTAAGAATATATTTGCACCTGATATTATCCATTATCAGACATTTTTAAAGTTATATATATATAATACTTTATATTATTAAAGTAAATGAAAACCACCGAAAAAATTATTTGCAAACAATATAACAATTTACATCTCAGTTATAATACTGATATTAGCAAAATTATTGTTTGCATCCGATATTATATATTCATTTCAAATCATATTATTTAGAAGTTCATTCGTTACAATTTTTGACGAGCGAAAATCAAAATTATCGACGCTAGTAGCTAGTTAACAGTATACCAGGTGGTCTTCTTCTTTAGTTTGGCCTATTTTTTGTTATAGAAGTAGATACAGTACAATAGTTTATACACATAAATAACGCAAACACATTATATGAGCTCAGTTCAACTGATGACCAACTGATAGATTGCTTTCCCACATTATTTTTGCTACATTAAGTCAATTGGTTTACTGCTGACTGACTGAATAATATTTATATACCGCGACATATATAATATTTATATACCTCACGTCACAGTGACCTCTCACCAGTGGTGGGCACCGTTAACCAAAAAGTTAACTTCGATAACGATAATTATAATCCGTTAACCCCAATTTTTAACTCCGATAACGATAATTATATAATCCGATAATTTTACTACAAAGTTAACGGAAGTTAAAGATAATCCGTTAACGATAACTATTTCTTTACTAACATTTTAAAAAATCAAGGAAAAAAGCTTTAAAACCCATAGAAAATGTTTATTTATGCAAAATCCAACAATAAATAGGTATTTAACTGTATTTTTATCAAGTTTTGCAACTTTTTTGCTTAATAACTTTTTTTTTTATTTTTAATAAAAAATGTACTGATTACATGTTTTGAAACCCTTGTAACCACTAACCATTAACTAAATTTTAATTTACCAGAGAATTATTATGGCGGGAACTGAAAGGTAAAATTAAATTTTAGGCACATTTATTAAAGACTATGACACAATGTGCTGGTTGCCCTTCAGAAAGACCAACTTCTCAAAGTTAGGCCCAACTGCCAGTCTTGACCTCTTTGGCCTCAGGATGTCCTTGCCGAGAGAGAAGAGCCGTTCCACTGCGGCAGAGGACGGAATTGGCAGACTGAAGTTATGGCGGTTTGAATTCATTCGCGGAGCGGTGATTTTCCGTGAATGACTCCTCGCAGTTAACGTGTTAACGGACTTTAACAGACTAAATATCGAGTTATCGGAAGTTAACTGGTCCGATAACGATAAATGGAAATTAACGAATTTCCACCCCAACACTACCGGGGGTTGAAAATTACAGAACAAAACAAATCAGGATTCTCTAAGGCCACACGAAAGTCACGAGGCCTTTTCACTTTTCAGCTGGCCTCGAGGCCAAGGCCACTTTTGAGGTCCGAGGCTGAGGCCTGCAAAATATGCCCAAGGCCGGCCTCGAGGCCGAGGACAGGCCTCAGCCCCATGTCTGATATATATATATATATGAAGCTTACAACTGTGCAAAAGAGTTTAAGTACAGTAGTATATGATCATGTTTGTTCATTTAAAATCCTTATGAAATGTGGCTATGTGTTTGTTCTTCATTTAATGAAAGTGAAATATCGCAAACTAAGTTATACCAAGCTAGTTTTTGTTATGGTTAACAATATCGTAAATTGTCTACCAATACTTACATATTAGTGCACAAATTTAAGTACAACATCAGAAGACAGCTGAACATGCTAGAAAATTTGACAACAGAAGCACCTTCAACTTCTAGAAAATCCCTAGGTAAACTTTTTCGGAAGTTTACGTTGGTCAAAGTATAAAACGTGAATACAGAATACTGTTGAATCATCAATCCAGCATAAGAAAAGGCAAAGAGCTGTCTCAAGATCTTAAAGATAGAATTATTGTTTTGCATGATGGTGAAACCTGTTAGGGAGATTGGTGAACAACTTTCTGTGCCTTTTACCTCAGTTTCAAACGTTATTCGTTAGTGGAATCGCCTTGGAATCACCAAACCGCTCCCTCGTAGTGGACGATCACGAAAGATTTCCAGCCGTGCTGTTCGTAAAATTATCAAAGAGGCAACTGCTAATCTTCTGGTGAATTCTGTTGACCTAAAGCAGCGTTATTTAACCTTTTTCGCACTGTTATCCCTTGAGCTAGCCAACAAAACGTAATTATTCCCCTCCCCTTTTTAAATGGCAAATATGAGAAAAGAAAAATTAGGAAAGAATAACAAAATTTTAGCGCAACCATAATTCACCTTATTTTTAGACAGGGCACCAGCTGGTTAACCCCCGATAAACGCTGATGTAAAGCATTCTTTGAGCCAGATTGGAATCGATGTCCAATTTGTCCATCCTTCCACTGTACTGTAGGTACGACACTGAAAAAGAATGGGTTCTTTGGACAAATTGCAAGGGGAAAAACACTGCAAAAGAAAGCTCGCAGGAATGCTCGTTTTAAGTATGCCTGTAGTATGGGGCTAAAACGGAGAGTAGAGAAACGAGGGGAAAGGGGGTAAGAGGAAAGAGGAGAAAACAGAAAAGGGATAGAAAGGCAAAATTTTAATCTCTCAAAGGGGAAGTAGGGGGAGTGATAAGGAGGAGAGGGGTGATAAGATAAGGGTGGTAAAAACTGTGTGACGTCATATTGTGACCTTTAGCGAGAAATAAAAATAATTTTGTGTGTATATATATATATATATATATATATATATATATATATATATATATTACACTCTTCTTCCTTTTTTGGGTTCCTT